>LR994579.1:22822553-23082553 GCA_905187575.2 Celastrina argiolus
ATTAATATTTTTATGAGAAATGGGGGAAATTTACAGAGATTATAATAATATAATGTCGATTACAAAGTTCATAATATTTGTGGTTTGTATATTTAAAAATTATACTAATCATCATCAGCCCCTGTATGTCTGTCTGTAATATCACAGCCCCTAAATTAATCAAAAGATTTTGATGTCAATTTCTTTAATTGAAAGCTGTTGTGGTTTATATATTTAAAAATAATACTAATCATCATCAGCTCCTGTGTGTCTGTCTGTAATATCACAGCCCCTAAATTAATCAAAAGATTTTGATGTCAATTTCTTTTGTTGAGAGCTGATGTGGTTTGTGTATTTTAAAATTATACTAATGATCATCAGCCCCTGTGTGTCTGTCTGTAATATCACAGCCCCTAAATTAATCAAAAGATTTTGAAGTCAATTTCTTTAGTTGAAAGCTGATGTGGTGTATATACATATTTAAAAATTATACTAATCATCATCAGCCCCTGTATGTCTGTCTGTAATATCACAGCCCCTAAATTAATCAAAAAAATTTTATGTCAATTTCTTTAGTTGAAAGCTGATGTGGTTTATATATTTAAAAATAATACTAATCATCATCAGCCCCTGTATGTCTGTTTGTTATATCGCAGTTCCTAAATGATTGACAAATTTTGATGCGGTTTTTTTTAGTTGAAAGTTGGTGTGGTTCATATATTTAAAAATTATACTAATCATCATCAGCCCCTGTGTGTATGTCTGCTTTAATGTAACTGTCATCAATATAACCGAGTATCTGGGGGCACGGCAGTGCTTCTGTCAACTTGAGCACGGCCGTACCATCAATTTCTCGTAGCAGTTTAGGCCATTTTCAACTACCTATAACTTTGTTGTGGATTAAAAGAAGCCTGCATTTTTAGTTACTAGGTAAGCATTGTACAAACACAGTATATTTCAAATGTAATTCAATTTGAAACAGAAGTTACATAATTATAACTTGTCAAACTCCTTAGTTTTGTCACTGACTCAATCACTCACTGACCGATCATCAAAAGTATTAGGCACTTCTAGCAGACATAGAAGCTTCAAATTTGGAATACAAGTAGTGTTTAGTGTATAAATAAGGGAAAAACCTAAAAAAAATATTTCTGTAGAATTATCTAGACTAACTTACTAATTGTAATGTCATTTAAATGTATAGGATTAGGAAAAAATGTACATTACGGTCGGTCGTGTTGGCGGCTGCAAATTTTATGGCGAATAGAGCTATATGTAAGGAGTCACTAACCAAAATTAAAAGTTGCGGAAACTCCTAGGTTTTTAGTTTTTGAAAAAATTAAATTCGTAGATTTGTATGAATATTCGACTACTTTTGACGTAATTTTGACAGTTTTTTTTTATATAGCGCCAAAGGCCTTTAAAGTCATGCCATAACTACTAGTCAAATAATATACCAGTTCTAGTATATAGTTCACCTAACCTAACCTAGCCATTTTTATTCTAGTTCAATCACCTATTTACTGTAACTAGAGTGAATCGGGCAGAATTCGCTTCTGGCACTCGCCGGCCGCTACCGCGGCACGCTTCGCTCGGCTCGTGCGCAATCTTAAATGTCTCACCTAACCTAACCTAGCAATTTTTATTCTAGTTCAATCACCTATTTACTGTAACTAAAGTGAATCGGGCAGAATTCGCTTCTGGCACTCGCCGGCCGCTACCACGGCACGCTTCGCTTGGCTCGTGCGCAATCTTAAATGTCTCACCTAACCTAACCTAGCAATTTTTATTCTAGTTCAATCACCTATTTACTGTAACTAGAGTGAATCGGGCAGAATTCGCTTCTGGCACTCGCCAGCCGCTACCGCGGCACGCTTTGCTCGGCTCGTGCGCAATCTTAAATGTCTCACCTAACCTAACCTAGCCATTTTTATTCTAGTTCAATCACCTATTTACTGTAACTAGAGTGAATCGGGCAGAATTCGCTTCTGGCACTCGCCGGCCGCTGCCGCGGCACGCTTCGCTCGGCTCGTGTGTAATCTTAAATGTCTCACATAACCTAACCTAGCCATTTTTATTCTAGTTCAATCGCCTATTTTTCTTAACTAGATAATCGGGCAGAATTACGTCAAAAGTAGTCGAATATTCATACAAAAATACGAATTTTATTTTTTCCATAACTAAAAAACTACGAGTTTCCGCAAGTTTAAATTTTGGTTAGTGACTCCTTACATATAGCTCTATTCGCCATAAAAATTGCAGCCGCCAACTCAAGCGACCATAATGTACATTTTATCCAAATAATCTTTAATTTTATTTCATTTTCATTCAATAATCAGACGGTTGCAAAATGCTAGTATAGCTTACCTGTTTGTGCCTGGCTACCTAATAGTTGTGACAGGAAACAAATTTTCAGTGACAACATTTTTGTCACTGAAAAAAGCATGTCCATCCCGACTACCCACTAAAAATTAGTATTTTAGTACATTTTAGTGGGTAGTCGGAAGTGGGTCAGTAAAATATTTAGGGACAAACATTTCTGGACATCAAAGATGAAAAATAAATAACTTGGTATATTTTTATAAAAATTAGGTTGTTGAATTTTTCATTTTCATTACTTACTTATCCTAAATTATAAATGTGAAAGTTTGTTTGTTTGTTCGTGTGTTTGTTTGTTACTTTCTTTACGTCTCATCTACTGAACCAACCACCATGAAACTCTTTTCACACAATCATCGCGAAAGTTGTTCCCGACGGTTCGACAGTAACGCGGACTGAGCCGCGGGCGATTACTAGCATGTCGAGTATGTATAATTTGTATTTTATAACTTAAATACCATTTAATTTTATAGAAGTATTGAAATGGTAGGTAATATTAAAATTCATTAGGAAACTATCAATGTTACTCGCGCGCGCTACCTGCGGTCGACCTAGCGTTAACCCACACATGCGTGTTGTTTTGCGTCTGTGTGAGTCGATATCGGCTCTCGCGGCGATTTCGACTTGATGAAATTTGATTGCGCGCTCTTAAGCCTTCCTCTATAAATGGACTATCCAACAAAAAAATAATTTTTCAAATCGGCCCAGTAGTTCCTGAGATTACCGCGTTTAAACAAACAAACAAACTCTTCCGCTTTATAATATTAGTATAGATGTTATTTAAACAAAAACAGTGATAGTAACCGCTGTCAAGAAAACCGAGCTATTCTCTTTTACCCGACTTCACTGAACCCAAAAGGTGGTGATACAAAATGTTCATTAAATGTAATACAGCCGCTAAGTGATTATTAAGAAAACAGGGGCGTTACTCTCCAAGCAGATTCGATTTTGATTCAGATTCGATCGCAAAGTGTACCTACCTACTCCCAAATAAATTGACGTTTGTTTATTTTGATTATCGGTCGATTGATATGATCGGGAGTACAAAAAGTTACGATCTAACGATTTTCTTTATTCTGGTTAGTTTTAAAGCAATCTACCAAAAAAAAGCCATCGATTCTCGATTATGTCGGGAATACGCCTGCAGAGTAACGAACACTTAAAAGTGAGTTGTTACACGTTTTCGGAATTTGGCTTCGCTTCGACTTCGCTAGTTAGAAGTGACCCTTACGTTTACATAAACACGCGAAGTTTCCACACGATCCGCCATAAGTAAAAGCCGTTACGAGGCTCCCACAGATCGATAACTATTTATTTATGCATACCGAGCAAACAACGAGGCCTGTCGCAATCGTTCAGGTTCTACACAATAATATTATGCACTCTGAAGAGGAAACTGACAACTATAAAACCCAATGAAACGTAAAAGTATATAATTGGTCCATGGTATAGGTAAAGACACAATCACATTGTATGTATGTTACTGAATGTACTGTAGGTGCTTGATGGAAATTCATATTACACAGTAATAATACAGAAATAACTTGCACTTTTTCCACTTTATTAGTTGTTGTAAGATTTATTGAAATACAGAATCGAAACCGGTCGTGCATTTCAATAAATCTTATGTTTAACAACTAATAAAGTGAAAAAGTGCAAGTAGTTTGTGTAATATTACTGTCTATCATTGTACATGTGTTCCTGTTGCAGGACTTTTTAATGACATACCTACTGTTTTTAAACCCCGCAAAAATTACGAGATTATGTTTGTGTAAATGTCTATGTGTCTGGCATCGTAGCTCCCAAACGGACGATCCGATTTTAATGCATTTTTTTTTTGTTTTAAAGGTATATAAGTGGAGAGTGTTCTAAGCTATGTTTGGTGGAAATCGGCTCATGTCTTCAAGGTCATCAGGTCATTTGTTAGGTGTGATAGGAATGTTACACGCTAAGTTGGGGGATTTTTTAATTTTTTTATTTACTTTATTTATCTATGAACTTTGGCCGAAAGCAATAGGACTGTGTGTGAAAATATCGTTTATAATGATTTTTCCTTCACCTGTAACGCGTATTTAGTAGTACCTATAATTAATAGTTATATTGTGAAATAAAAATTAAACAGAAGTAGGTATATAATAGTATGCTACAATAAATTAGATTAACATACCTACATACTCTAGAAAACGAAATTTATATACGTTATTACCAAAGTTAAGGAGGGCAGACGGATGAACGGACGTAGAATAACCATAGTCTGTCCCTGATAAATTTAACCTAAATGTAAACAAATCGAAAACATCGAAGTTTCACTTATTTACTTATTTTGCATGTACATGTATATTAAAGGATCATACTTCATTACCCAATACATTTTATAACAATTTAACAATAATTAACATGTTTAAACGTCAAATGAAATACCTTCACAGTAAAAATACGCTCTTTTAACACTGCCGACTCAAGGATATAGTCTATAGTCTATGGATTCATGCAGCCAACAATAATCATTGCATTAATATTAGTCAATTGGCATCACAGACTTTGTTTACGTTTGGGTTAAATTTATCTCGGACGTACTATATAAGAGTTCTTCGTAGTTTACAGAACCGTAAACGCATCGAGTACAACGACAAAGTAAAACCGAGGCTCTTTGAACGTCACGCATTCTGAGATTACGACGGATGAGTCGCGTGCGGAAACCCAGCCCAGTTGCTCGGAGCACAGATCCTGTGGGGGCAATGACTCTTTGAAGAAAAGGTTGGGTATAAAAGACAGGACTTGTGCAACAATGAATATTTGCCATAAAATACTATAGCTTAATCTATACATATAATAAATCTGTAGAGGAGTCGTGTCTGTACATTGAAGATATTTAAAAAAAAATATGATAGGGGACCTTTATTTACGCAATAGTACCTACCCAAAACTATGATTTTTGAAATTTTTGTCTGTTTGTCTGTTTGTCTGTTTGTCTGTTTGTCTGTTTGTCTGTTTGTCTGTGGGTTTGTGCACGCTAATCTCAGAAACGGCTTATCCGATTAAGATGTACTTTTCACTAATATATTGCGGCGAGCTTCACTTAACATTTAGTGTTTGTTTTATGTAAATCGGTTCATAAATAAAAAAGTTATGACAATATTAAAAGATCATGTCGTTTTTGCTGGACGTTTGTAGGAAGCGCGCGGCGGGCCCGGGAGCCGTGCGCCGCCGCGCGCGCGCTCCGCTTCAAATTGTACTAGCAGCAAACGCACCGGGGCCGCGGGGGTGACTTTTATTTGTTAGTTTTAGGCTTGCTAGGTAGGAACAATCTAAGATTTTTTTTCTTGAGTTTATTACTCGTACGAAAGTTATTTGTATAAAAATAGTAAGTACTTTTACTGTACAGTCCTTTGTGATAAGTAGGTACCTACTTATCACAAAGGTAGGTTAGTAATAAGTAAATAAATAAAAACCGGCCAAGTGCGAGTTGGACTTGCATACTGAGAGTTCCATACAAACCTGATTGACATAGAATTTTGATTTGGTTACAGCTTGAATATATTAGAGACCTAAGTATTTGTTATAAGTTTCAATTAAACACATTCATGACAAACGGTACGAAGTTTAAAAAAATCTAAATATTTTTACTATCTATATAAATTTTACTAAAAACGTATGGTTTTAGACGTCGCTTGGTTTAAAATTTTATGATTTTGAGTTCACGGGAAGTACCCTTTAGGTTTTGATTCAAGGGAATCAAAGGACGTAAGGACGAGTGTCGAAAATGACGAAATTTAGCGACATAAGCGACTGCTTTTGATTGCATTGGCTAAGAAGTCTGATTTTTTCACTTCTTCAAGGAACAGTAGTTCCTGAGTATTTTATATAAGTAATTTTCATCACAACACGCGTTTCTGAGTTAAAGGGTCTTGACAGACAGACGGACATGGAAATGATCTTATAATATGTGTTTCGTTTTTTCCTTTTGAGGTACGGAATCTTAAAAACAGTTTTAAGATTTTCATAAATATATTGCTCTTTTTTTTGTTTTTTCTATTTAATAAGATAGACGTTAAAAACATCTAGATAGTTACTAAACTGTGTTACAGGGGTAAACTGTTGATACAACTCGATTCCAATCGAAATACCTTTTGAAATTCTAGCCTTTTGCGGCCTGCCCTGGATATTATGTATTAACAGTGTGATTATTATGGGTTTTTTTGTCAAATATCATAATATTGATAGAGTATTCTCTTATACAAATCTATCTATACGCCAAATGCCGTACTTTTAATACAATTATAGCAAAGTTGAGTAGGTACCTACATTTATACAATACGTTATCCGAGAGTTATACTCAGCGTGCATCATTAGCAATGTATAATATTATTTTGCATTCTATATTATAGTTCTCATTCCGTCGGGTCCGTTAAAATTCATACTACAGCCTACTATTGCTGTACATTTTTATAGTCTTCTTTGTCCAAATTATGTATTCGATAACTGCATAATATTATATAGAATTTTGATTAACATAAGTATTGTGTTTACAGTTAAACTAAAAAAGTTATGTCAATATAAGTTAGATTTATATTTGTCTTGATATTTTTATTTCTTAGTTTTTATCATGGACCGAATGGTTTTTATGTTAGGTACAACTTAGGTTTGTTTTCTTTCGTTTGGGACTATCTATATTTTGCTACTTTTCTGTATAAAATCAGTTAGTACTTTAACAGTGAAGTGATTTATAATCAGTACCTACATGTTTGTTTATTAATAAATAAAAAAACCGGGCAAGTGCGAGTCGGACTTACGCACCGAAAAGACCGCAAAATTTTGCGGCGCGCTGTCTTAATATAATTGTCGCCACACCAGCAGCGTCGGCGTGGAAACGATCATCGTCTGCAGTCGCTGCGGCGCAAAATCCATACAAATCTTAGTACTAGATGTTCGTCGTGTATGTGAGCGTACTATCAAGTAGTTCGCATTATAGTAATTGTACACGGTCGTTTGTCAAGCTGGTAGTAGGAATTGTCAACATAAAGTAGTTTTTTAAATACCTCAACGACAGTTTTTATAACTAAAAATATTTTTAAAATGGATTTATTATAACACTGCCCTAAATCACTTTTCCACGCGTACGAAGTCGCGGGCACAGCTAGTGCATAATATCTATACTTATAATAAAACTGTAGAGAGGTCAATTCTGTACATTGAATATTTTTTCAAAATACATATTGGAGAATGATTGGCGATCGATACTGATGCCAAAAATGCAATTAGTTAAATTTTTGTCTGTCTGTCTGTCTGTCTGTCTGTCTGTCTGTCTGTATGTGCGCGATAGGAACAAAAACTACTGAAGGGATTTTAACCAAACTTGGTACGATTGTAGCCCATATTCCTGGGCAGGTTATAGGCTATATAACATAACGCTACGATACATAGGAGCCGAGCAGTGACGATAAATTGGAAGCAAGTCGGAGGAATTTCGCGCGCGCGGGCTGCGGACGAACGGTTCATGCGGGGGGCGCGGGGGGATCGCTTACACAGTGACGCGAAGCAATAGAATGTGGCACTAAAGTAGATTAGAACTTGAAATAAGTACCTAACTAACAGATTTTTTTTTCTGAGAAGAGTGTTTCCACAGTGTCATAATAATATAAAAATTGTATTTTTGAACTTGCTTCACAAATTGAAATAAATTATCATTTATTGTATAAATCAACTTAATTAACTGTATTATTAAAAGAAAGCCTTTCGCGATAATCTAAAAAAACGGGCAATTAAGCGGTTTTTGGTAAACTATTTATACCATCACGGTATTAATCCTTATCATTTTTAATACGTTAGTTGGCTTAAGAATTTCATGAAGACTATATTTGCCCTTTATACCTAGCAAGTATAATTAATAGTTTAGGAGATAATATAGCAAAATTAAAATCGTTACGCCGTGATTCGACCGACAGGCTGATGCGTGACGTCTTATATCCGAGTCGGGGTGTAGTGTAGGTATCAGATGCTGGTAGGTAGGAATTTTGGCGAAGGTCAACCAAAGGAACTCCACCCCACTGCTGGGTAAAAAATACTATTAAAATGTGCTAACAGGCAGTACCGGTAGTATGAATTTAACCACGCACAGCCACTAACTGTGCCCCCAGTAATAATCGTGTAAGTACGGCGTATGGCGTATAGATGTCGCTTTGATTTGAAGATATTTGTTTATTTTTATTCTCTGTCGATTGATATGGTCTGGTGTACAAAAAGTTACGTTCTAACGGTTTTCTTTAACCTAATTAATTTCAAAGTAATCTACCAAATAAAACACCAAAAACCGTTAAGATCGAACTGATTCGATTCTCAGTTGTGCCTGCTGGATCCTCGGCGGGGCGTGCCGCTGCGCCCATGTCTAACCGAGAGTTCCGTTTTAAAGACCTTAGTAATTGCAATATAAGTTTAAATTTAATAATACTTCAAAACATTAATGACAAAAACGGTAAATAAGTTTAAAAAATTGAAAATATTTTTATGGTTTCGCAATTTATCCTATGTCGTTTAAATTTGATATGAAGCAACATTTTAATAGTGCATTAAGATGTTGCTTCATATCAAATTTCTATTCCCGGGAAGTACCCTTTAGGTTTTGGTTCCCTTTGGCGTGTCGAAAATTGCAAAAATTAGCGATATAAAGTATAAACGGCTGAATCTTTGGGTAGATGTGGCCAAGATGCCTGTTTCTTTTCACAGCCAGAAGGGACAGTAGAGCTGAGTTTTTAATATGATTTTTAGCTTGATACCTACACGTGTTAAAGTTTTGACACCCAGACAGACAGACGGACATCAAAGTTAAATACTTTACTAAATTAACGTGAAAAATTGTCTGGGTCTATACGGTGCATTCGAATAATATTATCCTAACTTCGAATACCTTTGCTGACTTCTACATATTGTTCGAAGGCCTACTTCTTTTGCCGAGCTCCGAAAGGATAGTAATATATTATTATTATACCCTGCATACCAAGAGGCTTGCCGGGTACGTGTCTTGCTGGATCGGGATCAACACTGGGATGCACTGGGAAGTACCTATTTGCGAAAGTTCTCAGCGGTTGCGCCAATAAACTAAAAATATATTTAAAAATACTAAAGTGCCCTAAATCACTTTTCCACGCGCACGAAGTCGCGGGCACAGCTAGTATTTAATGTATTTATTATTTATATTAATATCTATTGAATTTAGAATTATTCCTATGTACGATATCTCGTTTGGAATGCATCTACTTTACCTAAAGGTTGACTGGTAGAAAATGCCTTGAGGCATTAAGTCCGCCTATGTACACAATGTGCATGATGTATAAATAAATAAATATAAAAATAATAGGGTACAGTATGTGGCCAACCTTGAAGGCTGCTTATATGTATTTAATATTATGTATACTAACTTTTGTAATATTAATATAGATTAAGTTGCATAATTGTAAATATAAATTTACAATACACATAATACAGGGTGTAAAAAGAGCAGTCACTTTAACTTCGTGGGGTAATAACCAGGCAAGAGATATATCCATTGGTACTAGTCATTTGCTTTTAATCCACTGTTTTAAAAATTAAAAAATTGTCAATAGGCAATGTACAACGTGCACAACACAGCGATCAGCTGATTACGCTGAGAGGTCAATAGCACACGTAGGACGTTCATTACGTACTAGGGCAAAAATTTAAGAATTTAATGCAGAACGTTGTTCCAAACAGTTCAGCCTTGCGACTAAAATAATAAATGGCAAAAAAAAATTTTTTTTCAAAAAATTAATAATGAAAAAAATTCATTTCTAGAATCAATCAAGGTCCTATAATCCTATCCCAAAGTTATAGTGACTGCTGTTTTTACACCCTGTATATCACCAAGGAACTTCAAAAACATTTTGTTACTTTGGCGGCTTTAACACCGACGCGCTCAGTCACTGAGCCACAGAGGTTATATGTGAACAGTCTGGTCGAGCTGATGATGAGTCACATGGCTCTCCCACAGATATTCATATAACCCCCATCTATCTCCCACCACTTATTGGTTCTGAAAACATAAATGTTCATGACTCTCTTTACTTCAAACGGTAACTATTTTCAGCTGTTTCTCTTTCGTAGAATCGATGGGTTCGCTTGTAGTTGTAAACTTTAAAAGCGTTCTTTAAACTCTCTCTCCCCCGCCTCTTTGAACTTGTCGAACAAGTTTTCTTGTTATGTTTTACACTTTAACGTTCCATTAAAATAGTAAGCGAGGTTTTGTACGATATTAACAAAAAACTGTTTACTGGTAGTAATAGTAGGTAGATTGAAAATCATTTTTTTTACACAGAAAAAAGTTATAACCTCAGATTACCAACCGATAGGTTCACGACGGAGCTGTACATTATATATGTTCTCGATCCGGAGGTCGTGGGTTCGATTCCCGCGTTGGAACAACAAAAAAAATATTTCAAGTTTGGTTAGGACAATGAATAGAAAAAAATGATCCATGCGTGGGATGGCCATGTGAAAAGTCAGTCCTGCGCCTGTTCTCTCGTGTCGGTTAACCGTCCCACTGGGTTATGAGAGTAAAAGGAAGAGAGAGTGTCTTTGTGTATTGCGCGCACATTTGAGCACTAAAAAATAACTAAAACTAAAAAGTAATTTAAGCCATTATTATTTGTAGACAATAAGTTATTTTAACCACATTTTAACATTGTAAATTAATAACGAATATTTATTAATTATTTTGATCTAAATTACTATAATTTAATAGTTTACAGTAAAATTGTTGGAATGAATATTTAACATAACACGTTCAAGAAATATCTGGAAACACAGAGTAATAAATTATAATAAAAGCTTTCACATGACATAATAAATTTATCTATATTAATTATTGTATATATTCTTTTGATTTTAACTATTTAATTCAATCATGAAAGCATAATATTTAGTAAAATTAACTTCCTAAAAATATAAATGTTGTCTGGAAGAGACTGCTGTAAGCAGTAAGACCGCCATTTTGTATTTATGGCTCTATTTGATGATTATTATTGTATGTGTTTTTATATTTCAATGTATAAATAAAGAATTTTCTATCTATCTTCTATGTATAATGTCTAGAATAGAAATCACACACATAAAAATTTCCTAAACTAACGGGGACACGGCCGACACCACAAAACGGGATTCCCAGGCACACATTTAAAACTAAACAAAACTGCATCAAACACATAATTTGAAAAAAAACACAGCTAATTTTGCAAGAGTTACGAAATTTATATCTACCTATATACTGATATTATAAAGCGGAATTTGTTTGTGTGTTTAAACGCGCTAATCTCAGGAAGTGTACGGGTCCGATTTGAAAAAATATTTTTTAGTTAGATAGTCCTGTTTATAAAGGAAAGCTTAGGCTATATAAGATTATGCTGCGACCAATTATAGGAGCGAAGCGTCAGTGTGAAAATATGTTGCAAAAACGGGGAAAATTATTCACATTTGAGGACTTTCGTTGCGTGCGCTGCATAAACGGTTAAGTTACTCAAAAAATATGTATGAAAGAATTATTCCTTTTTAATAAATAATCATACAAACAAAAACCAACGTGAGCAATAAATATAATCGCGATAGTGTTTTTGACAACCACGCTAACGAAGTCGCGGGTACAGCTAGTACTAAATATTTACAATAAACACTTACTACCTTCCTCTTCGCGCAGACGGGTCAAAAGCGATAGATAGGTACCTTAAACGGACCTTAGATGCTTTTGTCTCTTTAGAAATGAATATACCGACATCATAAGACCTCTGTGGCCGTCATCAAAAAGACCTCGTTATATAATTACTATAGTTATTTGTGCGGACAAATACGTAAATCCAATTTGTGCCTGTGTCCGAATAATAGGGCTTAGCGAGCCACGCTTTGTTTACCCGGGTAATGGCTGGCGGCTCAGCCTTTCGGCCTCTCTCATTATAGTTGACCGAATTATGAAAACTATGATCGATCCTATGAACTATGTCCAATAACGATAATGGACATACAGATATTCCCTTTTTACGGGCACAGCGGTAAAGCGTCCATAAATAAATGAAAATAAATAAAACTAGCTGACCCGTGAGCTTACAAACCGTACAAACCTTCCTTGTACTTTTAAGACT
This sequence comes from Celastrina argiolus, assembly GCA_905187575.2. Classification (NCBI taxonomy): domain Eukaryota; kingdom Metazoa; phylum Arthropoda; class Insecta; order Lepidoptera; family Lycaenidae; genus Celastrina; species Celastrina argiolus. The sequence goes on from LR994579.1 coordinate 22,835,054, forward strand.
AAAAGTGGCCGAATAGGTTCAGCCGTTCTCGAGTTATAGCGAGACTGAATGATAAAAAAAATAAGCCTTATTCAGTCACATACAGTAAGATATAGTAATATTTACATGCTATTATACGTTGATTTGAAATTAAGTATGTAATAATATATTTTATACTTTACATATTTTTAGTTAATTAATTAATTAATTAGTATTACAATTATTAAAATATGTCGTTTTATTTTATTGGTAAATAATTATCAAATATTATTAATTATTTCATTTTTTTTTTAATAAACACATCAAAATATGAAATTGGCATATAAAATAGCGGTTAATATAATATGGGATAGTCAATATTTATATTTAATAGTATGCAAGTAATTCGTTTTATTTCTATATGGACCTCCTATGGGTAAAAACCCTTCCAAGGAAGTCCATGTTGCTCTATTTTTTTATATGTCTAGCTTACCGTTTCCCGCTACCGCCCTGGAGCGTCCAAAGATATTATAATTATTAAAGTATCTCCAAATAAACAAGACGAGGAAATTTCATGTCGAAATACAAAATTGTATCCAAATTTAGTAACGCAATACCGAAATTAGACGGACGTCCGGTCTCCGAAAGCTTATACAACAAAGAAATGCGCTGTCGCCCACTCCATGTTGTAAGTAGGTATATATTATTAATGTAATATAATAGTGTACCTAATTATAATAGATATTAATGTCAATTTAAAATGAGTAGGTTGTAGCTTGAAATTTCGTAGATAATTTCTTCTCATGGGCTTGAGAAGAATTATCAAAAAACAATTAAAAATTAAAACTTTAATGGTATACTGGCTTCAGCGCTCGGTTCTGCTCCTGTTCAATTCGGGTTTCGGAGTCGCGCCAACCCTCTTTCAAAATTATGTACTATGGTTACCACAAAATAATTAATATGAACGCGTTTATAAATTAAAGGTTTGAAATCACTAGAAAAACCCGCTTCGAAGTTCACGGCCATTCTCACAAGTGCTAACTCGACTATGTTACGATTTTCCATCATGAAATGCCAGTGCCTATCTGCTGGCTTCATCATCAGACCTAGAAACCTGATCGTGGTGAAAGTTCATTGCAAGACTTTTCCAAAAAAAACCCAAAACAGCTATGGATACGACGTTCCATAATGAAGTTACAGTTTATATTTTCCGGCTCCATGATCAGATCAGTTAAACAGTACCATATTATTGTTAATATCTGATGACAATTCATCAGAACTACTTAATATATCTGCCAATTTTCATTACGCTACGATACTTGGAAGATGGTTAAATTAATTACTTTAGATTCTATTACATAGTTACACACAGATCGACCTATAAGCCTGTCAAATAATTTTGAGAAAAGTAATTTAGAGCTTTGATTTTTTTTTGTTTTGCTTTTTTTTGTGCTTGGATTAGATTATTTAGTAATGGCTTCATTTCAATATACAAGTCTAGTTCCACATGCATGCCAAGACCGAAATAAGAAAAATACCGAGATGGGGACGGTCCCCACTAGATCTGCCGATATCAGTTTCCTATTTTACTGAAAAACTACTCACAACATTCATATACTATTTAATTATCCTTTACGACTTTTTTCTGCTCAGTTTTTCTACAAATATTGCGTTTTTATGAAAATGTATTTAAAAAAATACTGCTGAATAAAAAGCAATATCAAAATAAGTTGGCAAAATATACATTAATTTAATTACATTTCGCTTATTTCTACAAATTGGGATCTCTCGATGAATAATTCGTGGAAAATTACAAACGAGCACCCGATAGCCTCGTACTCTACAATTTAGAACACTAATGACCGTTTGACATTGATAATGTTTCAATTTCACGAAACTCACGAACCTGTTTAATTTTCAAATTATGGTAATTTAAAAATTAAAGCCTGTAAATTGTCAATTTTAAATATAAGCTCGCTGAAGTCACGAACGTAATTGTGTAATTTGGTTACGATTTTCTGTTTAGTTCGTAGTCCTACTTCTCTTTTGCTGTCATCAGATCGTCTCCGTCCAGACAGGACAATGACAAACTTATATCGTAATTAAAGAAAGCTCTCGCGTGTAATAATAATAATATAATATATAGACGCTTTACACCATATCAGTCTAGCCCTGTGCGAAGTCAAGTCGAAGAGAAAATTTTACAAAAATGTTTTCTGAACGTCGTTTCTATGGCTACCACCACGCCGGTCCGGGAACTAGCCCAGCGAGAAGAACAAGCGTAAGAAACTCGCATGGGGCCACATTTTACCAAAAATATGTTTATTTTGTTTCTTTTAAGTCGTATATGATGTTGACATATAAAATGATCAAAAGTATCCGATGAACTTGTATAACAGGTACCAAAGGAAATAGATTTATATATTCATGTTTTTTTTCTTTGATACACAAATTTAATATACACCCATGACCCAGGAACACCGAACCCCTTTATTCCTTCGTCGGGATTCGCAACCGCGACCTCACGTTCGGGCACCAACGCGCTCAACCACTGCGCTACAGTCGTCAAAACACAAGTACTAAAACATATGTAGCGAGTTGCACGTAATAGTGTTGGCTGATTCAAAAAATGACAAACGCCCGCGATTCCCGGAGGTTTATAAGCGGAGCCCGGGGCCGGGCGTCGGGGCAATCTGTTTACGTAACAGCCCCGTTACCAGAGGGTTCTTGTAGACGTTCAACATATTGCCCCATAAATCCCAGAATCCCGACCACTGTACATCTGTACCGATGCAGATTCCGTTTCGCCTCCTTATAGTGTGGCTTTTCGCCGGCCTGGCCGCTTTGTTGAAATTAATGGTCTGATACTTTGATAGTAATATTCTCGACATCTCTTTTGAGTTAATATGGTTTATTTTAATGCCCGTGTTGTATAAATGAGGAGAGTGCATTTTAAATTAAATATTTTGTTTATTATTGGTCGGGTTTTGTACATAAATTATTATAATATTATAACAACATTGTTATGAATATAAATAATAGTAATTGATTTAAAGCATCATTGACCTATATATGTAAAATTATGATAGAAGGCACGTTTACTAAAATAAATCACTATTATTATTTTATTATGTCAAAAGTAAAATCTACTATAAATATACGCAATGTATATATTTAACGTCCGTGCAAGGACGGACAGTCAAAAAGACAGGTGCGGCTAGAGCGGAACTTTATGGAACTACTCGTATAATGTAGCAAGGATCAGTTTTTATACATAAAATTTGTCTTAAAACATTATAATTATTTTATTTCAACGTACAATTACAGATTTTGAAAGTACGCGACCGCGGTATTTGTACCTGGATGTTGGTTGTGGACCATAGACAACACATTCTATCCCTAATATTATTATGAATGTCCGTTTGTTTGTTACACTTTAAAGCAAAAACTGCTTAAATGAAAAAACTAATTAAATAAAAGTTTGCGACTGCGTACATTAGCTCCCCAAACCGATTTCGGTCTCGGTGGCCGATTTATATCCTTATTGTTATATCATAACCCAGTGGGACGGTTAACCGACACGACTGGCGAGAGATCAGGCGCAGGACCGACTTTCTACATGCCCATCCGACGCATGGATTATCTTTCTTGGCAGACATCAGGTGATCCTCCTGCATTGTCCTTACCAAACTTGAAAGCAATTTTTTTGTTGCATCAACGCGGTAATCGAACCTACGACCTCAAGAGCCAAGCTCTAGATCATTGGACCACGGAGAGTATATTACATAATATGCAAATCAGTTCAGAACGGAATTATTTATTTTATTAAATTAGAAACACTTACAACATATTATTATGGACAAATAATATAACATTTTTACAATGCAATTTAATATTACTTGGCAACCATCCTAAAATACTATATAGGTTTTATGCGAGTTTTAATAATAATAAAGCTTTCTAATTCCACTCGTGTAAGTTTTGTCGAAAATTATGCAAATTGCGTCTTATTACTTAAGCACTTCCGAGGTGACTGACTCAGATGTTATAATTTTAATTCATACAAATTTTAATGATAATATTAATTAATTTATCCAATAGCTATATTTACATTAATTTTGTATGTTGATTACGATGAGCATGAATTTTCCCAACTTGTTAATGTTTTGATTAGCACATTTGGTTATTTGCTATTTAGCAGACACGAGTAGATATTACTTTCCTAAAGTTCACAACGAGAGCAAATCTTAATAATATATAGTACTAGCTGATCCGTGCCCACTTCGTTGAGCATACAAACCGTTTAAACCTTCCCTAGACTTCCAGGAATATTTCAAGACTAAAATAGCCGAATCGGTTAAGCCGTTCTCGAGTTTTAGCGAGACTAACGAACAGCAATTTATTTTTATAATTATAGAAGAAATAAAAGATAATTCTCCTATATGTTGACAGTGAATTCGACCTCCTGAACGGCTGAATCGATATCAATGACGTTTTTACAAATTAACACTACCGGTTTCGATTGAATCATCATCAGGTGTAATTAGAAAATTTTTGTGAACATGCATTTCCATCAAGAACCAACAGTAAATTCAATCAGTTATATATATTAAAAATTCACAAATCTTGTCAACACAAGAAATCCATCTCGGCCAATATCAGCTCACTTCTTAAGTGAGTTATATTGTACTTCCTGTTTTATACTACTTTTTATTTCATTTTATTCACACATTGTGACACCACAACTCCAAAAGGCAATCAACTTTCGCGAGACGCTGGCAACCCAAAAAATGAAAAATATTGTGTAGGTTTTCTTTTCAAGGTGCGGTTGTATTATATTTCCCGTGGCTCCGTGGGCGGCGGTTAAGTCGGAGTGCCGCCCAGTTTTAGTGGGTTTGGCTGCGTCCACTTACCATCTTAACGGACGCAGCCACACATACCCGTGGTAGGAATCCCCGTCCTCCATGGGATGCGGCAAATGGCATTTTTCGGCGATAAAAAAAAGTTTTCTTTTCGAAGCCTTGTCAGGCCCTTATGTCACTGCAACTAGGGTTACCAATTACCATATGACAGGCGTTTGCCGCATTGTCAGGCATTTTAAGGTTTAGACAGGCGTGCGGCCGGCATTGGTATTAGACATGCATTTTCAAATTACGCGATGTCTTTTACTTATTAGTTATCACCTACAGCGTTTTGCTTTAGACAGGCATTTTTCTGAAAAATCAGGCACACTATGTACACTCATCCCTCTATTTACATACGGTAACCCCAACTGCGACCCATCTGGATCTATTCTCACTACTGACTAAATACAAATCATCCAATACTCATAGATCACACTACACTCGGCACTTCAGCATTTATTTCGTCCATGTAAATGATGATAATATGATCAATATTCACGAATGAATTAAAATATTCGCGTGTTCAGATGAATAGATGCTCGCTCGTACATTACCCGCGCCGTGAGTTATGATTATTATTATTTGATGATGTCACATTCATCATACTCAACGTCGCGATCAACAAGGGCCCTGGGTCCTGGAGTACAAATTATTATTATTCCGAAACCGTCCCACCCTCTACCTCCCCCTACAGCACGGTACCTGTGCACCAGGGATGAAATGGATATGAAATTTCGGATACGCATATGGATATTTCGGATTATCCGTTTGTTTCGGATAATTTCGGTGACGGATATTAAATTTTGTTTTTTACAGTAGCAAACCTTTCATTTCGGATCCGGTTACGGTTACGGATATTTATTTATATCGGATATCCGATAGTTTCGGTTACGGTTACGGATCACCCTAACATCTCTGCTGTGCACATACACAGGGTGTAAATAGAACAGTCAATATAACTTTTCTAATTTTTTTGTCGTCAAATTAAAAAAAATTGATGTTTACTTTTCACAATTTATGTTTCTTTTTTCGCAAGACTAACAAAAGAGCATTTTTTTGTACAAGAATATATTTCTAGAAGTAGACCAATTACACCATGTATAGTGTACACTATAGTAGTGTAGTCCAGACAGCCTGATATAAAAAAAAACCAAAAGAGTTATCTATTGTAGAATGTACAGTACTAACATCGAATTTTTAAACTGCAAGGAATCATTGTATGACGTCACAGATTTTTCGTCAGGAAATTACAGCCTCAAATTATTTGAACCTACATAATTTATATCAGAGTTTCCCAGGTACATGAGCATATTTGAAAAGAATTTGCGGAACGTCCGTAATATCGACCAATCTCTTCGATATCGTAATTTTATTATTTTATTTCGACGAAAGTTCGATTAACGAACGCAAGTAGAGTCAACAAATTCGCCGAATGCTCTCTTTTTATGAATAATTCAGCGGCGGCCGCGAATTACAATTATTTTAATGAAATCAGTCGCGCCATTACCGCCGCTTCGTTAATGGCGCGCCGCTCTGGTCTGATCAGACACCGATCAGACTTTTATTGACGTTTTGACGAGTGGAACCCTTTTATCCCCTTGCACGCGACTTTGTCCAAATTTTCACGCAGTACGTTAGCATTCGCAACAAACATAATACACAGTCTTTTAGTTACTTACGTGCATGCCCGAGGTGTTCGGCGGGTAGCTCGGTATACGCTAAAATGTCTAATGCCTACATGTTAACTAGACCTAAACTCAATTAAAACACTATAGTCCGGGTTCCACCATACATTGTTTTCACTTGATTAGTATCAATCAAATTTTTCGACCTTCGAGTACCTTCATTTTTTTTTTTTTTTTTTTTTTTTTGATTGTACCGTAGGTTCTTGATGGAAATACATTTTATTTAGTAATAATACACTAAATACTTGCACTTTTTTCCACTTTCCGTCCAAAAAATTATTGGACGTCTCATCAAAATGAAGCTACTCAAGAAAAATTAGCTTGATACTAATCAAGTCAAAACAATGTATGGTGGAACCCAGACTGGAGGAACCCTGATTACTACTCGTAATAAGTAACCAGTAATTGATGTTGTTTGCAAAACATAAGGAAAAAAACTCTCTACGTACCACAAACAGAAATTCAAGATGTGATAATAATGACCATATTGTGGTAACTACCAGTAATGATCAAAATAATTGGTGGAAGGTCCAATAAGCTAATACCGTCGATAATAATAGATAGTTAGTGTAAACCCTGCGAGATGTGAGTGTAGAGCGATGCAATCGGCGCCATCGATGTATTTAACGTAAAGTGCATTTACGATTTCGTACTATCATCAGCCACCGATATCGGATTGGACCACAGACCGTGGGAAGGGCAAGATAGTTCCCCACACCGATTTCGGTGTCGGTAGCCGATTTTCGTTAAAACCAGCGCACACTTGGGCACCATTTTATAGTAGCTAAATATGCGCAATACACAAGGACACTCTTTCTTTTACTCTCATAACTCGGTGGGACGGTTAACCGACATGACGGCGAGAGAACAGGCGCAGGACGGTTTTTTTTAATGAAGGGCAAGATAAATATTATTAGTATAAAGCTTACCTATATAATAAAGGACCCCATTAATAATCTACTCATAAGCCACTGCTTATGACTCCGCCACTGCTTAAGAGGAAACACAACGCCTATTTTTCCATACAGAAATAGGGGTCGCGACCCTGTTTCCTCTCTGGATAATGCCGCTAGAGTAACAATTTTTATCTGAAAGATCTATGTATATTATTTGTATGTCCCTAATTTTTAATAAATTAATTATTTATGGGGATATAGAGGTATAAAAATTTTAAAAATGTAACCAGTATTTTCCCTGCGTTTAAACATCCTGGAAACCAATTTGATTGCATCTATACTAATATTATAAAGAGGTAACGTTTGATTGTTTGTTTGTTTGTTTGTTTGTTTGTTTGTTTGAATGGAATAGGCTCTGAAACCACTGAACCAATATGAAAAATTCTTTCACCGTTGGAAAGCTACATTCCTAGCGCTGAACATAGGCTATAATATATGTTTAAAAAAAGTAGGGTTCCTTACTAAAACCCCAAAAATGTAGCCCAAAGTGTAAAAAAACGACCTCCAAAATTTCTTACATCGTGTGCGCTTCGACAACGGCTTGACCAATTTCGCAAATTTTTTTACGGTATATTCGTTATTGTTACGAAAAGGTTATTATGAAAGAAAATGTTGAAAAAAATAAGCAGAAAATTAGAAAAAAGAAGAAAATACGTGATGGTCACGCGGGGTTTGAACCTGGGCTCAATCGATTCACGTCGTTGCCAGTTTATATGACACGGGTGTCATGGTAACGACATTGTTTACAAATGGAAAATAAAAATTATGAAATGCTATAAATAACGTATTAACATAAACTAAAACTATTTGGATTCTTTAAACTATTTGTCCACCACTAATAAATAGTCGGGTCATTTTAATAGGTAACATTTGACAGTTTATCAAAAATGAGCCACGTAACGTTGTAACGACGACATAATAAAATAAATATTTTCTTTTTGTTAAAACTGCAGAATTTACTAAACTTTATTTAATAATTATTAGATATTTATTGTCAACATAACCAATATGAGTTTTTTTACGATTTGCTTTCACTGATAAACGATCTTAAATATAATATACAAATTATGATTTAATGAAATAAACGTCGTGATAATGTTACGTCAGTTAACACTTTTTCTTATTAAACACTAGAGACTTACAAAAAATCGATTAATCTTTTAACAACTATAAATATACCTATTTAAAAAAAGTACTTAACTTATAAGTTGTAATAAGAATATATTATAAATGTTAATTTAAAAATCAGATCGAAGGAGTTAGATCCATGGTCATAATTCACGAACAATAAAAAAAAAATCGAAAACGTCATGATAAGACGCCACTATGTCTTTTGTCGTCATTTGTCTTTGTGCGAAGTTAACGTCTGTCTGTTCTGTCTTTTTTTTTTCTTGCTACTGAAAACGAAAATGCAATTAAAAAAAAATGTCTGTCTGTCTGTTAGCGTGTCTCTTTGCTCCGGCTAATCTCTGGAACGGCTGGACCGATTTTAACGAGACTTTCACTGGTAGATAGCTAAAGTTATAAGGATTAATTTAGGCTTCTTTTCATCATCATCATCGTTATCTAACTAATGATCACCGAATCGGCTGGACCGACTGTGACGGGAGCATTCACCGGGCGTTAGCTTATGTTAGTTCCATCTATACATCAGCTATTTGTATTAAAGTAAGTCGTGTTAGTTAAATTATTTATAACTCAAGAACGGCTTTATCGATATGGTTGAAAATTGGTGAGGAAGTAACTTAGAGCCAGTAGACGGACATAGGATACTATTTATTCCATTTGACAGCGCAGAACCAGCAACGTTCACGGAAGGGTTTGGCGTTGTGGGTTCCGCGTTGCGGGTTCCGGGTTCCCGTGTTGCGGGTTCCGGGTTCCGCGTCGCGGGTTCAGGGTTCCCGTGTTGCAAGTTCCGGGTTCCGCGTTGCGGGTTTCGGGTTCCCATGCTGCGGGTTCCGGGTTCCCGCGTTGCGGGTTCCGGGTCCCCGCGTTGTGGGTTCCGGGTTCCCGCGTTGCGGGTTCCGCGTTCCCGCGTTGCGGGTTCCGGGTTCCCGCGTTGCGGGTTCCGGGTTCCCGCGTTGCGGGTTCCGGGTTCCCGCGTTGCGGGTTCCGGGTTCCCGCGTTGCGGGTTCCGGGTTCCCGCGTTGCGGGTTCCGGGTTCCCGCGTTGCGGGTTCCGGGTTTCCGCGTTGCGGGTTCCTGGTTCCCGCGTTGCGGGTTCCGGGTTCCCGCGTTGCGGGTTCCGGGTTCCCGCGTTGCGGGTTTCGGGTTCCCATGCTGCGGGTTCCGCGTTGCGGGTTCCGGGTTCCGCGTTGCGGGTTCCGGGTTCCGGGTTCCCGCGTTGCGGGTTCCGGGTCCCCGCGTTGTGGGTTCCGGGTTCCCGCGTTGCGGGTTCCGCGTTGCGGGTTTCGGATTCCCATGGTGCGGATTCCGGGTTCCCGCGTTGCGGGTTCCGCGATCCCGCGTTGCGGGTTCCGGGTTCCCGCGTTGCGGGTTCCGGGTTCCCGCGTTGCGGGTTCCGCGTTCCCGCGTTGCGGGTTCCGCGTTCCCGCATTGCGGGTTCCGCGTTGCGGGTTCCGCGTTCCCGCGTTGCGGGTTCCGGGTTCCCGCGTTGCGGGTTCCGGGTTCCCGCGTTGCGGGTTGCGGGTTCCCATGCTGCGGGTTCCGCGTTCCCGCGTTGCGGGTTCCGCGATCCCGCGTTGCGGGTTCCGGGTTCCCGCGTTGCGGGTTCCGGGTTCCCGCGTTGCGGGTTCCGGGTTCCCGCGTTGCGGGTTCCGGGTTCCCGCGTTGCGGGTTCCGCGTTCCCGCGTTGCGGGTTCCGCGTTCCCGCGTTGCGGGTTCCGGGTTCCCGCGTTGCGGGTTCCGGGTTCCCGCGTTGCGGGTTCCGGGTTCCCGCGTTGCGGGTTTCGGGTTCCCATGCTGCGGGTTCCGCGTTCCCGCGTTGCGGGTTGCGGGTTTCGGGTTCCCAAGCTGCGGGTTCCGGGTTCCCGCGTTGCGGGTTCCGCGTTCCCGAGTTAGGGGTTGTTTTTTTTAGTTGAATTTCATCATAAACTGTTTTTATGCTCAACGAAGTGGGCAAGGGTCAGCTAGTTATACAATAAAAATCAAACCATAGGAACCTAGCTCGAGCCTTTTTTTTAGTTTGTAATGAAAAAAATATCTAAATCGGTAAGTTTTGGAGGAGCAAACAGGGCTCCCCCAAACGTCGATTTCTTGTGCTTTTAATAAGTAATTTCAGTTCGAGCTGCAGTTGTCTCTATCGCGCTAGTGCTGGCTACGGCACTGCGAGAGAGCAATAGATTATATAAATACTTATTTTGTATTTCTCTCAACCGTGAGGTTTCCTCTTAAGACTCCGCCACTGCTTCGGACTCCACCACCCAATGGAATCGATAGCGAAACCAAACATTAACGTGGGAGGTCTAAGCTCTCTAGGGCTGCGCCCGAAGCCCTATACATCGCTCGCTTCGCTCGATGTACACATCCAGTGCCCTCACTCACCAGTTGATCAGACTTAGTTCGGGATAGGAATGATATTCTGTTTATCTAGTATCAAAACTTGAAATAGAATACTATAAATTACCTTTCGACTAGCGCAGTGGTTAAACGCGTTATTGCTCGAGCGGGTGGTCGGAGGTTCGAATACCAACGAAGTAACAAAAGTTTTATGTGTTCCTAAGTCATGGCAAACTTTGGTCTTAAGATACTTACCCACACACACGGGGCTCGATTGGTGTGGTGTGAAGCGCCCATAGATATTTTTTATTTTATTTTATCAGTAAAACTTATAGCAACAATAAAAATTAAAATTATTACATAAACATTATTATTAGTTATAATATCAGGACTCAGGATTGAGTTCTGTTACACTCAACGGACAATGGTTATATATAAAACTGATCTAAGAGCGGGCCCTGATAAAATATGCCATCGCTATTATAACTTACGAAGTTCGAAAACAAAAGGTATGGTAGGATTAGATAAGAATTTGACATCAGCTTCGCTAAATGACATGCGAATTCGTATGTCACTTAGCGAAGCTTATGTCAAAACTCCTACATTTTTGTTTTCGATGTACCTACATAGAACGTAAGTATTATTAACGATTGCATCAGGGCCTTGAATCCGTTCGTGTAACATAACTATATTCTATATAGCTCATCACTTTCGACCATATAACTATATTGGGAATTGTGACTACAGCTAGAAAACTACATTCATTACTGTACCGCTATAATAACAACGCTTTTCTAGGATATACATAAAACTTTACATAACCTTACTAATTCGCAGCCAATCTTTTAGTGCGAAACTATTGTATTATATTGTTTGACTGTGATAATTGAAGACATGAATCAACGAAGGAAGGTTTCAGGAACGCAAAAACAATTTACCCTGAAAATTGAGTTTAAACTGTCACTTAAACATTTTAGGACATGTAGTAACGTATTAAGTACATTGATTCCTAGATACGGATCTAGATTAATGTACTTAATACTTTACGACGTATTCTTAAATGTTTAAGTGACAGTATGAACTTATTTTTTTCGAAATCAAAATGTTGCATATCACCTTCATCCATTCATGCATTTAATTGTAATTCGCGCGTTAACTTAAAAATTAACTAGTTATTATTAAAAGTAAAATTACATTTGAATAGTAAAGTAATTTTATTTTATTATCATTTTGACCCTCGTGTCGGGGCCGGGGTAGCGGGGCCTGGCGGACGGGACACCTGAGGCCTTTTTCATTAGTTTTCAGTTAACCCTTTCTTATTTCGTTTTATGTACCGCGGCGATATATTACTGTCATGCCTATAATAAATAGAAGGAAGCGAGCGACTCATAGTATGTAGAACTCAAACTAATATTTTCCAAATTTTACTAGACAACGGAAACATGACGTCTAATATTTTTTACTACAAGTACTTATAATATAATAATATATTGTTTAATATCCATCAATGACCGAGGAATATGTACAATTGGTTCCCTCATCGAACCCGCAATCTCCGGCTTACACGCCGACGCCTCTAACGCTGAGCCCCTGGGGTATTATTTATTGTTTACCGCCTCCGTAGCTAGTAGTTTAGAGCCTAGCCGAGGTCGTGGGATCGATCCCGGGTTGGAATAACAAAAAAAAATTGTTTTCAAGTTTGGTTAGGACAATGCAGATTGCAGGCTGATCAACTGATTGTCTGACAAAAAAGATGATCCATGCGTCAGATGTAAAAAGTCGTTCCTGCGCCTGATCTCCTGCCAGTCGTGTCGGTTATCCGTCCCACTGGGCTACGAGAGTAAAGGAAGAGAGGAAGAGAAAGTGCTTCTGTGTATTACGCACACACTTGGGCTCTGTAAAATAACTCCACCGAAATCGGTGTGGGAGGCATTATTATTATTATTTACTTTTAACCGATTTAAAAAAAAGGAGGAGGTTCTTAATTCGTCTGTTTTTTTTTTTAAGTTTGTTACCTCAGAACTTTCGCCTGGGTGAACCGATTTCGATGATTATTTTTTATTTGAAAGCTGATACTTCCCGTTTGGTCCCGTAGCAATTTGGTCCAGTTCTGACAACGGCATCCATGAAATAAGTCTGAAATTTACATTAAGTATGTGCTCAACGAAAGGACAATTATTTGCTTTTAGTTTACCTTTTGAAGCCGGGTTTTTTTTTTGCTTAAAATTATATTTTTATAATTAATTATTATTGTCACCGCTATTTAATGTTGATAAATCAAGTATCAACATTTTGTAACTTTTTGCAAAGTGATTAAAATGTAATGCGTCTGCTAAATTTAAACTTGAGTAGGTCAAATTATATCTGTAACGACTAACGATATTATGTTATTGAATGTACTTCTTGGTTCTTGATAGAAATACATGTTACACAGTAATAATACACAAATTACCACTTTTTCCACCTTCTTAGTTATCATATACTTATAACTTAGTCGAAACCGGTCGTGTATTTCAATAAATCTTATGTTTAACAACAGCTAATAAAGTGGAAAAAGTGCAAGTAATTTTGTGTGTTATTACTGTGTAATGACCTTATGTTTGGACCTCTTTCTAATTATTCTGCTCCAAGTTGCAACTGACAAAGCAATATAATAATAATAATAATAATAAAGCCTTTTATTTGTTCCAAAAACAATAGGTTACTTACATTTTAGATTGTTAGTTCATATTCTATATTTTTAATGATTGATTAGTTATTATGCTAAACATAACATCAAGTTTTTAAATACTTCACTATAAAAAAATATTATAAATTACATGCATTTTAGGTACCTATTTCCAAATTTACATTATTAATTTTCAATTTGAAATCCAGTTTAATCTTTACATACTTCATAAATTAACATTTTTACATCAATTGAATGACTATAAATATTTTATTAATAGTAATTATTTGTTTTAAAACAATAGGTTACTTGCATTTTAAATACCTAGTTAGTTCATATTTATTTTAATGATTGATTAGTTACATATACAAGTACATTATTTTTAGTCCGCTAGACGCGTTTCAATGATCTAATATTTGTAGATATTGCTAATAATAGTTTCATGAGTGGTGCGATCGAAGACTGAAGAACCATGTAATGTTTTTGAGTTCCGTACCCAAGAGGAAAACCGAGACTTTACTGTCTGTCCGTGTATCCAAGAACTGCTATAGCTAGACAGTTGTACATGTGTAACACAGCAGGCAGGCAACAGACAGGTGGTAACTGGTAATTGTAATTTATTTACAAAATGACCTTCAAAAAACCAACTTTAGGTTTTAATTTTGAATAAAACCTTTTTTTTTATTTGTAGAATATATTTTCATAAATACGTTTTTCCGTTCCCGCTATAATAACAAATACTAAAAAATTATTAAGGGAGCCCCTCTCATACGGACGTATTTTTTACATCAGTTGCTCGAAATCAATAACAGCAACCGGTTAGGCACTTTAACGTTAACAAAATACTCAGTTGTACATTTATTTCAATAATAATAATTAAAATTAAATAAATATTAACCAGAGGCTCCTATACAACAAATGTGGAAGGAACCCTTGCACGAGGCCGACTCGCACTTGGCCGGTATATATTTGCTACATAAGCACAATCTGTTTAATATAACGATGTTCGATTTGTTAAAAACAATAAGTTTAACACGTTGTTCACAATTAATAACAGCGAAAACGACAAAAATCTACTATTAACAAAATATAACATATTTTGTAGTAACAAAACCTTTTACAATAATTATAATTATAGGTATATTCCCGGTTTCAGATCTGCTGATCAAATCGTCGATCAGCCAACATTTGACTAACATCACTCGCAACAACTTCGCTCACATTCACCAATGAGCGTTCAGATTGGTTTGCTAACTCAAATGTTAGCTGATTGACAATAATTATTGTCGATCAGCTAACATTTGTTGTAACCCCATCAGAGGCTGTCGCTTTATCTGACAGCGACGCGACGTATTACAAGGTTTTACTGCTGACAATCGTGGTGAGTATATGCAACTACCTAACTACCATGAAATAGATGAGGCTTATGTTCAGTAGTGGCTGATATAGATGATGACTATTTACCTACAATTAATCTGACGAAGTAAATAAAATGAAAAAATTATTTATTTTATAATCTAACGAAGTACTATTAATACATAATCTGTAAGATGCGAAGTTGATTTTCAATCTTAAGAGCCATCAATCCTAAGAGAACATCACGAGCTAGAGAAATGCAAAATAGGTATTTGTAAAGTCTATTGCCGTCCCTCAACCGCCCGATCAAATCGATAGAGACAACTGCAGTTTGAACTGAAATTACCTGTTAAAATTACAAGAACCTCCTTATCGTCGATTTCTACTACATCCTTTGTTGATGTTTCCTACCCCAAAACATATCCGATTTAGGTATAGTTTTTCATTATAAACTTAAAAAGGCGTGATTGAGCTATGTTCCTGTTTAGATTTTATCATAAAATGTACTCCAATTTGTTTCCGGAGCGTTTAAACCATTTTTAATAATGAATTTATAAAATAAAGAAAAAATAGGGACGTACATTACTATGTATATAATAATATATACATAGATATTATTATATGCATGAAAAAAATTCACTAGTGGCATTATCCAGGGAGGAAACAGGAGTCGCGAAGACCCCTGTTCCTGTTTGGGAAAACGGCCGTTGTGTTTCCTCTTAAAAGCTCAACCTGCAGGCTTACTCCCGAAAAAATCGAGAATCAAATCAGTTCGATCTCAGCGGCTTTTGGTGGATTGCTTTGAAACTAACCAGGATAAAGAGAATCGTAAGATCGTAACTTCTTACTGTACTCCCGACCATATCAATCGACTAAGAATCAAAATAAACAACCGTCAATTTATTTGGAAATACGCGGCACGTTCGAATATGAATCAAAATCGAATCAGTTTGGAGAGTAACACCCGGTTTCTGAAAGGTTGCTCAAATTGATCAATTGGTCAAATCAGCTAATCTGAACGCTGATTGGTGAACATCACTTCGCAGTCACTGTAGTGATGTTCACCAATCAGCGTTCAGATTAGCTGATTTGATCAGTTGGTCAATTTGATCAGCCTTTGAGAAACCGAGCGTAAGGCCCCTATATATCGCACTCGGCGCGAGCGGGCGGCGCGGCCGGCCACGTGTGCGCACTCCATTTCGCACGTTGAAACTTTAATGTCAGATGTGAGAGGCGAAAGCGTTATATTTTGTTGTACCGTTTATTGTTTTACGTCCGTTTAGGTCGGAACAGCACCGGAATAGAAATGAAAATAAACCTAATCGTGTGTGTTTGTTTCCACAATGTCTCGATGTTTGGTTTCGGGATTGTTTTGTATAAATAAATGTGCTACGACAAGCCGCCTCAGATCATGCCTGTTCCCTACGTAGTCGACCACGCGGCGGCTCCACAAAAAAAACAAACAATAAAAATCGATGTTATCGTTTGTCCTACAAATTGGAACGTAAATAATATAACATGGCATGATTTAATAGGTAAACAGACTTTTATTTGTCAAACACAAAAATATATTGCTACTGTATTCAAATATAAATTCTTAAAAAACATCAATCGATTGTCGATAACTAGAGCTATATTATATCAATTGAATTCGGAGCACCTCAAGTTTCAAAATTGGGAGGTAAGCTAATATGAAATGCTAAAATAATTTTGTGTGTTCACTCCGTAAATAAACATTCGGTTTTGTGGGACCAGGACTTAGCGACTAATAAATAAATATGAAGCAAGGAACAGAAACAAAGAACGGAGTAGTATTAGGTTAACCACAGCATTTGCTACATAAAGCCAGCATTCCGAGAAGAGGGAAAATGAAATGAAAATACTCAGCATCGCCGCCATTGTTTCGCTGCAAAGGGAATGTGTTATTAGGTATGCGGAGGGCGCGTGTAATGGAAGCTTAATAATCCCACCTAGCAGACTAGACCGGTGCCGGTTGAGTTGCGCTCTATATAAAGAGCCTAATATTAACAGATTATTATGTGTGATTATGCTGCAGCGAACCGTAATACTCGTAATTAGGCATTAGCGGACCCATTAGGAATGTGTCAACCATTAACATAGCCTCTTTACTTTGCGAAATTAGTTGCTTTCGTGGACTCCATAACTTTACTATTTATGGAATCTTTTCGTGGATCTAATAATTTTGATTTAGATTAAGAGTTTCACCAAGCAATGTTAAAGTTAACGCCATGTAAAATATCATGCTATCCCTCTCGTATTTCCTGTCAATGAATGAGATGGCATGGTTTTTAAACATGGCGTTAACTTTAACATTGCTTGGTGAAACACGGCCTAAGGCTCAAAATTACAATTTTAAAACAAGTCGTATACTTTCTGAGCAGCACTATTTAATATTTTCTATTTCGAATACGTAATTTACTATTTAATAAAATATTATAATTAGATCAATGTTAATATAATAACCAAGAATAAACTTGTACCAATAATAAGTGCCAAAACTTATTATAATTAAGTGACCATTAGGCCCCCGCAGTGATTTTATAAATGATTTCTGGTGACATTGACGTACAGCCAAAGGGGCGAGGAGGAATTATGAGGCTTACAAGTTGCAAATACCTTTAAAGGGAAAGTCACTTTAAAACTTTCCCATTTCAGCGTCGGCGGAAAACAAAAAATGTTTCGTTACGTGCGCGTGAACTGCGAGCCTCGTATTGTTCGGAGGGGTTGTGTTTTATAATACTCGAAGGGTGCTTTAAATTGTCATAAGGGATGGAGCGGGGGTTTTGTATAGTAATGACACATTGGCGCGACACTCACGGTCTACTTGTCGGCGACTGAGTACCGTATGTGTGCAGCGGCCCTAACCTACACTTAGCCACTTATGTCGCTCATCAAAGCGGCGCTAACCGGGCTGCGGGCCGGGCGCAACCTTTTGTCTTAAATTGCATTTCACTTATTCCAGACTAGATTTTCATACAAAGGGGTGCTAATACTGACGAGAGCACACAAGGCGGAGTCCGCGAGGATTGGCAGTATTGCTGTATTCAAGGTAGCGTCTCCGTGGTCTAGTGGTTCTAAGCTTCGCTCTCGACCCCGAGGATCGTGGATACGATTCCCGCGTTGGAACAACAAAAAAAAAGTTGTTTTCAATTGTGTATTGCGCATACATTTGGGCACTAAAGCCTCGTATCATTTGATACGTTGATAGGTAACTCGTAAATATTATTTCTTCTTCTTCTCTTTTATATAAAAATAAATTGCTATTCGTTAGTCTCCCTGAAATTCGAGAACGGCTCAACCAAATCGGCTATTTTTAGTCTTGAAATATTCATGGAAGTCCCGGGAAGGTAAACAGTGAGAAAAAAGGTTTCGGGACCCAGGTTCCGCGTTTCACAAATGGTTTGTATGCTCAACGAAGTGGGCACGGGTCAGCAACATATTATAATAATTAGGTACAACTGCAACAACATGTATAGGCGCTTCCTATATTATTACCAGAAGTTTAAAGTTTAGAATTTCATGATCTATAATATAGAATGTTTAATAGATATTATCAATAAAGTGTTTTAGTAATAATAACAATTATATATTCTTGTCCCTACCGCATATGCAGTATATGCCTATACCGGTGGGCATCAACAAATAAGCACTTCTATTTTCCCACAATTCTCTTGTCGGATATTTAGTTGTAAAGACACGGAACCAACAGAACGTATGGCACACATACATTTCCTCTCCCGCCGGGCGATAAGCTGAGCGCAGATAGCGCCGGGCACCGGGCGCCGGCCGCCGGGCGCAGTGCGCAGTGCGCGCCACCTGCAAGTGACTCTACATTGTTTCTCACTATCTTATCGCGCTGGTTCGGGAACATTCGATGCTTGCAACTTAACACTAGAAAGACCAGAGTGGTTAAACGACCCCAATTAAGATTTTGATCAATCATAATATTAAAACTATTGCATTGTAGTCATTGTCGTTTTATGACTTTTAATATTTTGTCATTGTTTACATTATTCCGTTTATACAGATAGCTAGATAAATATTTATTGAAAATGATCAACTAGGTACCTAGAAAGACCGCAGTGGTCATTTGACCCCTTGAATATACTTTTCTTGTGGATAGATGAAATACAAAGATTTCTTTTATATGTTCTTTTCGAAGCAAATACGTGTTACGCGTCGCATTTATGAATGTAGCATAATTGTTACCTTTGTCCTTCTGAAACATTGGAAGTGCTGCAAAATACACCGGAAGACCAATTATGACTAAACAAGAACATTTAGACATTACGTACATTTAGTCTCCGAATTTTTATTTTTTTATCACTTAATAAAATATGTTTTTTAAGTATTAAGTTCCTTATTTAATGTTAAATGTAGTAATTAATAAAATTTAAAACCATAACACATAATACAAATAAAATGTAAAAAAACTATGAATAAGTCATTGGACCCCACTTGGTCTTTATAGGTAGATCAAAATGTCGGTCATTCCATTAAGCCGTAACGAGAAGTTTAGTGATGTAATACTAAAATATATCAACTCACTTACGTTCTTAGTAGTATTTAGTACAGTACCACCGGGTCGGAACGACGTGAGTGCAAGAGTCACCCAATTTTGAGATGACCAAAAAGTAATTTTAAAACACCTTAGAAGTATTATAATATTACACAACGCACAAGAATTCAATGTTGCTATGTTTGTGTAGACAAAACACTTGACAGTCTAGAGAGCAACATTAAATAATGAATAGCTTATCCATTGCGTAAATATTTTATTAGTAGGGGGGCTAGGACTAGGACTGATAAATGCGATGGCTCACACTAGACCTTAACTAAACAACTATTACACCGTCACAAAAATATCGTTTACTCTAAATAAAGTTGTTTTCCGACACAACGAAGAAAAATGGCCGATTTGTAGTCGAAAAAATAAAGTTGTACGTCTATCCGCTCCCCATCTATCCGCTTGTTGGACTCTAAATCTGCGGTCAGAAAATAGTAAAAGTAAAAATAGCCCGCCCGCCCGTGCCGGGCCTCGCTGGGGTCTGAAGTGAAATTACACAAAACATTTTTAACTTTTCCCCATCAGAAGCAATTATATCAAAGCGTAGGTTGTCACTCTTGGTAAAAATGGAAAAACGATGTTTTAATTAAATATCTGATAACTTTGTAATGATCTTCTAAGCTCAGATTATTAAACAATAGGAAGGTCTGAATTTTCCCCGACTTCGGTGAAAGAAAAGGAAGGGTAGTTAATTTGACAGCCTATGTGTATATATGTATGTATAATTGTATATACAATTATACATACATATAGTTTATATACAGTGCGAAAACAAAAAAAGCTCTACGCGGCATTCTCTTCACACTATATTCGGTTACTTAAATTTATAATATTATATGAACCATGAATCAGCCTGTATATGTATGTTTATGTATTTATGTTTGTTCACTCGCAGCAGCTAAACTACTGGTCAGATTTGATTAAATGAGATGTCAATCGACTTTTAATGATCCTGCGAGTAATGTGAGCTATAATAATATAAAAAAAAATAATTTTAGAAATTAAACCTCAAAATCTATCTTTAAAAAAAATTAAAGTCATCACTCTCTCGTGTTTGGTATAAAAAATAGGACCCTTCTTTTGCGAAGTTAGTTTTTTAAACTTTTTTTAATGTTTTATAATCTGGAGCCTAAGTATACTTTCAATTATGAGGTAAGTTTTCATTAATTGTTCATTCGTTTATTTGCAATTAATAGCATCACAAATTACTAAACAATGGAAAAGGTCATGGGCATATTTTTATCGCTGCAAAACCAAAAATTCCAACATTTTTGATTGCAAGCAAGAAGTATCGAGTATCTTCCCTAGAAAAAAAAATTAAAACCTTATTTTAATAATGATAACGACAAGGCACGACAAGTATCCAAAGAACTTGTGTTACAGGTACCAGACAACGGAAATATACTCAATACTTTTATACTTTAAACATATTAAAGATTATTATTATATTATACACAAATTTAATACACATTCATGACCCAGGAACATTGAAAAGTTTTTGTTCCCCCGGCGGGATTCGAACCCGCTACCTCTCGCTCGAGCACCAACGCGCTCAACCTTCGCTACGGAGGTTGTCAAAATTAATTAATTTTAACGCAACGAATAAAAGACTTTATTTGGTAAATTCCTTGACTATGAAATATCATAGTCAAGGAATTTTTTCAACTCTTTTACTCGTTGCAAAAGCTCTACGTAAATGATTACCCAGCGAAATATTAATTTCAATACCAATTATTATTCATCACTCGCGTTATCGAGGTGGGTATAGCAGTTCGAGGCGCTCAATGTACGGCGTGTACTGTTCACAGGAATTTGATCCTTCAGAACTTGTGAAATGTTAATAACATTTTTGTGTTGCGTTTGTAGTTTGTGTACGACTAATTAAGAAGTTTCTTACTTCAATGTCAAAAAATAACTACCTACGTTTAAAAAAACCGACTGCAACCGCTAAAAAATATTTTTTTTTTCAATGTAGTTACAATTATTTATGTTCTTTTTAGATTCGGTGGCAGCCGTCGTGGGATCACGGTATATTGCCTAAGTGTGTACGCTAAACACAAGAGCTCATCATATTTCTCTTTCTTTATCACTTTTGTAATCTACTTTTTATTGGATAATCCTTTTTTAGATACTCAGGTAATCGATCAGTAAGGTAACCAGAGTTTAAAGCATTGTTCTTGTTCCAAAGTCCACGTATCCACGTCGAGAGCCAAGCGGTAAAATCTTTCTCATCGAAAATAATATACTGAGTGTTAAAAGAACAGTCACTATAATTTTGAGATACGATTAAACTACCTATTATTATTTTTGTCTGCTTTTTCGTTATTCTTGCGACAAAAAAAATACATTTCCAAAATGAGAAAAAGTAGTATATTCATATTCCAAAGTTATAATGATTGTTCTTTTTACACCCGTTATAGACTGCAACACAGACATTTTACAAATCGACCGATTATTTCCTTACATGAGCCCTCAAACAAACTATTCAGTTTCATATTATCGTACGTATAAATATGTCGCGGTACAAGCCACGTAATGATTTTTCCAACAATGAAACAAACTTCATTTAAATAACACTCGAAACGTCGAACACAGAACTATAGACGGGGGATTTGTAAGAGCAAATCTCTTTCAATCCCCGCATTCACAGCGCCCCGGTACACGGGTACAGTAGGCCCACTCCCGACACAATCGAGAACCGAATCAGTTCTATCTCAACGGTTTTTGATATTTAATTTGGTGGATTGCTTTGAAACTAAACAGGATAAAGAAAATCGTTAGACTTTTTGTACTCCCGACCATATCAATCGACTGATAATCAAAATAAACAAACGTTAATTTATTCGGCAGTACGCGGCACGATCGAATCTGATTCTAAATTGAATCAGTTTGGAGAGTAAGGCCCCCGAGCTAATGCCGCCGTATCCGGAACCCTTCGCGATTGTTTTGCATAAGCGCAGACGGATGATTTGGAGAACAAAAGCAAAATCAACAATACACAATTTACTGGAGGTCTTGAATCGAATATGTTAGCGACGCGATTACTGAACAGCTGCACTGTTTTTGCCACTTTATGTTAAATATATAATAACGTATTTATATACGTATTTTTTATCGTACATCTATTTTTACTCATAGCTTTCTCCTCCCGTAGCCAATATGTGACTACAGCATCTCTCCCCTTAATAAACACTAAAGAAAAAATAGTAAAAATTGCCTTATGTGTATTTGTACGAGCTTTTAAAGTATTTGAGGTAGCCTTCAGTTACCACATTCACAGCTGTTAAAGTTAGCTGTTAAAGTTCGGGAAGCTTTTTCAAACTTTCCGGCAATTATTATAAAATTAATTTTAATAACGTCCGCAATCCTGTATCGTTTTCGTTCGAACTTGTGAAAGTCATTTCTAAAAGTGTGGCTTCACCTCATAAAATAATGAATTACGTATAGTAAATCATTATTTTGTTAGTATATTATACTCATAAAATAATGATATAAGTATATAAAGCCTGACCAAAAAAATAGAAAACCTGCTCTGAGGGCTCTGAATGAACTATGATTATGGCAACATCTAGTATAGTCATACACTTGTGAATTGGCTAGTGAACATTTTTAGTTATTGTTTAATTTAATTTATACATTTATTAAAATTCAAAATCTAAATACTCAACAGCTTCATACAATATTTCATGATCTTCATGGTCAGAATGTAGTAATTCTTTGTCAGATATCTCTGACTCATTGTCACTTGTCGATGTTTCACTGTTACTGTCGCCAACATCTATAATAAATTGTTCGATTTCTCCATCGATTACGGGTCCCTTTTGTCTATATTCTTCTTCTATTTTATTTGTATGCTCACAACAATTACTCCATGTATCGGCAGTAATATCCTATAATAATAATTTCAAATTAGTAACTGTTAACAAAATATTTAATTTGATTAGTCGACATAATATGTGATATTTACCTCAAAACAGTTTTTTACAAGCTGCATAAATGTGGTATTTTGTAAACCAACATTCTTTGTGGCAACCTTCCCCTTTACAATGCCCCATATCATCTCAATTGGATTGAGGTCACAATGATAAGGAGGCAGTCTTAATATTTTGTGACCATAATCCTGTACCAAACTATCTATTTCATAAATCGGGTCAAGTTTATTTTGTTTTACAATAACCATTAGCATACTTTTAGTGGCATTAGCAGGGTAGGCAATATTATTTGATGTAAGCCATTCTGCAATTTCTTGTTTTCTATTAACAGTGCTAGGTGGCTTATTTATTTGGCTAGAATGATATCTAGCATTGTCCATGACTATACAGGTTGGTTCATGTAAATTGGGCATTAATTTATCCAATACCCATTTTTTAAAATTAACTTTATTCATGGCATCATGAAAATCTTCTTTTTTTTCTTTGTCATTATAAATTAATAAAGCATTCGGAATGAACCCAGTCTTGCCGCCACAATGGACAATTATATACCTTTTACCTTTAGCTACAGATTTAGATACCCCAGGCTCATTTTCACTTTGCCAGCATTTTGCATGATTGAGTGAAGTATGAATATAACTTTCATCGAGATATACAACTGGCATGCCACTCTCCTTTACATCTTTGATTTCTTGTAAATATTTATCCCTCCATGCTACTATATCATGCCGCTCCATGAGAATTGTCCTTTGATTTCTACATTTTTTAAATTTATAACCTAATTTGTGTAAGAGTAAACGAAGAGACTCTCTGCCACCAACAAAATTTATGGACTCTTTCAGAGCTGCAAGTAACCGCTTCAAGCTCGGTACTTCTTTTCGGACGGTATAAAACTCTTGTATTTTCTGCCTAATTGCACACAGATCGAAATCATCCAGATTGATTTTCTTTCTTGTTTTTGGTTTATTTTTCTTAGGTGTAGAAAATACAACTGACGTCTGACCTTCTTTTCGTATTTTCATTACGGACGATCGGGATACACCTAAAACTGATAGAAGTTGTAAATAAAATTATTTACAAATGAGCCAATACAAATTGCACGCACTGTATGAGGTACCTACCAGTCATGTTGACAATTAGGTCCGTGATGTTATTTAGAGGAATCGAGTCCATTCCTTCAGACTTTCTTTCCGACAAGTAATTATTCATATTATAGATAACTTTTCTTAGCTGGCTTTTAATAGTTTTCGGCATTTTAATGCTTAAACAACTCACTTTTCCAAGAAATATATCACACACAATCGAGAACACACTTTGACAGATAACAATTATGACATTTCTTAGAGACTGTTGCCAGTTGAAGAAATTAGTTCCAATGGTTTTCCGCAATATGGCGAGGTTTTTTATTTTATTGGTCGGCCTTTAATTGATAATGATGATCAACATCACTTTACAAATCCTAGACACAATCACGTAACCTAAATTCAAAATAAGCAGTGTAAAAAAACATTTGTGTATCTTTTTTACTTTAATCAAAATCTCGTTTTTCATCAAATATGAAAAGCTCCGGGCGACGTGTCGTCACTGACACCGACCTGAGCTTTTGATGTTCTTTGCCAATTAAAGAGCTTACGAGTGACGGCGTAATGAATGCGAATTAATTTGGAGCTTTTATTTCTACTAGTGGTCGCCGCGCACGAGATTCAAAATTCATTTATTTTAAAGCTCCATAGCTTCTTTTGAAGGTTAAGCTTTAATGAATGAAGCCTGTTTCGACAACTTTTCAAGACTAAACTAACTAAAGGCAATTAATTTTTATATATAAGATTTACACTAAAATTATTTTGGTATTTGTAATCTTCTACGAAATGAAGGCTTTTTTATTTAATGGGCAGCAGCATTTCCGCGGATATTGTTATCTGAAACTGCGCTTGACAACCCGCCTGCCAAACGTGGGGAGTAGACAATGTCCAGTTATTAAGCTTCAGCTTAAATGATGAGTGTTACTCTATTGCTTTTACCTAGCTCCGTGGTCTAGTGGTTCAGAGCTTCGCTCTCGACCCGGAGGTCGTGGGTTCGATTCCCGCGTTGAAACAACAAATAATGTTGTTTTCAAGTTTGGTTAGGACAATTCAGGCTGATCACCTGATTGTCTGACAAGAAAGATGATCCATGCGTCGGATGGGCATGTAAAAAGTCGGTCCTGCGCCTGATCTCTCGCTAGTCGTGTCGGTTTACCGTCCCACTGGGTTATAAGAGTAAAAGGAAGAGAGAGTGCTTCTGTGTATTGCGCACACACTTGGGCACTATAAAATAACTCCTGCGTAGCTGGCCTGGTTTCAATGAAATCGGCTACCGATATCGAAATCGGTGAGGGGAGCTATTATTATTATTTATTATTTACCTAGCTGATGTGTAGTTAACATAGATTTTGGTAACATAAAATAATATATGAGCAGGAGCAACCAGCAGGGTTACTCCCGACACAATCGAGAATCGAATCTTTAAAACTAACCAGGGGCCGTACTCTCCACACTGATTCGATTTTTATTCCGATTCAATCGTGCCGTGTTCTCCCGAATAAATTGACGCTTGTTTATTTTATTAGTAAACGATTATATCAATCGTCGATCGGAAGTACAAAAAGTTACGATCTAACTATTTTCTTTGTCCTGGTTAGTTTTTATCCACAAAGTAAAACACAAATAGCCGTTGAGATCGAACTGATTCGATTCTCGATTATGTCGGGAGTAAGCCTGCAGGATAAAGTCGTATCTTTTTGTACTTCCGACCATATCAATCGTCTGAAAATCAAAATAAACAAACGTTAATTTATACATGTACATACATACATGATAAATAAGCGTCAATTTATTTGGGTGAACACGGCACGATCGAATCGGAATCGGAATCTGAAGAAATTGAGATTCAAAACGTCAATTTATCAGGAAGTATGCGGCACGATCTAATCTGAATCAAAATCGAATCAGTTTGGAGAGTAAGGCCCCAGGTATGTGAATGATCAGGTTCGACAGTAATGTATGTGCTCATACGTTAGCCCGCGCAGCTGACAGCCAGAAGGACGGGAGATTTCAAAATAACGACGGAATTAGTTTTGGCTCGTACATTTTGTTTTACAGTCATACATGTTACATAATCCTATGCCATTATTAATTAGGCTTAAAACAGTGTAATGTCAAATATGACATTTGACGTTGATGCCTGAGATAGGTTATATTAGTCCTCTCAGAGAGGTCATCAGAGTGGGCCCTATGTACTGTGTATGTGCCTGCTATGTAGAGTAGGTATACTGTGAAAGTACCAGCGGTGAAAGACTTACTTGTGACTTTCATGTTTATATGAGAAATTCCCCAACATCATAAATTTTCCCATACAATATTTAAAAAAAAAGTACCTCTTTCAGCGCTGGTACTTTCATAGCAAACTTTATATACGAAACCCATTAACACCCTAAAGTATTATCACTCATTGATATTATAGCCTGTAGATATGCCTAAATAGTTACCTAATTCATTTCAACGTTGGACTGAGAAGTGATTTCGACGATTGTGTAATATTATGCTAAGACGACGCTGTAGAAGCTTAGGTAATGAATACAATAAATGTAAATTGAAACATATAATCGAGCTCGCTACTTACAGTGTTTGTCTCGGCCCGACCGAATATTACTTAATCACCGCGTCGCAAATGTAAATACTTCTACATAATACATTGTATTGTCGAATCTGAAGCTTCCCAGACGATTATCTGATCCGTAAACAATGGGGAAAGCCGGGAGACGCAAAAAGGCGGTCATGTGTTAGGTCACGCTCGGTGGACATTTACAATCGTTATATTTTATTCTTATTTACATCAAAATTTAACAAAGGATATTATTTGTAGAGTTTTATTTATATTTACGAGACGACCTCTGTAGCGCAGTGGTGGAGCGCGTCGGGCTAAAGCCGGAGGGCGCGGGTTCGAGTCCCGCCGAAGGGACAAGTCTGTAATCCTAGACCATGGATGTGTATTAAATGTGTGTATACTACAATAGAAATCTCAATTTAAAATTTAAAAAAAAATAAAAAAATATTTAATATACAGGTACATAGTTGTCTGCTACCAACACTTCTTCGGATACTTAGCACGAGGTCACATTGACGTGGTGCGAAGCGTTATTGTTATTTAGAGGTGTATATTTAAAGATTTTTTTTTTTTTTTTTTTTTTTTTTTTTTTTTTTTCATTATAAAAATATAATATTTCTAATACAAATTTATCTCGCCAAACGAGTGTTTGACGGCGAGATGTAGTAAGTAGTCGTGTACAAAATGTTTGTGGCATGTATACAGTATACACTTCGGAAGTCTAGTACTATGTCAGTGGTCGATTTATAAAAGCGAGGTCCCATTAGTGTTGACGACGCAACGCCACGGTCATGTCATAAAAATGTAATATGGAAATCGAAGCAGCGGCACGACGCAACGCAGCGCACTGATGGGACCTCACCCTAAGTTTGTTCTAAAAAAACGTTTTATCTATACAGATATTACAAAGCGTAAGAGTTTGCTTGTTTGTTTGTTTAAACGCGCTAATCTCAGGAACTACTGGTCCAATTTGAAAAATAGATTTTTTGTTGGATAGTCCATTTATAGAGGAAGGCTTTAGGCTATATAACATTACGCTGCGACCAATACGAGCGAAGCGTCAGTGAGAAATGTTGCAAAAACGGGGAAAATTATTCACATTTGGGGACTTTTGTTGCGTGCGTTGCATAAACGGTTCAAGTCACTCAAAAACCACGCTAAAGAAGTTACGGGCACAGCTAGTTTCCAAATGAAACATAATAAGCATTTTTCAGAAAGTTAAAAAAAACAGGCTAGAACCCTAACCCGCGAGAAGAACCGGCGTAAGAAACTCACACGCTTTTAGCAAAAAGATGTAATTTTTTTTTTAAAGTATGTATATTTTTACAATGTAACTTACTCTATATTAATATTACAAATTTTGGATGTGTTTTAAGAGTGTCTAAGCTACAAAGCTTAGACACTCTCACACTACAAAGTCTAGTCAACATACTTCAAAAAAAGGAGGAGTTTTTTTTTTCTATGTTTGTTACGCGATAACTCCGCCAATTATGAACCGATTTGAACAAATCTTTTTTCGGCGTATAGGTAATACCTCAAGGGTGGTCCCATTTTAATTTAATAATAAAAAAAACAACCCCCAAGGGTGGAAAATTGGGGATGAACTTTTTTATACGCAATATCTCCGCCGATTATAAACCAATTTGAACGATTATTTTTTTGTTGAATAGGTATTACCAAAAGGGTGGTTTCATGCGAATTTGAAGAAAATATTTCACCCCCAAGGGTAGAACTTTAGGGGTGTACCCCTTATCTCTGCGAAATCTCCGCCGATTATTAACCGATTTGAACAATTCTTTGTGTTCACGCATTTGAAGTCGGTTTTTTTTTTTTAAGTTAATTGCGACAAAAAAATAAGAATAGTCGGGGTTCCCCCATACATGGTTCTCACTTTAATTTAAAAAACAAAAAATTAGCTTGATACTAATCAAGCTAATTTTTTTGATGACAGTCTTGGTAGAGTGATTGCATGTAACGATTGTGTGAAAAATGAATATTACGAGTGTTTATTACAGGGTATAAAAAGAACAGGCACTATAACTTTGGGATATAATTGTACCTTTACACGTTCTAAAAATGTTTTTTTTTTCAATTTTTTTTTGTTGTTCTTGCGATAAAAAATTAAATGGTAAAAAGTAGAAATAAAAAAAATGTGTATGAAAAAAGGAATTTATTTCCAAAATGAGGAAAAGTAGTAAAATCGTATCTCAAAGTTATACTGTTCTTTTACACCCTGTATTTACTTATTTCGTAGTGGAGTATTCTTTTATTATATTTACTATAAAGTTTTCATAATGCCAAGGCGTCATCGCAGGCTTTACGACATGATAATAGACTAACTTAAGTATTTTGAAAGTGTATTAAACATTAAATTTTTTTCGGGTAGGTGCTAAAAAAGTGCAAACACATAAGTTGTAATTAATTTTAATAAATATTAAGTTTTACCAAAGATATTTACACAGTTGTATGAAATTTGTGTGCAATACATACAGTTTTATAGAAGTATAATATTTGCATAGATATATGTGAAGCAAATATACACATTTGAGAAACCACCTACCAGCTGACTCTAACTTGACATTTAACACCACCAATCCCTTGAATCACTTAAACAATCACTCTGCCCCACTCCCCAATTTGAAGATGTCTCAATTGTTGGAAATCCAGAAGGCACAAAATAGTCTTGAGGAATTGGTGATGAAGAAAATGGATGAACTTCAATCACAATTACAGTGTGGCACAGCTAAAGACACGGTTGCTAAGGTTGCAGAAGAATTCCGTGCTTTTAGAGAAATAACATTCTCCATACTCAGTCTTCTCCGTAAGCAGATAACTGAATGCTCGAGGGCCATGGACGTTATTGAGACAAGATCACGCAGGAAGACTTTGGTATTTTCTGGAATGCCTGAAGTGAGTGGTGAGAACTCCACTTCTATTCTCCTAAATACCATACACCTCAAACTGGGTTTGCAGGACGTCACTAGAAGCTCCATCAAAGCTTGTCATAGGCTGGGTGTCGCTGAGCAAGGCAAGACTCGACCTATTTTGATTAAGTTTACCACTTATGACACTAAGGCCGCTGTTTGGAGAGCCAAAACCAAACTGAAAGGCACTTCAATTTCAATGAAGGAGTTTCTGACCAAGTCGCGGCAGTCACTGTTCAACATGGCACGGATGCACTTTGGTGTTAAGTCTTGTTGGACCCAGGACGGCGTTGTTTCCATAAAGACCCCAGAAGGGAAGCGACATAAGGTGATGACCACGGAAGAGCTCCAGCCCCTTATATCAAATCACCCCAAGGCATCTTCTTCAGTTTAACTTAAGTACGTGTTTAAACTTGACCTAGGTTTGTGTGGTTTTATTTTTTATTTTTGTAAGGTTAATGTGATTCAAATCTTTCTATTATGATTAAAAGCTGCCCCTGCCCCTGGCAGGTTTCATCTCGCGTACACAGTTAGGTAAAGTTGTTTATTTTCTTGTGACTCACGCTAACAAAATTTTATTATAATCGTAAGGGTAACTTTGTTATTTTATTCGAAAATTGAATTATCAATGTGTCAAGTGACATCTGTCAAGCTGTCAAATGTCTTTACTTTTTTTTTGTACAAACTAGAACACATAAACCGTGTTCCAATGCAGCTGTCAGCTGTCAAAAATTGTTCAAACGCTCAGAATGATCACGTCATTTTGCATATTTTTACCATCTTGTTTTTGACGTTTACTTAGATTTCACAGATTTCACTGATCTCGATGTTATTTTTAAGTTATGGATCGAGCAAATTTATTCTAGATTCTTTTGTAATGTAGTTATTATTGTTAATTTAAAATATAAATAGAATTTATGGAATGAAAAGGAGATGTTGAATTTTGACATCTGTCAGTCGTTCCACTAGCATACGAGTGATCTGAGCGTTCAGAGTAAAAGAAGTGCTTATAGGAACACAAGGTTACAGTGCTGTTGTTTCTTTTTTCTATTACAATTGTATTCAAAGTTGATTCCATTCTAAAGAATATTTTTTTCGTCATAATTACTGTTAGGTTATAATATTTTTGGGATTGTTGATAACTATGTTTTCTTGTAGTTCTTGTATAAATTTGTAAGGTCAGTTGGTGGGTGGTGCAGAGTAACAACTTAGATTAGTTTTCTTTTGGAACAAAATTGTTTACAATATAATATAATTTTTATTATTTATTAATATAGTATTATATATATATATATATATATATATATATTTAATTAATTTAAGTATGTCTATTTCTGATAATGATTCGTTTTATTCTGCCAATGATTCTACTGGGATACACGCTGACGATAGTTTTGATTCTGTAGGTAATACGTTGGGTGAAACTTTAGCTCAATGCTTTAATGAACAAAACAACAACTTATTAAATGTTTGTCACTTAAACGCGCAAAGCATACCAAGTCACTATGCGGACTTATTAGAATCTTTCTCTGGAAATAACGTTCAAGCCATTCTGATTTCCGAGAGTTGGCTTAAACCAAACCTCCTGTCCACCTCTTTCTCCTTACCTGGTTTCCTCCTTATCCGTAACGACCGAATTGATAGACGTGGAGGTGGGGTTGCAATATATCTCCGTCGCGATTTTCCCTATAAAATATTAGCCTCCTCTCCTGCTCAACAATCCGCTACGGCTGAATATATTTTTCTGGAGATTAGCGTCAGAGGAACTAAAATGGTTCTAGGAGTAGTTTATTGCCCTCCTACTGTCGACTACTTTTCTGAATTTGATTCAGTTCTCGATTCATTGAGTTCAGAATACGCACACCATGTCATCATGGGTGATTTCAATACCGACCTTAAAAACCACACCGCTCACCGTCCGATTAAGCTCAATAATCTCATTAGATCTGCTGGCCTTCACCTGCTACCCCTTCAACCCACTCATCACAACGTCAATGATGATGACACCTGGCTAGATCTAATGCTCATTGCTGATCCTTCCTTTGTCCATGCACACGGTCAGCTACCTGCCCCTGGTTTTTCCCATCATGACCTTATCTACCTGTCATACATTTTAAAGCCTCCCAAAATTTCACCTAGGATTATACATAGACGCTGTTTTGGCAGTGCTGATAAGGATAAATTACGTACCGATGCTGAAAACATAGATTGGAAACCTTTGCTTGATGCCACCTCTATTGCTGAAAAGGTTAGACTTTTTAATGCAAATATCACGCTACTATATAACGTGCATGCGCCCAGCAAGAAAATAAAATTAAAGCATCCGCCTGCACCTTGGTTGACTGACGATATCCTTACAGCGATGAGGTGTAGGGATCGCTTATTTCGGAGGTTTAAAAGGGACCGCAATGAAACCAATTGGTCGAACTATAAATCTGCCAGAAATCGCTGCAACCAGATGATACGGAAGGCAAAACGCCGCCATTTTCACGACAAATTATCAACTTGTAAGGCCTTTCATACTTGGAAATTTCTAAAATCCTTCGGCGTAGGTAAATCACATCAAGCGGAAATTCCGAGCACCATTAGCTTGGAAGATCTCAACTTTCACTTTTCCGCATCTTCCACACTTGATGTTGTAACGAAATTTCAAACTATTCGTCTTTTAAATAACTTACCTCGCCCGAATGGTATACCTCCCTTGCAATTTTTACCGGTTGCATCAGACGAGATCAATAAGACGATAATTTCCATAACATCTAATGCCGTTGGTAGTGATGAAATCAGTCGACAGATGATCATTATGATTAAAGAGCAGCTTTTACCCATTATAACCCACATTGTAAATTTCTCCCTCAAATCCGAATTCCCCGAGCAGTGGCGTAAGGCCTACGTTTGTCCTCTCCCTAAAATTACCAATCCCTCTAATCCATCACATTTTCGTCCTATTTCCATTCTTCCTTACCTATCCAAGGTGCTCGAGGCTTGTGCTTATAAGCAACTGTCCAGGTTTATCCATGAACATAATATATTGTCACCACTACAATCTGGTTTCAGACCTGGGCATAGCACCACCTCTGCATTACTAAAGGTGACTAATGATGTAAGAGCAGGCATTGAGAATTCTAAAATAACTGTTCTAGTTTTGATAGATTTCTCAAACGCGTTCAACAATGTAAATCATGAAATCCTATTGGCAATACTCTCAAGTCTTTCGATCTCGTCTGAAGCGCTTAATTGGATTTCATCGTATCTTCGTGGGCGACAGCAGTCAGTACGCACGGAACTGTCTTCCTCAATGTGGCGTCATCTGGACTCTGGCGTGCCTCAAGGCGGTATTCTGTCTCCTCTACTCTTCTCAGTATTTATAAATCTCGTTACGTCAAGGCTTCGCTGTACGTATCATTTGTATGCAGACGATTTTCAGATTTATGGCCAATCAAGAGTGGAGAATTTGTCCAGTGCGATCGAGGAGGTTAACAGAGACCTCAATACTATCAGAGACTGGTGTAACAACTTTGGGTTATCAGTGAACCCAAGTAAGTGCCAGGCAATACTATTGGGGAGTCCACGATTTTTATCAAGGGTTGACGTTGGCTCCATTCCACCTGTGATTTTTGATGGGTCTGTTATAAACTTCAGCTCTTGTGTTCGAGACCTTGGTTTGCACATCGACTCCACTCTTGATTGGCAATCGCAAACGGCTCATGTGAGCCAGAAAGTTACTGGTGCATTGCGCTCCCTTTATCGACTGAAAAATTTTCTTCCAGTATCTGTTAAAGTTTTGCTAGTTCAGTCCCTTATTCTGCCTATCATCGACTATGTTGACATGTGCTATTTTGATCTCAATGCAGACAAGCTCGACAAATATGATCGACTCCTAAATAACTGCATCAGATTCATTTATAATCTTCGGAAATATGACCATGTAACCCCCTTTCGCTCCAAGTTGCACTGGCTACCTATACGCCAACGTCGCTCACTTCGGGCCTTGTGTACGCTTTTCTCTCTCCTTCGTTCTCCCAATTCCCCTACTTACCTAACTCCTCACTTCCAATATCTTTGTAGTAGCCATGACAAAACCCTTCGATCTTCAAACAATGCCCTACTTCTGTGTCCTCCTCATACTTCTAGTCTCGTTCACTCATCTTTCCACATTCAAGCAATCCTTCTCTGGAATGCTCTCCCTCTTGAAATCAGATTGGCAACAACCAGAGATACATTTAAGCGAAAGGTCCGACAATTGTACTTTAATCTCTTGGCAGAATCTTAATCATTTTTACATATTATATATTTAATATATATATATATATATATATATATGTAATAAAATACCTAGCATTTTATTTGAAATAGGATTTATTACGTATTTAGAATAAATTGTTTTGAAGTCTATTTTCAAGACTGACAGAAATGATAGAAGAAAATGTTATCCAAGTAAGATACAGATAGAATTATTATTTTAATTATTTAAAGAATACAATATAGGAGGAACTAGAATAAACTTAATTGTCGTTTCTCGTATTTTCAGGTATTGTATATTTTATATATTTTCTAAGTTGTTTATTGTATATTCATTTTGTAAGTTACTTATAATATACCTACTCGTATTTTCAGAGAAACAAAATGGTTTATTTTCCCTATGAGATATAATCTTATAAAACGACAATCTTGTTTATGAGATGGAGAAATTACAATTTAAATTTACTTTGTTACCCGGAAGCGACGGGAAGACAAATGTACTCTCTATAACGTCCATAACTACGCAATATGACAAAGAGTATTTTATACCTGAGGAGTTACAAGCAGCAAGCCAGCACAAAGAAATAATAAAAACCGCTACATATAGCAAAGTGAGAAATAGTTTGAAAAAAAGATACCAGACTAGGAGAGTCTGGATAAATATGACAAAGGAATTAACGGAAATTTATATAGATGAAGATGGTAATTTGCAGTTCGGAGATCAATATTTGGAAGAATTGACTATTGAACAGGTAACGCAGAAATATGATGAAAATTATCAAGACTTATTCCAAAATTTTGTAGAAAACGGAAAAGACAATAGACATCATAACCTTAGATATATTTCAGAAAAATTTATAATTGAAAAATTTACAACAAAAAATTCGAATGCAAAATTATGGATTGACACATTTGAAACAGAATGTGAGCGTTTTGACGTGATAACAGATGAAAAGAAAATAGAGATTCTAAGATTATTTTTAGATAACAATTGTCTTGATTGGTATAGTGCAATGATTATGAAGCTAACACTAAACTCTCAATGGCTTACCTGGAAGTCAAAATTTTGCGAAACCTTTGCATACAGAGGATGGAGTCCTGTTAATTTTGCTCTAACGTTCAAATATAAATACGGTTCTCTATTAGATTACGCTATAAGAAAAGAAAAACTTCTACTTGAAATGAGGACATCAATTGATGCAGGTACTTTAATAGATCTGGTAGCAGCAGGCTTACCAGAAAATATATTACATAAAATAGATAGAGAGGCGTTAACTGATACAACTGATTTGTTTAATGAAGTAAGAAGACATGAATTTATGGTACAGAAAAGAATATTTACTTCAAAGAGGACGTATAGTCCTACTTACAAAGCTGAATATAATGAAACTTTAAGAAATGCTTGTAAAATTTGCGAAAAATTGAATAAGGGGTCACGTTATCATTCTGAAAGTTTATGCTGGTTTAGAACAAAAGACGATGATAATATTAAAAGAAAATTTATAAGACATGTGAATAATTCGGTAATTGAGGCAGAGTTAAATGAAACTGAACAAAAAAACTAGTAGTGACACCATTAATAACTGTCAAACTAATTGTAAATGATAAGCTACATTTAAATGGAGTTTATGATTCAGGCTCTAATGTTTCATTGATAAACTCCAAGTTACTTAAATTAAAACATAAAACAAGTAATATAAATGAGGCAAGTCTGGTAACAATTAATGGTGTCCAAAAGACAACTGGTTTGACAAGATTAAATATTAAGATTTTTGAAATAGTCAAAGATGTAGATGTATACATTATTGATGAAAAGAACTTCAAATATGATTTTCTAATTGGATTAGATTTAATAAAAATATTTAGACTAATTCAAACTGAAGAATTAATGATTACTCAGAAAACATATTTTAATGATAATAATGAGATGGTACAAAACGAAGATGAAAACGTTGTAAGAAAAATGAATAGTTATGATATGAAGAATATTAAAATAAATTTCAATGAACATGTGATAGCAAATGATATTGAAATGAAAATGGATCATTTAAAAGAAGATGAAAAAGGTAAAATAAATGAACTCATTGATGAGTATAAGTCCGTTTTTGCTAAACATAAGTATGATATCGGCACTGTAAGTGGATATGAAGCTAGAATAGATTTATTAGTAGAAAAATACTGTAGCAAAAGGCCTTATAGATGCACTATAGAAGATAAAAAAGAGATTGAACAGCAGATAGCAAAATTGCTAGATAATAAGCTGATAGAAGAATCATATAGTCCATTTGCAGCACCGGTAACATTAGCATTTAAAAAAGAAGATAATAAAAAAACAAGATTATGTATAGATTTTAGAGATTTGAATAAAATTGTAGTACCACAAGCTCAACCTTTCCCGTTAATTGAAGATTTAGTGGTAAAGACCAGAAACTGTAATTATTATACAACTTTAGATGTAAATTCAGCTTTTTGGTCTATTCCGTTACGAGTCGAAGACAGAAAAAAAACTGGTTTCATAACACAAGAAGGACATTATCAGTGGACATGTCTGCCCTTCGGTCTAAAAACGTCATCAGCAATTTTTCAAAGGGTGCTAAGTAATATATTAAGAAAATATAAACTTACTGACTTTGCTGTCAATTACATTGACGACATTTTAATTTTTTCGAAGAATTTTGATGAACATATAAATCACTTGAGGATGTTGTTGGAGGCCATAAAAGTAGAAGGATTCCGATTAAAATTTATAAAATGCACTTTTGCCTCAGATTCCGTAAAATATTTGGGTCATATAATTCAAAATAACTCCGTACAGCCGTTAAAGGATAATATAATTTCAGTGCAAAATTTTCCTATTCCTAAAACTCAAAAAAATGTAAGACAGTTCCTAGGAAAGATTAATTTTTACGATGAATATATCCCAAGAAAAGCAATAATATTAGATCCTTTACATCAATTACTGAGAAAAGGTCAGAAATTTATTTGGTCTAGTGAGTGCCAAAAATCTTTTGAAGCGGTAAAAACGTTATTATGCTCAAAACCGATATTAGAGATTTTTGATCAGCTTTTACCTATTAATATTTATACAGACGCATCTATAGAAGGAGTTGGCGCGGTTTTAAAACAGATACAACCAGATGGGAAAGAAAGACCTGTAGCTTATTTTTCAAAGAAATTAAAAGAGAGTCAAAAGAAAAAGAAAGCTATTTATTTAGAATTATTGGCGATAAAAGAAGCAGTAACGTATTGGCAATATTGGTTAATAGGAAAATCATTTACAGTTTTTTCAGATCACAAACCTCTGGAGAACATGAATTTAAAATGTAGAACTGATGAAGAACTGGGAGATTTAACTTATTATCTTTCTCAATATGAATTTAAAATAGTATACTCTCCTGGAAAGAATAATTTAGAGGCAGACTGCTTAAGCAGGAACCCAGTACTGGATTCTGATGTAAACACAGATGAACAATTGAAAGTTATTAACTTAATAAAGATTGAAGACATTTTAAAAGATCAAGAAAAAAATAAAGAAATACAAGAAGGAAAAGATAAATTAGTAAAGAAACAAAACATATACTTTAAAAAGGTCGGAAAAAGAGATAAAATAATTTTGTCAGAAGAATTCAGTTTGACATTTTTAAAAGATGTTCATGAAAATATGTGTCATATTGGGATAAACCAAATGCAAAAGACAGTTGGTAAGCTTTATTCCATAAGCAATTTGTCAAATAATATAAAGAAAATTTGCAGATCCTGTGAAACTTGTATAAAGAATAAGTCGAGAGGACATGATAAATTTGGGTACATGTCTCAACTAGGACCAGCCACGAAATCTTTTGAAATACTGTCCATAGATACAATAGGAGGATTTGGAGGTTCTAGATCATCAAAGAAATATTTACATTTATTAGTAGACCATTTTAGTAGATACGCATTCATTCTTACATCAAAAACTCAGACTGCTAATGATTTTATAAAGTTACTGTCTAACATAACGGAAACTGAAGAAATTGGTATGATTTTGACAGATCAATACCCGGGGATTAATTCGAGTAACTTCAAAAAATTTTTAAAAGAAAAAGATATACCCCTAGTATTTACAGCAGTTAACTGTCCATTTTCTAATGGCTTGAATGAACGTTTGAATCAAACATTGGTGAATAAGATTAGGTGTAAAGTTAATGAAAAAGGCAAAAAAAAAGCATGGACAAATGTAGCTAGAGAGTGTGTTAATAAATATAATGAGACTATTCACACAGTTACAGGATATGCGCCAACTTACCTTCTAAATGGTATCACTGATGTGACAATATTACCAAAAGAGTTTAGAAATAACCCATCGGATGATGATTGGACAAGAGATAAGAAAATGGCTCTTGATAATACAAAAAAATCTCATAGTTACAACAAAAAAGTATTCGACAGAAATCGGAAAGTATGTTATTTTGATGTAGGAGATTTTGTTTATGTTGAAAATGGAAACAGACTAAATAGATCAAAATTGGATGAGATATATATTGGACCGTACAGAATTATTGAAAAAGTGTCCAATTCAATATATAAGATAGACACAGGTCATAGAAAAATTGAATCAAATTATTTTCATATTACTAAACTGATTCCAGTACCTATATTTGATTTAGAGAAATGTTAATAAGAAGTAGTTAGTTTATATAGGTAGATTATTAAAAAATAGGATTTTTTTTTTTCCCTAAGGGGGGAGATGTAATAAAATACCTAGCATTTTATTTGAAATAGGATTTATTACGTATTTAGAATAAATTGTTTTGAAGTCTATTTTCAAGACTGACAGAAATGATAGAAGAAAATGTTATCCAAGTAAGATACAGATAGAATTAT
Source organism: Celastrina argiolus (assembly GCA_905187575.2). Classification (NCBI taxonomy): domain Eukaryota; kingdom Metazoa; phylum Arthropoda; class Insecta; order Lepidoptera; family Lycaenidae; genus Celastrina; species Celastrina argiolus. The sequence continues at coordinate 22,874,233 of LR994579.1, forward strand.
TATTTTAATTATTTAAAGAATACAATATAGGAGGAACTAGAATAAACTTAATTGTCGTTTCTCGTATTTTCAGGTATTGTATATTTTATATATTTTCTAAGTTGTTTATTGTATATTCATTTTGTAAGTTACTTATAATATACCTACTCGTATTTTCAGAGAAACAAAATGGTTTATTTTCCCTATGAGATATAATCTTATATATATATATATTATATATCTTTTATTTTTAGTATGTATGTATTATTTATATTATGTATAATAGTATTTATAAAATATATTTTTAGTATTGGTAATATTTGTTATATACATATATTAGTTATATTTCCTTCTACTCTTCCAAATTATTTCACTTGTTGTTTTAACATTTATCTCCCATAATACGATTGAGCACCTTTTCTTTTGTTTTGTCTCTGCATCACCCTATGGTTGACTGGAAGAAAATGTCCTTTGGCATTAAGTCCGCCATTGTACATTGTGCATAAAGTGTGAAAATAAATAAATAAATAAATAAATAAATTAATCAACCAATAGTTTTTGGACGCTATGGCGTTCTTAATATGTTAAGAACATGGGCTTTATGTTCCGATAATAGCACGTTTCACAGGCTATCTGGGACTATTCGGGGCTACCCGGGGCCATTCGGTTGCACATCGTAATGTTATTGGCCTCGTTCCCGGGGGAGATTCGGATGCGAGCGTTGACACGCCCGACACCGCACTTCCAGGAATATCTCGACGGAGAGGGCTTTATTGCGTTTATGGCTTCATCATCATCAGCCCCATTGATTTAACATTTATTTCATTCGCCGTTTTATCATTATCGGCACACCTTCGTGGTCTAGTGGTTCGGTACGCTCTCGACCCGGAGGTCGTGGGTTTTAATCCCGCGTCGGAACAACAAAAAAAGTTGTTTCCAAGTTTTGTTAGGATCACCTAATTAGACAATTAGGGAACCGATACATGGATCCTCTTTCTTGTCAGACGACAAGAAAGAGGATCCATGTATCGGATGGGCATGTAAAAAGTCGGTCGTGCGCCTGTTCTCTCGCCGTGTCGGTTTACCTTCCTCACTGGGTTATGAGAGTAAATTGAATAGACAGTTTCTTTGTGCATTGCGCACACACTTGGGCACTATAAAACGACTCCTGCGTAGCTGGCTTGGTTACAATTAATCGGCTACCGATACTGAAATCGTTGAGGGGAGCTATTATTATAATCGGATTTTCATTGGAAATATTATAACCTTTTGTAATATAAATTTCTTGGAAATAAACGATTCAGTTTTAGGAGAATGGAGAGTCAACTACCTACAGACACTTCGGATCCATGTGTGTACTTCGGGCCTGTGACCTCTCACAATCAGCAGTATCACCTCTCAGCGGATTTTAAAATGTAAGATTTCAATAATGGTTCGAAATGATTGTGTAAAGTCCGTGCCACAGCGACAGCGGTGAAATTAGATTCATCACCGGTTTTTTTCTAGACTTTAAGCGCCTAAATTCTCTTTAATTTACCGACTTCTAAAAAAGAATGAGGTTCTCAATTCGGTCTGTTTTTTATAATGCATTATATGTTGCAGTAAATCTTAACCAGTCAAAAGTACTATTGACTAGCAAAATCAGTCAAAAGTACTTTTGACCGTATGCTTTAGTTAATAATACTTATAGCTGAAATAACAGTTAAAAGAGCGTCAGTCAAAAGTAAATTTAACTGAAAATTAAACTAATAACCAATAATTTTAAGTCAAAACCACTTTTGACCAACCTGTTCAGTCAAAAGCACTTTTGACTAATTTTGCTAATCAATAGTACTTTTGACTGGTTAAGAGTTTTGACTGCAACATGTACACCGATTACCCTGGTTAATGGTCCGATTCACGCAGAATAGCTGCCATTTGGTCCCATAAAACTTTTACATAGTTTGGCCTTGTAGTTTTTATTTTATGAACGTATTCCATTAATTTCCAGAGGATACATATTTGTGCATTTTTTATGACTGACTCTCGACACAAAAAGGAGGTGGAAATCTATACTAATATTATAAAGTGGAAGAGTTTGTTTGTTTGAACGCGCTAATCTCAAACTACTGGTCCGATTTGAACAATTCTTTTTTTGTTGGATAGTCAATTTATAGAGGAATGCTCTAGGCTATATAACATCACGCTGCGACCAATAGGTGCGAAGCGTCAGTGACAAATGTTGCAAAAACAGGGGAAAATTATTCACATTTGAGGACTTTCGTTGCGTGCGCTGCATAAACGGTTTAAGGTACTCAAAATCCACGCGAACGAAGTCGCGGGCACAGCTAGTTATAAATATGGTGTCTATCAGTCTATCTGTAGCATCGTAGCTACCAAACGGATATATCTTTTACTTTGACTTTGAAACACTAAAAAGTAAAAAATAAAAATGAAACTAGGTTTATACTATTTTACGTTTATTAGTTGTTGAAGTCGGTTTTTTTAAACGTAATTTCTTTTTATGGATATGTCGCAGTCATCTTATTGAATCTGGTTATTTAATTGAATCACTAGGCGGTTATAAAATGGCGTCAAACAGCTCGTACTGATAGCAATGTGTTGATATATTTTTTGATTAATTTACTTTAATGTTCGTTTTATTAGTACTCATTCGGAAATTTCGAAGTTTAAAACAAAAATATTAAATGGTTGTCCTAGTCTCGGATTCTAAAATTAGTTGGTAAAAACAGGATTCAATGAAAGCGCTAGTCATTCAATTAAATAGCGGATTCAATTAGATGACTGCGACAGATACACAACAATCTATTGATGCAGCTCTTCAGCTTTTATGTTTCATATTTATTTATCATAGTTATCAGGGATGAAATGGATATGAAATTTCGGATACATAAATATTAAATTATTTCGGATTATCCGTTTGTTTCGGATACAAACGAAGATATTTTACAGTAGCAAAACATTAATTTCGGATTCGGTTACGGTTATGGCAATTTTTTTATTTCGGATATCCGATAGTTTCGGTTACGGTTACCGAGCCCTGTTATCCCTGATAATTATTATCATGAGTCCTTTTGTCAATATCGTAGGGTATTAATCTCAACATCGATGGTATTTCATTAAACTTTTTCCGCTTACTAGAATGGTATCAGATATCAAACGCTAGCAACTTTTCCGTTCTCCAGAAACGGTGTCGCTATACAGAATTACGTACCTATTTAGCAACAGCGAAATTTTCAACTTTGTATATTAGTATGTATATTATATACATAGCAATATTATACAAAGTTTTTCCACTTTTTTCAGTTATTTAGCATAAAATTTATTGAAATACACGCTACACCTGACGATGACTTAGTGGTGTATTTGGATAAATTTGATATTATTACTATGTACATGAATTTCCACCAAACGTACATTCAATATGTATATTAATTAACTAGCTGACCCGTGCCCACTTCGTTATGCACGGAAACCGTGTAAACCTTTCCGGGACTTCCACGAATATTTAAATACCAAAATAGCCGAATCAGTTCAGCTGATTTTGAGATTTAGCGAGGCTAACGAACAGCAATTGATTTTTATATAGCCTATGTTACTCAGTGATAATGTAGCTTTCTAATGAGAAAATAATTATTAAAATCGGTCTAGTACTTTTTAGTTAACTCGAATACATACAAAAATACAAATCTTTCCTCTGTAAGTGTAGATAGTAAATATTTGTCGACAACAATCACGAAATAACAAATTTTATTTACATTTTAATTTACATTTTTTCATTACAACAGTATAACAAAATCACTGCTTAGTGAATTGGTAGAGTAAAATCTAAATATATACAGGAATAATAATAATAACATTACCGTGTCGGTAGCCGATTTCATTGAAACCAGGCCAGCTACGCAGGAGTTATTTTATAGTGCCAACGAGTGTGCGCAATACACAAAGACACTCTGTCTCTCTTCCCATTACTCTCATAACCCACTACACCACGGAGGCGGTTGAAATACAGGAAGCAGCATTTATATAACAGCTACGCAGGAGTCATATTTATAGTTCCCAAATTAATGCAGATTACACGAGGACACTCTTTCTTTACTCTCGTAACCAAGTGTCGAAATACTGTGGCGATACGCAGGAGTGACTTTTTACAAGCCCATCCGACGCATCGATCATCTTTTTACCCGACTTCGGCGAAGCCAAAAGGAAGGGTAATGATTTTGGCAGTCTATGTATGTATGTATGTATGTTCCCTCGTAGCGGCTAAACTACTGGTCCGATTTTAATGACTGAGGTGTCAATCGATTTGTATTAATGCCGCGAGTAACATAGGCTATATAATTTTTAAAAAAAAATTGAACTTTGAAAATTATACCTCAAAAACTATCTCAAAAAAAAATTAAATTAAGATAATTGTCTCGTGTTTGGTATCAAAAGATAGGTCTTGGCAAGCACATTACGAATATGTATTTATATTTTTATTTAATTATGATATTTTATTTGTTAAATTCAAAATAAACGTTTAAAATGCCGTCATACAAGTAGTATCTTTGAGTTGATACTTTCTATGTAATGGACAATTTAATAAAAATATAATAATTATTATATTTTATGAGGAAACAGAAAAATATAAAATAAAAAAAAGTTAAAAACTATAACCCGACTTCGCAAAAAATGGGTCTAAAAAGGCTGAAACAAGAAAATAATTCAATTTGAAATCCAGAAATGCATAGGTACAAAAATGGTCAAGGTAGAGCCGTGGTCGTACCCGCTAAACAAATCTATAATATTCGTCTGCTGTTGAAATATACAATCCCAATAGCGGGTACGACCACGGCTCTACCTTGACCATTTTTGTACCTATGCATTTCTGGATTTCAAATTGAATTATTTTCTTGTTTCAGCCTTTTTAGACCCATTTTTTGCGAAGTCGGGTTATAGTTTTTAACTTTTTTTTCATCAGGTGATTGTTGGTGGACTGGTGAGCCTGAATTTTCCTAACTAAACTTAAAAACCACATTCAAGTTGTTCCAACGCGGGAATCGAACCACGAAGTCCGAGTAGATAACCATGCTCTAACCACTACACCACGGAGGCGTTTTAATATTATTGATTATTGAAATCTCTCGACTTTTTGGAACTTCGGGAATTCATCATAATATAATAATAATAATATCTATGGACGCTTCACACCTCGTCAATCTAGCCCCATGTTAAGTATCCGAAGAACTTGTGTTTCAGGTACCAGACAACGGATATATAATATAACGGATATAAAAGACAACGGATATAATATATATTTAATACTTTTATACTATAAATATATTTAAGATTTTTATTATATTAATACACAAATTTAATACACATCCATGACCCAGGTACCCTTTTTGTTCCTTCGGCAGGATTTGAACCTGCGACCTCCCGTTCGATCACCAATGCGCTCAACCACTGCGCTACGGAGGTCATCATCATCATCAATATTTAAAAATGCCTAATCGTTATTGTGCCTACAATATGAGCTTTCAGTTCGTAGCATCGTGATTAAGTACACGTGAAGTACATAATTATAAACGTGCAAACTGTCAGTATGGTGGTGCCTGCAACATGAATTGTGCAAGTCGACAAGCTGCGGAGTGCTCGCGCGACGTGAGCTATCGCAGTTCCACTGAAATCGGTGCATTCGGAGTTTGAAGAGCACCGTGGACCGTAGGAGAGATTTTGCATTGAGTTTCATTTAGCCTGGCGCGCCGCCAGCGGAGACAAAGCTTGTTATCTGAATTACATACCTATAACTTAAATGCCATTTACCAAATGCATTTTCACTGAAACGTCCACTTGTGTTTACACAATTCTTTTTTCCGAGCTAAAAGGACAGATTGAAACTCAAGTTCTTTGTTGGGGACGTCTATACGAATGTTTTTTACTTCTGAAGCGGACGCCCATTTACACAATCGGAGAACATCGCTCCTCCTCTAATTGTTGATCTTTTATCAACTAAGTACTCGCTAGTTTTCTAGAATTATCCTGTTTTTAACCAGATTGTTTTTTTTTTCGAAGTACATTCAAATTTTTTGAAATTCTATTATTTGGGATGCTTAGAAATTAAGTCCCAATTAAGTCCCAATTAAGTCCCAATTAAGTCCCAATTTCACTGACGCTTGTTAGTATTAACGGTTCTTGTTGTTAAAATATCCTTCTCATTTATTGACAAGAAATACGAGAGGGATACCATAATATTTAATGAAGGATCAACAAACTATAAACTTAATTTACATACACATAACTCAATATAATTATGATTGATGGTTCTTCTCCGAGTTTCTTACGCCGGTTCTTCTCGGCGGGCTAGGGTTGAACCGGTGGTAGCCTTTTTGTTGACTTTCCGAAAATAGCTTGTTAAGTTTCATTAGGAAATAAAATATTTTGATTTTTGTATTGTGCAAACAATATTTATTACATTACTTTGTTCAGAATAGCCCAGTTAATATATTAGTATCCTCTTAGCGACGAGAGCTGAAGTATGTTAAACATTCTGCCCCGGGCCCTGGGCAAGGGCGTAGGGAATACGAAGTAAGCTGTAAGTCTAACCCAAATAAGACAAGAAAGGGAATAATTGATACTTGTACGAGTTGTTGCTAACTGTATTTGGATAATAATTAATTTAACACAGTAAGCATGTTCATTACATTATGTCGCCGGGTGTTATACGGGTCTGCAAAAGTTAAAATTTTCACTCCATATATTTATCATTCATCATTCAACCGGTTTTGTTTATCATCTCCCGGCGTTCTGACTTATCATACGTATTATTTGTATATAAGGTAAATTATGGCCATTTATATCAACTAATGGTTAAAAATAAAAGACAAGCTTACGATAATTTTTTGTTGAGATTCACAAATTTTGGTTCAAAGTTATTATTACTTAAAATAATATAAGACTAGCCATAAAAAAATCCATTTTATATAATTACGTATGTCATAAACAAAATTATTGGTATATGATTGGTATAGCACTTTACGAAACAAAAAATCTAATATTATTCGCAGATCATGGGTTTTGTAACAAAATTATAATAACAACATCCATAATCTTAACCTAGTTATAACTAAAACAATGAATAATTTAAAGGCAATAACAGTCATTCAATATAATCAAACTATTATGTTTATTAATCAAAATCTTGATTTTTCTTATTTGTAGGATTTTTACTTTAACACTAATATTTAATTACTGTTTACTTACACGCAGAAGCGTTGTAGCGAACTTGTGCTAAACGTCTCGTTACTTTCCACCCGTCGCGAGGGTGTACATGATATATTTGATACATTTCTTACGGAATGGGGAGCCAAATATATCGATCTCGTAACAAAAAGAGGGGCCAGGCCCTGCAGCGGGTGAACGACCCCGGCTGTCACTGCAGCGGGCCGCCTGTCTAATGGAGTGCCCGCTAAAATATGAGCCCATTCCGCCCAAAAAACTCCGCAACACAGTTTTCATTTATTGCTGTCGCTTTATACGATTTCCTGCTGCCATTATTTCGCACGTTGTGTGGAATTGGGAGTTGGGAGGTGGAACTCTAGGCCCGTATAAATAAAACAATCTCAAACCCAACCTCGCCTTTAGAACCTATTTCACAGACAAAACGACGTTTCGTTTCACTTTTAAAAAAGGAACAACTTTATTGATGTTACCATGGACCAATTATACATGTAATTGGTCTATGATGTTACATAGTACTTTAATTTATTTTCCTTTTATACCGTTATATTCATATTACAGATAACAGGAAACAACAAAATAAGTATAACGTATATTTTTATAATCTTTATTTTTAAGTTTTAAGAAAGAAAAAAATAAAGTTTGTAACATATACTTAAGTAAAATTCTTTATTTTTAAAAGAGAAACGAAACGTTTTTTTGTCTGTCAAATAGGTTCTCAAGGTGAGGTTGGGTTTGAGATTGTTTTATTTATACGGACCTAAATTGTGCGCTCTCAAAGATTACGGGGTTCTATTACCCTACATTTTCGTTTCAAGGGAAATGTTATTGAACAACTTGCGTCGAAATTGTTTTGAAAAAGTTCTACTTGCTGTTGTTCAGTCACTGCCATTGGTTAGGGTCGATGCAAACTATCTTCACCAATTATACAGCAAATCGTTATTTCATTATAAGATTTTAATGTCTATTTTATTTTAATACTAATGTCTCGTTTTGGTCCTGCCATTTATTGATAACAAGTGATTGAGTAATAATAATAATAATAAATAATTTATTTCCATTTTTGTTATTACACTACCTGATACACGTACAGAAAAGATAAACAAAATCAGAAAATAAAAAATAAAAAAAGCATATTCTCTTAAAAATAATAACAAGAAAAACTAAATAAAATAATAATTTGGCAGTGCAATACCCAAAAATAGAACAGGATATCACTCAGGATATGACAGCGTGTGTGCCTAAATCAGAGGGTAGAACTTTTCAGTTCGTAAAGATACACGTCTAGAAACTCGGCATAGTAAAGTAAAAAAAAACATAAATCATCTGCCATAAAATAAGTTATCGTCTATCGTCCATACCACTTGACGCTACCGGTTGGATCTCATTTAATCTTCTTCTTCTCTTCTTTTTATATATAAAAATTAATTGCTGTTCGTTAGCCTCGCTGAAACTGAAGAGCGGCTGATCCAATTCGGCTATTTTAGTCTTGAAATATTCGTGGAAGTCCAGGGAAGGTTTAAACGGTTTGTGTGCTCAACGAAGTGGGCACGGGTCAGTTAGTATGATAATAGGACATATTTTATGTAATATTTACGTCAATCTAATCTCGTGCTGTATTACTGTCGCTCCCATACACGGTCAGTTTGAACTGACCCAATCAGTAGGCTATCTTTAGACGTTAAATTGATATGTTGACTATTTTAACAAGTAACGTGCCATAAATAAATTGCAATCGATTTTCAATCTACGGTGCGTCACGTTCAAATCGAGAACGCCATCAACTTTTTTTTGGTCGATGACGTCATCGTGACGTTAACGTCAGGTTTAGAACAACAATAGTGGCGCGTGGGGGGGTCAGCCCGCCCGTTCCACACAGCCTACCAAAAGCGTTAAAAATATTGACAATGCACACAAGCAGGCAAGAAATGGATATGAAATTTCGGATACGGATACGCAATGGATATGAAATTATTTCGGATTATCCGTTTGTTTCGAATAATTTCGGTTACAGATATTAAATTTTGGTTACCTTTAACAGAAAAAAAAACATTTCGGATTCGGTTACGGTTATGGATATTTTTTTATATCGGATATCCGATAGTTTCAGTTACGGTTACGGAGCTAAAATATTGAAAACTAAAATGCCCGACTATTGAACCCGTTTGTCAGCAATTAGTACCTATATTAAAAATTATCCAGACGTAACCATAATCTATGTCATATTTCTATACTTAAATATATATCCATATAATATATTTAAGTATAGAAATATGTTATTCCCGTCTAAAATACATAAAATATTATGTGACTGTGAATTTTACTGAAAAATATAAGCCCATGATTTTAAATTATATTCGTTTTTTGTAACAAGGACACTTTATATGACAAGCTATATATTATATATTGAAAATATTATATACTTTCTATTAATTTCGCTCAAAATTACAGTTTAGTATGTTCACAAAAAATATTGTAATAGAAAATTTTGTATAATTATTATATATATATTTATTTAATTACTATTTCGCTTTACCTACATATTAAAATTATTATACTTTTGTTAAAACGTATAGTTTAATATATGGAGAATCTCAGTAATAGCTGCAAACACAAATAATTATTGACAATTGTATTAAATAAAATTGTACTCGATTTTTAAGCTGTGAATGTTATAGCAATATGTTGTTGGTGTATCTTTTCAATTTCAACAACTAAATAAAAATCTTCGATGCTCGCGACTTGCTGGCTGCAGACCTGTGGGGGTTGAGGAGTCAGCAGGTACAAGTACAACTGATACAAGTTCACATCCACTACGGAACCGTTCGACAAATCATATAATAATCGCCTCCGTGGTCTAGTGGTTCAGAGCATCGCTCTCGACCCGGAGGTCGTGGGTTCGATTCCCGCGTTAGAACAAAAAAAATTTTTTTTTTTCAAGTTTGGTTAGAACATTGCAGGCTGATCACCTGATTGTGACAAGATGATCCATGCGTCGGATGGGCATGTAAAAAGTTGGTCCTGTGCCTGTCTCGCCAGTCGTGTCGGTTTACCTTCCCACTGGGTTATGAGAGTAAAATGAAAAGAGAGTGTCTTTGTGTATTGTGCACACACTTGGGTACTATAAAATAACTCCTGCGTTAGCTGGCCTGCAGGCTTACTCCCGACACAACCGAGAGTCAAATCAGTTCGATCTCAACGGCTTTTGGTACTTTATTTGGTGGATTACTTTGAAACTAACCAGGACAGAGAAAATCGTTAGATCGTAACTTTGTATCGTAACCTGTTGTACTCCCGACCATAACAATTGACTGATAATCAAAATAAACCTACGTTAATATATTGGGAAGTACCCAGCGATCGAATCTAAATCAAAATCGAATCAGTTTGGAGAGTAAGGCCCCTGGTTTAAATGAAATCGGCTACCGACACCGAAATCGGTGAGGGGAGCTATTATATTATACGTCTACAGTGTTAAAAAGTATTTTGTAAACTTGTCATAAAATCAAAGTTAGCTATACAGCGAATAGATATCTGCTTTAGATAAAACAACTTGAAGATAAATTATGGAATTTACTGGGTAGAGCCGAGTACATTTTAATAAATTGTGGCACACTTCTACATAATGTGGCGGAGGCCGGGGGCCGGGGCCACAATTTCGTTATACGAGGACCCGTGTAAGCCGACTAGCGCAATAAAAATACTCAAAATGTGATTGGTCCGTTAGGATTATTGTTAGTTTGCGCAGCTACGTCAATATTAATAACTTCCATCTATATATTAGTACACTTATTTATCATAGATTGGTATTTTCAGTTCTATTAATAGGAATATGGGGCAGCTAACAGCAAAAGTTACAAAATAATATATTTGCAGTGCAGTACGGACTCTGCTTGCGAAATAAACGATTGTAAATAATTTGTGTTTACGGTTTATATTTGTGTAGTCGACGAAACAATTATAGACTCACTTAACGCGGCACAAAGAAAAGAGGAAGCGTGGTAAAGCTCCGAAGCGTTTCCCGTAAAAGCTTATCAAAGAATAACGTTGTTACTACAAATAAGCCGGCAAGGCGAAACCATTCCGTAGCAAAAAATTGCAGAACAACTATCTAGCTTCGATATAAAATAAAGCGGGTTAACGAAGCATTCGTATGTGAGATAACACTTCGCTTGCGAAGTTGGCGTATGATAAAGCGATAAAGTATGGCGCGGACGGATAAAGTACAGGCGAGTGCAGCTCGGAAACGCTTCATATGTAAATGGCCCCTAATCTGTAGGAGACGACCAGACATCGATCCGGATTGCGGCTCAGCGCTGTACCGCTCCACGCTCGACGCCCGGTACACGCGAGCACAAAACTCTTTTGTATCTGATTCGTTTTGACTTTTATTTCGAATATGCGCGTGAAATATAATACAGCAATGCCGTTTGAAGTGCAAAGATAGGCGCAACTTTAAAAATGGCCGCGAACAAAAGCTCCGCTCTGTTCGACGGTTCAAAGGGCTTTGATATAGATATTAAAATGGAATAGCAAATTAGAGTGGTCCAAATCCAAAAGCCAATTTGAAATTGAATAGACTAGCTCGCGTGACTGATGGTTTACATGTAAAGCCAGATTTGTTGATGTAGGTGTAAGTTGTAGGTCGGTAGAGTAGTTGTAGGGCTGTGTACTGTGTAGGTTGTAGGCTAACGAACCAAGTAAGTTTAGTAGATTTTAAGTTTAGTAGATTAGTAGATTGATGAAAGTTAAGTAGTTTTATTTGTTTCAATGTAAGTAAATAATATAATCATATTTTATGCTAATCTAATGTAGTAATAATATATGCTATAGATGTAATGTAGGTAATTATTTATCTTTATTATTTTAGTTAAGAAAGTAAAAACATTGTACACTTTTGTTACGAAAATTGCGCGTACAGAAAAGGAGTATTAAATTCCCGACGCCTATCTGGGGGCACGGCAGTGGTACCGCCAAGTTGAGCACGGCCGTACCATGTTCCCCGAAACAGTTTACACCATAGTATTGACTATATATAATTTATTTAATTATTCTTGAAAAAAAAATTGATTTTTTTATAGTTTAAAGCTTGCTTAAAACTATAAAAAATCAATTTGATAATATGAATATTTTTTTCAGATTTTCTATGTAAAAGGAAAAAGAACCCTAATAAGTTGAAACTTTATTAAAAAATACAGACCGACCTCTACTTTAAGGGAAATTTACTTATTTCTGTGATTGTCAGATTATTGTCGGATAGTATTTTGTATTTTTGCACCTTCCTCCACGAAAGTCAGGTTTGCTAAGCAGGTAGAAGTATCGCCCAATATATACATAACTATGGACGCTTCACACCACGACAATCTGGCCCAGTGCTAAGAACTTGTGTTATAGGTACCAGACAACGGAAATATATTTAATACTTTCATACCATACACACATTTAAGACTTTTATTATATTATACACTAATTTAATACACATCCATGACCCAGGAACATTGAAAAATTTTTGTTCCTTCGGCGGGATTGGAACCCGCGACCTCTCGCTCTAGCACCAACGCACTCAACCACTGCGCAACGGAGGTCGTTACGCAGTGGTTGAGTGCGTTGTCACATCCGTTCACACATCCAATAATACACTTGGGTCTATATATTATTTTTATTGAGTGACACGACAGACAGGACTTATAACTAGGTACATATTACACACCCTAAAGTATTATCACTTATTGAATTTGAAAAATAATGTAATAAAATTTATGCTACAATCACCGTCGATGCTAAAATTATAAAGCTTTTGCTAGTTTGTTTGTTTGTTTAAACTAAAATATATGTAATTTCAGAAACTACGGGTCCGATTTGAAAAATACCTTTTTTTGGATAGTTCATTTATAGAGGAAGGTTTTATGCTATACAACATTACGCTGCGACCAAAAGGAATGAAGCGTCAATGAGAAATGTTGCAAAAACGGGGAAAATGATTCACTTTTGGGGACTTTCGTTGCATAAACGGTTTAAGTCACTCAAAAATCACGCGAAAGAAGTCGCGGGCACAGCTAGTAATGAATATAAGGCGTACTTAAGAGATATTTTCGAAGTCCGAACATCTTAAAAATTCGTTATTGTAGCAAGTCCTCGGTGAGCAGTCTCGTACGAAGTTAGCCCAAGTAGCCGCAACTTGTCTGTTGGTTCTGATGCAAGTAAAACATTCCCGCTTGGAACATCAATATTCACTTTGTGATGTAACACAACACAAGCGGACAAGTGATGAGTTTCAATCCTGGTCAAGTCTTAGTTCAACGACCCGTGCGTTCTTGTAGACTAGGAGCCTTCGAGTCCCAGCGTAGTAAGATTCACTCCTTGTGGTCATTTTAGACCTTTTTTTTTTATTGTTACCATCCTCTTGGGAACTACAATGACACAGGCAGACACATACACAGACATGTCAAACTTATACACCCCGTTGTTTTTGCGTCGGGGGTTGAAAATACAAAATAACCACGTAGAGAGAGTTTCCACTCGTGCGGACGCCCGCATGCGCGAGGATGCCGGAGTACATCAACTCCACATCTCTCATTAACTGCAAAGAATCGTTTCAGCGTGATTATTCCCCGCTCCATTTTGGGCTAAATAACGACCCTCCTCCGTCCCATACGCCCCTGGTAAGTACGAGGGGAACATATGCGAGCGTTTTAAATCTGCATTTAGTATGGTGCTTAACGACAAGTACAATTTTGTGCCCTCTGTTTTCCTGTTCGACTTGTGATCGTTAAAAATATAATACACGTTTGTGATAGACAAGTGAAATGTTTATTGTTACGACGATTGTACAAAGTTATTTTGGTAGAATATCGTATTTTTGTCGTGGTTTTGTAATGTATTCGAGCGTATTCGATAGGCCTACAAGACCGGAAACGAGCCATTTGTTAATTCTAACCTACAGTTTGAAAGGCTGATTAAATCGATGATCTAACTTTTTAATTAACAAGTATTTTTGAAACAGGGGGTAAAGGTTATTATTTTTCACTTACTAAAATACAAAAACTATATCAAAGTAGGACTCACTTCTTTTTTCAAAATAGGAGAAACTTCAAAAAGAAATCATCTAAAATATCCATTAAATTTAAGCATTCTGCTTTAACTTTACTTTACTTAATGTTTAAATTTAGTTTAAATAAGAAATGAATTTTAACGGTTTCCAAATGGAGAACGGAGTGGAGATACAACAACTGATCAATTACAGAGGCTCGCTTAGGAAATTCATTAGCGAACGAGTAAACGTCTACTCACTAATTGCCTCACGAAAAGGATATTATAAAATGTAGAACTCCCATTTAAAGATAATACCTAAGCTGGAAGATTTCCATTCACCCCCGAGATGACCAGCCCCCTTACTCTTGAAAATTCAACCCACCAAAAACATTTTCATGTAAAAATGTTGCCAAGACGACTCTATATAGCTTACCCTGTGAAAAAGTTATCAGATATCGTATAAAGCCAAGCTCTAAAGACTACTCGCCCTAAATCTACCAGCACCTTGATCAAAATCTATCAAAAAGTGGACAAATCCCATGTAAAACCAAAGTTCTTGATCTATGCGCCCTTACTTTACTAGGCTTAGCTTCACTGTATAGTAAGGGCGTATAGATCAAGAACTTTGGTTTTACATGGGATTTGTCCACTTTTTGATAGATTTTGATCAAGGTGCTGGTAGATTTAGGGCGAGTAGTCTTTAGAGCTTGGCTTTATACGATATCTGATAACTTTTTCACAGGGTAACATATAGCTTACCCTCGTCGTCGTAGTCGTCTTGGCAACATTTTTACATGAAAATGTTTTTGGTGGGATTTCATTTATTTTTGTAAGTTGGTTAATGGACTTGTTTGAGTTAAAAAATAACCTATTTTGACCCCGGGCAATTACTTTCGCCTTATTCTTCGTCTGGAATTTAGATGATTTATTGTATTTCTCTTTCATTTGATACCCATATTGTGAGAGTACCTGTGAAAACGATAAATCGCTATTTTGGATTAAAAATAGCGGAATTCATGAAATCTTGTATGAATTGTATAATTGTTTTCTCAAACTCTCTCATCATTTGTTACCCATATTGTACAATACAATACAATACAAATATACTTTATTGTGCACACAACAAGTTACAAAAAAAACAAAAAAAAATATACATTACAAAAATCAGACATGCACACAAAGGCGGCCTTATTACTAGATAGCAATTTCTTCCAGACAACCTTATGGTGTTAGAGAAAACAATACTAGAGAATGGGAGTTGCGCAAAAGTATATTTAATAAAATAAAAGTAAATAAAATAAAATAATACATAAACACAATAAATATATAATATATGTATACAATATAATATAATATATATATATATATATATATATATATATATATATATATATACAATAGATAAACCTACATGATATTTTAATTTATAATAATAAGTGTTAGTTACATAAGTCAAGGGTTGACACAATATGATTCCAGATAATGATTTTTTATAAGAGTTTTAAAGCGATGTATAGTTTCAGCCTGCCTTATATGGATAGGTAAAGAATTCCAAAGGGAAATGGATTTTACAATGAAAGAGCAATTAAAGTATTTAGTGCGGTGGATAGGAATGTCAAGAAGAAGATTAGATATAGATCGTAGTTCCAGTCTGTCAGAGGTACGGAAGTTAAAATTACTTTTTAAATAAGTGGGACAATGGGAGTCAAATAGGATGTTATAAAGGAATTGTAGGGGTTGATATGAAAACTATAAGTCTCCATTGTGGCTGTGTAACACCAAACTTCAATAAAACACCTCAGTACTATAATTGAACTCTCTTTATACTGTATTCTTGTTTTTTTTTTTCGAAAGTGCTATAACTATCCGGGTGGCTAGTTGTTTAGTTAGTCATAAGCTTGTTTAATAATTTTAGTGTTTGCTAAAATAATAATAATAATAATAATATCTCCCACACTGATTTCGGTGACGGTGACCGGTTTCATTGAAACCAGTCCAGCTACGCAGGAGTTATTTTATAGTGCCCAAGTGTGTGCGCAATGCATAGAAGCACTCACTTTTTCTTCACTCTCATAACCCACTGGGACGGATAACCGACACGACTGGCGGGAGATCAAGCGCAGGACCGACTTTTTACATGCCCATCCGACGCATGGATCATATTTCTTGTCAGCCAATTAGGTGTTCAGCCTGCCTTGTCTTAAAACGTTTTTCCAACGTGGGAATCGAACCCACGACGACCACAGTCGAGAGCCAGGCTCTAAACCACTAGACCACGGAGGCGTAATAACTAAAATTGTATAAATAAATTGATCGTGTCATATTGAAACTTATAAAATTTTGTCATGCGCCAATCAATTAAAAGTCGATTAAGTACTTAATTTATGGTCACAAATTTCTTTGAGTATCGAAGTTTTTACAATTTAGACTACAAAAAATCTACGCATTTGGAGTTTTATGTAACGTTTGTTTTTCGTTTATTGTTATCATTATAAAACGTTACCGACTGTTAAATGTTTGTGTTTAGATGTTTCACAGTTCTAAACATAGATGTCGCTGTTAGGCACCTGCATCGCGCTATCGAGGTGTCGAACGATTTTTATATAAGATTATACCATATTATTGGATTCAAAAGCCCAGCGCCGCGACGCTTGCCGACGCCCAGCGCCACGACGCCAAGCGCCGCGACGCCTACCGACTCCCAGCGCCGCGCGCCGCGATGCCTGCCGACGCCCAGCGTCGCGACGCCTGCTGATGCCCAGCGCCGCGACGCCGAGCGCCGCGACGCCCAACGCCACGACACCCAGCGCCGCGACGCCTGCCGACGCCCAGCGCCACGACGCCCAGCGCCGCGACGCCTGCCGACGCCCAGCGCCACGACGCCCAGCGCCGCGACGCCTGCCGACGCCCAGCGTCGCGACGCCTACCGACGCCCAGCGCCACGACGCCAAGCGCCGCGACGCCTACCGACGCTCAGCGCCGCGACGCCTGCCGACGCCCAGCGCCGCGACGCCTGCCGACGCCTAGCGCGACGCCTACCAACGCCCAGCGTCGCGACGCCTGCCGACGCCCAGCGTCGCGTCGCCTGCCGACGCCTACCGACGCCCAGCGCCGCGACGCCTGCCGACGCCCAGCATCGCACGCCTGCCGACGCCCAGCATCGCGACGTCTGCCGACGCCCAGTTCCACGACGCCCAGCGCCGCGACGCCTACCGACGCCCAGCGTCACGACGCCCAGCGCCGCGACGCCTACCGACGCCCAGCGCCGCGACGCCAAGCGCCGCGACGCCTACTGACGCTAAGCGCCGCGACGCCTGCCGACGCCCAGCGCCGCGACGCCTGCCGACGTCCAGCGCCACGACGCCAAGCGCTGCGACGCCTACCGACGCCCAGCGCCGCGACGCCTACCGACGCCCAGCGCTGCGACGCCAAGCGCCGCGACGCCTACCGACGCTCAGCGCCGCGACGCCTGCCGACGCCCAGCGCCGCGACGCCTGCCGACGCCCAGCGTCGCGACGCCTACCGACGCCCAGCACTACGACGCCAAGCGCCGCGACGCCTACCGACGCTCAGCGCCGCGACGCCTGCCGACGCCCAGCGCCGCGACGCCTGCTGACGCCCAGCGCCACGACGCCTGCTGACGCCCAGCGTCAAGACGCCTGCTGACGCCAAGCGTTACGACGCCTGCTGACGCCTGCCGATGTCCAGCACCACGACGTCCAGCGCCGCGACGCTTACCGACGCTCAGCGCCACGACGCCTGCCGACGCCCAGCGTCACGACGCCAAGCGCCGCGACGCCTACCGACGCCCAGCGCCGCGACGCCTGCTGACGTCCAGCGCCACGACGCCAAGCGCCGCGACGCCTACCGACGCCCAGCGCCGCGACGCCTACCGACGCCCAGCGCCGCGACGCCTGCCGACGTCCAGCGCCATGACGCCCAGCACCGCGACCCCTACCGACGCTCAGCGCCGCGACGCCTGCCGACGCCTACCGACGCCCAGCGCCGCGACGCCTGCCGACGCCCAGCGATGCGACGCCTGCCGACGCCTAGCGCGACGCCTACCGACGCCCAGCGTCGCGACGCCTGCCGACGCCCAGCGTCGCGACGCCTGCCGACGCCTACCGACGCCCAGCGCCGCGACGCCTGCCGACGCCCAGCATCGCACGCCTGCCGACGCCCAGCATCGCGACGTCTGCCGACGCCCAGTGCCACGACGCCCAGCGCCGCGACGCCTACCGACGCCCAGCGTAGCGACGTCTAGCGCCGCGACGCCTGCCGACGCCCAGCGCCGCGACGCCAAGCGCCGCGACGACTGCCGACGCTCAGCGCCGCGACGCCTGCTGACGCGCAGCGTCGCGATGCCTGCCGACGCCCAGCGCCGTGACGCCTGCCGACGCCCAGTGCCGCGACGCCAAGCGCCGCGACGCCTCCGACTCCCGGTGCTAATATTAGCTAATACCAGCTAGTATTTTCAACAGTACCTTATATCTTAGGGGAGGAGCGTAGGGAGCTCTTGGATGCGATCGAAGTCTTTGGGGAGGGCCCGGCCTATTACTGCGATCTCGTTTCCACGGCGGCGAACTTCGGACGACTACGGGAATACGCGCGACTATGGCACAGGAAAAGAAGTGGACTTGAATTAGAAGAAAGGTTGAATGGAGGCAACCAGGGACAAGAGCTTAGATAGTAGAACCAGGACGAACTATCGGAAGACACCGAAGTCGTATCTGTGTTGTCCGCCCCAGAAAGGGGAGAATGGACTTAGGGACAAATAGAAAGAGATTAAATAACTTGTAGGGAATCAAGAATTGCGCACCTGAAGGGGAGAGCCCGAGACAGTAGGGTGCGCATTCCCGTCTTTCGGTCCGTATAACCACGATCGGTTGATGGGCCATGGGTTGGTGGAGGGATTTAGTACCTTATATCTAATAGTAGTAGTGATGATGGTAACTAGCACAAGGAATTCTATAGAATATTTTGAGTCACTGATAGGCTAGTTTCTTACAAATCACATTATAATAATGCTTAGCATACAAAGAACTTTACAGAAAAGAAATTTAACAACAGATGGAGCTTGTGCCGGACCTGTTCCATACACCGACAGTTATTTTGTGACCGACAGCAATTTACAACTATTAGCTGCCTGCATATTCGCGCTAATTTTAAATAAGTGGATAAAAAACAAATTTTCCTCTCATAAATAATATAGTAATATATTTTTCTTCTTCGGTAAAAGTCTGTCACCGATTAATAATTGGTGACCGACTTCTTGTAGATGAATAATAGAATAAACTGATTGCAGTAGTGCAACGCACTCAACATACATAAAGTCGGACATAAATTATATGGAGCAAAACTCTGAACGATTATGGGTCCTACAAAAAGTAGGTCGTAGGTTTTTTATGTACTTGTATATTATATTCCTTTTATAAATTAAAGATCATCAGATCCTTATAATAAACATCCTTTTGAATCCAATATGCTGGTCCAGCATATTGGATTCAAAATGGCGGCATTTACATTTTAATAATTTTTTTGTTGGTTTTGTAGCAATAACAGCTTACATACATAACTTCAGCTTTCTAAGATTTCCGGAAGTAACCTAAGAATTTTGATGATCTATAAATGAGTCAGTGACGAAATCAGGGGTTTTTACACATCGATAAAATCTAAAGTATAGTAGCTACGACATTCAAACTTTGTATAATTCATGTATTTACTGGTGTCATTATATTATGTTGAAATTTTCAACTATTTAGCATCATCCAAAGCAAAGTTATGGGAGTTTAAAAAAACGACGAAACCTTTTGAGAAAAGGTAGGTAGTGCCCTTGCGCTTCGCTTGACTCGTCTTGACGGGGGCACGACCGTGCCCCCAGATTCCAACCCGATTCCAATGTTAATTGTGTTGTCATGCCATTTTCTACTCTTGAAAACAATGTTAACGGATTTTTTTTTAATTTCACTTACCTTATAGTTCTATAAAGATTAAGAAGTCTTTAATTTCATATTTGGGAGTCTACAGTGTCAAAGTCAAAGTAAAAAATATTATGTAATATTATTATATACTTAAAAAATATTATATTATATTTTATGAATTTTACAAAAATGTTTTCTGAGCGTCGTTTCTATAAGATGCCTACCGGTGTAGATTATGTAGTATAACCGTATAAGTGCCAATGGAAGTTCATCGTCAGTAATATAAAGTTGAAATAACAACTTCAAACAAATACATTATTTGAAGTTTGAGTTAATTGAACTTAACTTACATAGGAATTAATTGTCTATCGAGCATAATATCCGTTTGACAAGCCTCATGCAATATCTGGTAAACTTTTTGCTACAAACGAGCGTAAAAGTGGAACATAAAGAAAACAAATTCTATTTTTAAACTGCGGCCTGACACGCACGCACTATTTCGTTTTCAAACGCGATCGCAATATTACTTTAAATTCTTGGAATCTCTACAAAGTTGCTTTCAGAAAATACAAAAAATACGCAATATTTCATACGTCAGAATGGACATTGTTGGTTGGTGGCAAGTTCAGAATGATTTATAAAAAGTATACAGGATGAATCATTAATAAAAAAAAGATTAAAAATCTAAAACCAGACTTCGCAAAAATGGGTCTAAAAAGCTGAAACAAGAAAATAATTCAATTTGAAATTCAGAAATCCAATAGGTACAAAAATGGTCAATGTAGAGCCGTGGTCGTACCCGCTATTAGCATCGAACATTGCAACGGCAGACGAATAATATGCTCTTTCAAGTTCCTTTTTTTCTACCGCAATTCAGTGTGAACCTATACTTAGATTTTATTAGCGGGTACGGCCACGGCTCTACCTTGACCATTTTTGTACTTATTGCATTTCTGAATTTTAAATTGAATTATTTTCTTGTTTCAGCCTTTTTAGACCAATTTTTTTCGAAGTCGGGTTTTAGATTTTTAATCTTTTTTTTATTTAATATTTTTCTGTTTCCACATCAAATGGATGTTGTATGGGTCCCGTAAATACAGTATACTGTGAAAGTGCCAGCGCTGAAAGAGTTACTTTATAATTGTATGAGCAAATTTATGATATTGGGTCATTTCTCATACAAACATGAAAGTCAAAATTATGTCTTTCAGTGCTGGTAGTATACAGTACTACATAGGAGGCACACCCTAAAGTATTATCACTTATTTGCTTAATCGACTATAATATCGTTTATTAAAAAATTGTAATAAGCACATTAATTGTGATTAAATAAACTTTAAGCCGACTTCGTAAATTGAATGCCTATGTTACTAGGGCTATTATAACTAATCTATCGTCACCTCGTTTTATTGAAATCGGAACAGTAGTTTAGCGCTACGGTGTAACAAACATACATACTGGTAAAAATTTCACCCTTCTTTTGACTTCACCATAGTCGTAATAGACTTTGTGGGGCTGCCCCAGTATTTTCGTACAAATAGAGCTTTACGATTTCTTTTGTATTTTTAAATACTTACTAGGTACAATAAACAATAAAGAAACAGCAGTACTGCTTCATAGTCGCAGCATATTATCTACTGCCCACCATGGAACGCACCGTCTTGAGCGTTCCGTGTCCGGTGCGGCGTCCGCGCCGTCATGTGACATGACCTCAGTAAGGGTAGGCTTCTGGAACTCTATTCAAATGTATGACATTCCATTCCATTATTCAAATGTATAACATGACATTCAAGAGAAAGGTAGGGAGACAGGTATTATTACAACTACATCATCCTCGCACTAGGCTGGTTAAAACTAGACATATAAGGTCAATTCACCAAAGACACCGATTAGTTGGCATATGATTTGAATTGACTAGCGTTCCAGATACCGGCAGATATTCTGCTCGTATGTACGGGCGAGGCCCCATTAATGCTAGGCTGCGTTGCGTCGTCGCCGCTGTCTCGATTTCCATATATTTTTTAATGACATGCCCCACGGGAAACGACGCAACGCACGGGACCTCGCTCTAAGACGACGCGGCGTCGCAGCGCGCGGTGTGCTCGCACCCTCACGTGGACGCGACGTAGTTACGGCGACCGCGTATCGTGCTCGAACCCATTCCGCGCGCCGCAGCAATTTACCAATTTTCTTTTCAATTTCAACCGGGGCTCTAGTTTGAAAGTTCCCCATTGTAACCGACCTAACCACTCTCCGTATAATTCCGCCGAAGCGCCGTCTCGCTAATGCCGGCTAATTATAAACGTAATTTGACATTGTTTCCTTAAGCATTTCTTGCTAGAATTTTAATATGAATTACAAAGTCTAAAGGTATTGATAATATCGCTCGGTCGTATAATCATTTTTTCTCGGAATATCGTTGAGGTAAGGTACCCGATTGGTAAACCGAACTGTTTAGAAAGTAATCTAATTTGCCGATACCATCACGTTTCGACAAGAAATTATTCCCAAAACTTGATTTATAAGTACTTTAGGGTGTGTATGGGTCCCGTATATAGAGTTTTCTGAGAAAGTACCAGCGCTGTAAGAAGGTCCTTTTTTAAAATTATTGGATGGGAAAATTTATGATATTAGGACATTTCTCATACATGAAAGTCAAAAGTAAGTATTTCAAGATAAACTCCTACATACGGGACCCATACACACTCTAAAGTATTATCAGTCATTAATTTTACAGCCTATATAATTACATCACGCTTGCACTAGTATGGTTGAAATTCCACACTTAAGGTTAATTCACCAAAGACACCGATTAGTTGACATGCAATTCAAACAGTATCTTAAAAATTTTTGGTTGCAAATGGGATTTGACTTTGTTGAAGCACTTCATGCAGGTGCTAGTGCATCCACCTTAGAATTAAGAGTACTAATTATTAATTAATTAAGAGTACCCTAAATATAAACAAAAAAATGTAAAACGAACAAAAATGGAACTGGATTTCTGAATATTTTTTTTATTATTAATAGCTCCCTTCACCGATTTCGGTGTCGGTAGCCGATTTCATTGAAGCCAGCCAGGCCAGCTACGCAGGAGTTGTTTTTATAGTGCCCAAGTGTGTGCGCAATACACAAAGACACTCTCTCTTCCTTATACTCTCATAACCCAGTGGGACCGTAAACCGACACGACTGGCGACTGGCGAGAGAACAGGCGCAGGACCGAATTTTATTTACCGATGGGCATGCCATCCGACGCATGGATCATCTTTCTTATCAGACAATCAGCTGATCAGCCTGCCTTGTCCTAACCAAACTTGGAAACGATTTTTTTTACTGTCCCAACGCAGGAATCTAACCCACGACCTCCGTCGAGAGCCAAGCTCTGAACCACTAGACCACGGAGGTGTTAATTTTATTTAATCTTTATTATTATAAGCCAAAAGTACGACGAGTCGTGCATGTTTGCGATTGAACTTTGATTAAAGCAAACGATTACACACAATGTACTTAATTGTGCTACAGCGCCCGCGACCCTGAGCAGTAAACATTCAACAAATTGCTTGAATAATTTCAAAGTAGCTTGAGCTGTAGATTATCATTTCGAATAACGAGTAGGTTTCATTTCCTATGAAAATGAGACGAAAGTTGGTTTTATTTATTAAAACATTTAATGTATCCAGCTATTTATATGAGGATACAAATACGATATACTGCATTATTAACACGTAGTATCATAGTAATAAGCTATTTTTGGTTGAATTTAGAATGTTGTATTAGAGCACGCCGCACGGTGATACAGAAACATTTACTCCTAATGTAGGTATATACAAGAGATGTCTCTATGTAGAGCATTTTTTGTTTTAGCACCTCAAATTACTTACCATAACGCGACAAATCACGATTAAAGATTATTTATTCGTGATTTATATTCTCCGCATAAGTCAAGAAAGTCACAAAACAGATGACTTTCAATCCTGATCAGGTCTTAAGTCAACGACCAGTGCATTCGTGTGAAGGTATAGACTAGGAGCCTACAAGCCCCAGCATAGTAAGAATTACTCCATGTGTTCATTTTAGACCTTTGAATATTTTTTCGCATTTTCTATGAGGTGCCAAAACAAAAAATGCTCTACGCGTCATTCCCTTCACACTATATTATGCAGCAGGTTTCTGAAACTCAAATATACGAGTATGTTCAACTAACATAACACTTGAGTTAACAACCCATATTGAATGTTGGTGGTGGAACAATTATCAGATGAAAAGGGAGTGACAAACAATATATAATTGTATCACGCTCACACTTGCAAGGCTGGTTAAAATTCCACAGATAAGGATAATTATAAAATATGCGAAAATGAGAAACTCCTAAATAAGCCGTACGAACATCATCCATAAAACGAAAATGTTCAAAAGTGACACAAAAATGTTCATAAAATAAAAACGACTGGGCCAAACTACACGTATGTTAAAACTTGTGTAAAAATTTTAGGTGACCAAATGGCAGCTATTCTGCGCCGAAAAAAAAATAACGACGCAATTCGATTATAAATCTCTTAGAAATCGGTGTACATACATAAAAAACGGCCGCTTCTGCACGGCACTCATCTACTTGCAGGTTGTGGTTATAATTGTTTCGCGGGATATTGCCAGATATAATATTATATTTAAATTTTATGCTATGGATTTCCGCAAAGTAACGCCTGATTCCAATAACTAATTCGATGCCAAACAAATTGTACTTAATTTCCTCACTGTGAGTAGTGACAAAAACTCGCACTAGGCTCACAGTACACAGTATATAATAATACTATACTATATATTAATAATAATTTTAAGTCTTTCGTACGTCCGAGATAAATTTAACCTAAACGTAAACAAAGCCATCTATGACACAACCATAGATTTGTCAGTGATGCCAATTGTCCAATATTAACGCAATGATTATTGTTGACTATATGAATCCATAGACTATAGACTATATTCTATAAGTGTGTTTGTTTGTTGTGTTTAACATGTATTTACTGTGAAGGTTTTTCATTTGATGTTTAAAAATGTTAATTGTTGTTTAATTGTTATAATATATAATGTATTGGATAATGAAGCTATGATCCTTTAATATACCTGTGAAAGTGTGCACAATAAGTGCATAAGTGAAAATTTTAATGTTTTCGGTTTGTTTACCTTTATGTTCCAATTATCAAGGACGAACTGTACATAGTAAAGACAAAACGCATTTCTACGTTGGACATGCTACGGGTCTACAAAGTGGGTGCTACGCGCCTACACACCGTGAACGGCCGCAGCGCTTCACGCCACATACAAATTGACATTCAACAAAACTCATACATTAGCTAGTTTCTAAACACTTTCCTAATTATATAGGTAAGGATACATTTTATTAATTCGGTAAAATGTGGCTATTGCCTACTTCCTTTTATCTAAATTACATCCTTCAAAAGTGTTTATGTTGAAACGAAACTAACAACTTCCTATATTGCGGTGTTTAATTTATTCGATTAGAATTTAGTGTATGTGTCGCAGTCATCTTATTGAATCTGGTTATTTAATTGAATCACTAGGCGGTTATAAAATGGCGCCAAACAGCTCGTACAGATAGCAATGTGTTGATATATTTTTTGATTAATTTACTTCAATGTTCGTTTTATTAGTACTCATTCGGAAATTTTGAAGTTTAAAACTAAAATATTAAATGGTTGTCCCAGTCTCAGATTCTAAAATTTGTTGGTAAAAAACAGGATTCAATGAAAGCGCTAGTCATTCAATTAAATAGCGGATTCAATCAGATGACTGCGACATATGTATTGCAGGCTATGTTTACATTTATGTCTTTTGTTAATTACATCACCGGATAAATTACGAAATGGAAGTTCGGAGCGATAATAATTGAGTAGCGTAGAAATTGTAGCGTCAACTTTCTCACTAAATTAGATACTCCGACGCATTAAAATTCAACTAAATTGTGTAACTATAAGCCTCAAGTTTAAACGCTAAGCATCTCATTTGTTTTGTTCCTGGGCGCCCACTCGCCTCGAGAGTTGAGCTGTAAAAAGCGAGGCAACTTTGTGTTTATTTGAGAGTTCCGTAGCGATTTAATTTGTTTGTAAGTTTGTGCATTTTGAAAACTTATTCTAATATAACGCGATGAAAACGGTTGTTGAAACATTTTTATTTAATTAAACACACTTTATGTCGTTTTACTTAAAGTTACGATGTTAGTGACTGTAGGTACAAACCAGTGGCCACTGACAGTTAGTATATCTTGTGGCAAAATGCTACTTCTAGGAATATACGAGTGATGCGTACACCCATCCATCCTGCATGATACGATACAAGTCCACCCTGGTTGTGAGAGTAAACAATAAGGTTAATCGATAGGCCAATATAATGTCATATGGTTATACAGATAGCTAGTCAAGTTCACCTGATGAACTAAAACATGTAAACAAATTTTAGGGGTCCCCAAACTTCGGATCAAACTGAAAAAACTGTTTCGTCGCTTTATCGTTGAGTGAAATTACTAGCTGTTTTCAAATTACATATTATTTGTATAGTAATTGAATTTAGGAATGATTTTAATTAGGTAGACTATTTTGTTTATTTTTTTATAGGTAATCTGACCCGTGCCCACTTCGTTGAGCATAAAAAAAATCGTTTAAACATTCCCTGGACGTCCACGAACATTTCAAGACCAAAAATAGCCGAATCGGTTCAGCCGTCTCGAGTTTTAGCGAGACTATCGAACAGCAATTCATTGTTATATATAAGACAAGCTGACCCCTGCCCACTTCGTTGAGCATACAAACAGTTTGTGATCAACCGTTTCAACCTTCCCGGGGCTTCCACGAATATTTCCAAGCTGAAAATACCCGAGTCGGTCTTAGCGAGACTAACGAATAGCAATTTATTTTTATATATAAGTAGAAGAAAAAGATAGATAAACACTTGAGTTTTTATTTTGTCACATTAAGTGCTCGACTGATCTCGCTAGCAAGTAACCCTAATCTCGTGCTTAACGCTCGATAATCGGTAACGGTGAAGAAATCGGGCGTATCGTCCGATCCTGTGATCGTCACAGCTCGCCGCCGCCGCGCCGTGAGACAACAGATCGTGAGCACGACTGCACCGTGGTAATCCTGCTGTTTTTAGATCACCCTGTTTTTTTATGAAATGGACCAGGAAACGAGCAAACGGTTTGCCAAAAGGTAAGTGGACGCCGCCGCCCATGGCCACTCGTAACAGCGTAGACGTTGCAAATGCGTTTCCCAAGTTACTTAAGGTTACTTTAGGTAAGCTCATTCACTAATCTTGGCAATTTCTGTGACGTCGGTTTTCTGTGGGGCTGCAGCCGGTTCGGCCAGTCTCGAGCATGGTTTAGTTAATATAACGTAGTGACGTAAATACCTATGTCAGGGCTCTTGTCTCAACAAAGGAAGCTTTTTCCCTTTGTCGCCAGTTATATGTACATCACTGAACGGTGATTTAGATTAAATTGCGAACGTAAAAGACGTATTTCCTCTCAATAGAACTAAGCCAATATCCAATATGAGAGCCGAACACAAAATATAGTGAGCTATATTAATTAATAGAACACATCATTCTCGATTCTAAGTCGCGTGTAACCACGGTGCAGCAATTTCTCTTTGACATGTTGTGTATTAACAGAGGCTAACATGGCATACATGCGACTTTGATTAGCCGTTTGTATAAAAAGCTGTAATAATGCTGCGACCATTCGGACGAAGCAGAGCGGAAACTTCCTTACCACTGCTTATTGAAGATCGTGTCATGCTCGAGCGCGGCGCGGCGGTGCCGGGGCTCGTGTGACGTCATGACGCGGCGGAACTGTATCATAAATCAGTCATTAGTTAATGGCGTTCGAGCGACTGCCTTTCTAATGATAATTTAATGTCTCTTAGTTCATAATTTTGCCTACTAATCAAAGTTTGCGGCGAGCGCCAAACAATTTCGTGGAATAACTGCGCGAACTTCGGGAGACGCTTTTTGTTTAACGCTGGGGGGTAATTCTCATTAAGGCTTTGTATAACGCCAATGACCTTGCACGACTATTTGTATGGCGAGAAAGGAGGCCGACAGGAACATAATTATAAAAATTTGTGTTAATATAGAAAAACTAAATTGATTGTCCCCTGAGTCTTGCCTCACTAAAATACTGAAATCATTTTTACAGTGGCGTCACTAATACCTATATAAATTGAAACAAGGTTATAACATTAAAAAAGGGTTTATTTTGCATATTGTTATAAGCTTTATTTAAACAAAAATAAAAATTTATAAAACGATAAACCTCTGGACAATATTTTGAAGATTATCATATGTTTTTTTGAGACTTTTCAATAAGACCGGTATTTAGAAAAAACGTTGCAAAGTACTCCGATTTTCAGATAATCGCAAGTACGCAGCCTTAATTGTGTTTCAATTCCGACGAATGGAATAACAACATTACTATAGAGTTAAGTATTGACAAAGCGACTGGAACAAATTACGAACAGAGTGTTTCAGCCCGGCTGACTTTGTGCATTTGTTAATGCTTTCTATGGTTTAAATTAAAGAGAACTGAAAAAATGCAGACAAATGCTACCGACGTAACGGAGAAATGGATTAAAAGCGTCGGTTGTCTAACGATGAAAGATAAATATATTATTAAGTATGTAAGAAAATTTTAATTGTCATTGTTTCACAAAAAAATATGATAAATATTTTGGCTTAAGAAGTTCACTCTCTTCGTTGCGTGCGCTTCATCTGCCTGTTGTTGTATACTATCCGATCTATAATATGCGATAAAATTGAAGACATGAAGGTGATATGTAGCAAAATTATGATTTCGATAAAATTGAGCTCAAACTATCACTTAAACATTTTAGAATACATCGTAAAGTATTAAGTACATTAATCTAAAGATGTGTCTCTAGAATCAATGTACTTAATACGTTACTACGAAAATTATTCGTACCTCGTACAGGCAAGGTCCTTTACACACAAATAATAAAATAAAAAATGATTTATTTCCAAACGAAACTGAAACAAGCTATTTTCGGAAAGTCAACAAGAAAAATAAGCTACCACCGGTTCAACCACAACCCGCCGAGAAGAACCGGCGTAAGAAACTCGCACTCTTTTAGCAAAAAGATGGAAAATTGATATTTTTTTAAAAGTATAATATATTATTTACAATGGATATTTATCAATATAAGCAGCCATTATGGTTAGCCACTTTATTCCCAGGGTGTGCAATCATTAACAAAACACATTTTCTGTGTACGCGTCCATCGTGCACACTGTGCAACCATTACCAGAACGTTCTACCCTCAATATATTTCTCGTCTGCGCGGCGAAAAAGCGCGCGGGCCGCCGGCGCAATATATGCGGGTATTTTGCAAATTTTATGCTCATTTTAGTCGGAGACAATAGAGGAGGTGTGTCTCTCGAACGGGGTTTAATACGGCGACAGTAATAGATTGCTTTTGCATTGCCCCTGACTGCAGGAACTGGGTCAAGGAAGTGAACTCCGCTTAGAAAAATAAACAAAAGAAACCACGGAGCTCCATTATTTTCTTGCGGAGAAAAGTGAGGCATTTACATTTAAAACAAGCAATCGCTAACTTGCCTTAACGATGCTCTTTGTAAATACTTTTATATAACAATAATGCCTCCCATACTGAAACCCTTATTTTAGAGCGCCCAAGTGTGTGCGAAATACACAGAAGCACGCTCTGTTCCTTGACAGGTGATCAGCCAGCATTGTCCTTAACTAAACTTGAAACGACATTTTTTGTTGTTCCAACGCGGGAATCGAACCTACGACTTCCGGGTCGAGAGCGAAGGTCTGAGCCACTAGACCACAGAGGCGATCATTCTTTTATTATATAGCCTTGTTGCATCGAATATGAACCAAATTTACCCTACATATTCTGCTCCGAACGTATATTTTATATATAAGTAAATAAACCGCATTCTGCGGTTTCGTGAACGATGCTGCGGTTATATTATTTACCTACTTTAATTAAAACAATTCAGTGGAATATTATGTTAAGTTAAATCCTTAAAAGTTGGCAGTTTCATATAATTTTAATCAACAAAAATAATTCGTAATTACAAACAAATAAAAACTGTCAAACCAAAACATTCACTAATAACTATGAAATGAATTCTTAAAATAGTTCCCCTTTCCAATTCAGTTAAAATTTAAAAAAATGTTTACTCGATTTACTTATTTTTCGAAGTCCCGTAGTACCAGTACCCCCTTGTAGTACCTACCTATTTATATTAAATTAAATTAAATATTAAATTAAATTAAATACCATTTATTGCAGGCTGCATAGGCCCATATTATAAATACCTTAAAGACTAACATACATAATATTTAAAATACTTAAAAATTACACTACACGTGTTGTCGGCGACGTGTAGCGCGCTTCATTCCGAAGTCTCCCCCGGAACTTCCGGTAGACCACACCCAGCGGCCAGAACTCCTCCGCCTCAAAGGTCGATAGAAGATGCGTCGGTACTCTCACCACAAATGAACTGAAGTTGACCTTGTGGCGAGACTCCAGACGCTCAACCCTCAAGGGGAGGGATGTCTTCTTCCGGATGTAGACCACGACGTCCTTAACCTCCATGGACCAGTGCAGGCGGGACACGTACAGCGGCGTGGAGCGCACTTCACACCGCAGGCGCTGCTCGGGTCCACAGGGTGCGGTGCCGCGATGGTTGCGGACGGCGGGCTTCTTCTTCCTTCTCTCCACCAGTATGAAGCCCTCCTCATCGCACCTCCTGCTCTCGTCCTTGCCAGGTTGCGGTGGCTGAGCCTTGCGGCTTTCTGTAGCCTTGCGGCTCTCTTTCTTCCCCTTTGTCTTCGCCCGCGAGGGAGGTGCGGGGTGAGCGGCGATACTCGCAAAATTTATAGTTCTGAATATTGGCGTACCTATATATCTCATCACCAGGTTGGCCATTGGCGACCATAAGAACAAGAAATTATGAGAACTTGAAAGTTTACGTTACGCTTGTTCTCTCTTTAAAATTAAAAAAATAATAATAATAATCGGTCTACAAAGTAGTCTTGTGCTTCCGTTATTTGCTGATTTATACAGTATTCTCGAGCGTAGTAACTCTTTAAATTATCAGTTTAAAATGTCATATGGGTGCCCAGCACATACGGCATTCTCACAACATAGTCGCCTAGTCCAGAGGAATGACTGGTCAATAAGTCTGGTTCCAACCATGTGCGGGTTTCCTTTACCGTTAGAGCGTCCGTATAATGTATTTGAGGTCTAAAAAAGCCTCAATGGTAAATGCCACAACCTGGGAATCGAACCTGTACCCTTTTGAGTGCTAATCAACGGTCCGCCCACCTACCCACTAGGCTACGGACTCTCTTTGCTTTACAAACAGCGGAGTAATCAAACAACAAAAAAATCTTGTAAAAAAAACAAATTTGGAAATCGGTTGAAATGCAAAAATACACACGTATTCTGTGTAGTTATAATAGTTATTAATCATAAACGATGTACGTGCGATAACATAGTAAAATGAAACTATAAAAACTTTTGGGCAATTACGGCCGAACTTCGCACCTAAATGTTCTTTGGTAGTTGGGAATATTTTTCTAAGTCCCAACTTCGTACATACATCAACTTTAATGCTGAATATACTTTACAAGTATAATACTAGGTGTTTCTGTTCTCTTTGAACCATACGCCTTTCATACATTGGATGTTTCATGTTTCTAAATGAAATATCACTTGTGTGAAGGTTACTTTTTCCAAATAAATAAAAAGGTATTACAAAGTTATTTTTGCAGTTAGCGTATACACCTAAATTCCAAAATGATTAAGTTTTTCCATCACTTATACACAAAACACTTGTTCCAAATTTGAAGCTACAAGTGCATACTTTTCATGATCGGTCAGTGAGTGAGTGAGTGTCAGAGTGAGTGAGTCAGTGACAAAATTAAGAAACTTTGACTTCTGTTTCAACCGAATTTGAAATATAACGTGTTTGTACTAAAAATACAGGCTTCTGGTTTATCTACGACGAAATCATACAGTGTCGAAAATAACCTGAACTGTTTCGGGTAAAGGATGGTACGGCCGGGCTCAGCTTGGCGGGGGACTACCGTACCGTACCGTCTGGCCCCCAGATACTTGGAATCTTTGTTTGACAATGAATTTATAAACAGCATTTTATTAATTCATCAAACCAACCGTAAGTGTTTGTGTTAACGAGGAATTTAATGGTGATTTTAATGTTACGCGTTATCGGAAAGAGACGAAGCGTGCTATCCTACTCTAGGAAAAACTAGCGAGCACACAATGTACATGTCATCGCGTACCTATATTATGTCACTGTGGTCTAGTGGTTCAGAGCTTCGCTCTCAACCCGGAGGTCGTGGGTTCGATTCCCGCGTTGGAACAACAAAAAATGTTGTTTTCAAGTTTGGTTAGGACAATGCAGGCTGATCACCTGATTGTCTGAGAAGAAAGATGATCCATGTCGGTCCTGCGCCTGTTCTCTCGCCAGTCGTGTCGGTTTACCGTCCCACTGGGTTATGTGAGTAAAAGGAAGAGATAATGCTTCTGTGTATTGTGCACACACTTAGGCACTATAAAATAACTCCTGCGTAGCTGGCCTGGTTTCAATGAAATCGGCTACCGACACCGAAATCGGTAAGGGGAGCTATTATTATGTCATTTTGTTATACATGTACTGTCATTTTGTTATATGTAGTATATTTTAGTTTATTAGTTATGCATTCATTACCCGGTTGTATGGCGTCTACAGCATCTCACAATTTAATGCATAGAAAGATACAATTTTTTGTGACAAATCCACCTGGTGGACCGATAGATGACCATTTTCTGAGAGGGACCAGCTAGTTTTAGGTCAGCCTTATTTTTAGATAAATCTATTTTTTTATTGAAAGTGTACACTACTGAGTACAAACCGCCACAACCAGGCCTATAGTTTTCGAATGCGGTGCGCGGCGGCGCGCGTTGATCAAATTAACAATTTCAAATTATTGGATTTCGAAGTTAGTCGCGTACTGACCGCCAATTATTGAATTAAATACGCAACTTTATACTGCAGTCACAACTCGGCGAGACCAATTTTATTTATTCGAATGCAGTAGTTTAGAAATGGTTTCGTTTTTAAATAAAAGTTTTCATGTCCGAGCACAATATTTAAATAAGCTTTCGTAGGTACGGAAACTACGTAGGTATGTCGGAGCAAATTTAAGTTAATTTGATTACTTTGAATTTGACCAGGATAAAAAAAGTAATTAAATGTTAGATGGAATCAGGAATGAGGAAATCGGTAGCAGCACTAGGTCTATCCTCGATCTCTCTCTACGTGATGGATCAGGAATGAGGAAATCGGTAGCAGCACCAGGACTATCCTCGATGTCTCTCTACATCATACAATCAGAAATGAGGAAATCGGTAGCAGCACCAGTACTATCCTCGATGGCTCTCTACGTGATAGAATCAGAAATGAGGAAATCGGTAGCAGCACCAGGACCATCCTCGATGTCTCTCTACGTGATAGAATCATAACCTACATAGCCCAGCGCATTAGCGAGTTGAAGAATAACTCACAGAACCAATGGCTGCTAATGGTTCTAGAATGGAGACCAGGGACGATGACGACGAAGCTAATATCTAAGAAGTGATAAATTATTTCTAAGATTTAAGGTTGTAATTTTTTTTTTATTTAATCGAAGGCTGGCCTTGTCAGGCCCAGACGTCACTGTGACCCTTCTGGATCTTGGTTGTAATACAAAAATCCTTAGTATCTATGTTTAAAAACTACAGAGGGATAGGGACGATATTGATGATCCGACCATAAAATTCATATTGTCAACATATGGCTGATGATGGATGGACCAACAGCAACAGTGATGAAACCAGATGGACGCAATCCCAAATTGGCATCGTTTTATTTTGTATGCGTTATAGCGCGGGTAGACCGCACAGTTTTTGCAGCGGCAATTTAATAATGGCGGAGTTTGCAAAAAAGGATCACTCCGCTCGCCCCGCGCCCCGTCCCGCCCCGCCCGCGCGCCGTGACTCGAACAGCTATGAATATGATACGGTTTTTGCCGTGATTCAGTTCATCATGCTCGCTTTACATCTGTAAGTGTTTTGCTGTGATATTTTGTTAACATTTGGAATACGTTTCCATTTTGTGTTGCAGAAATGTTTTCTGTGCCTATAAAATAATTATTGTATTCATATAACACTTTAGCATTACAGCGACATTGTATGTATAGTAGGTACGTCCGAGATAAATTTAACCCAAACGTTAACAAGGCCGTCTATGATACAACCATAGATTAGTCAGTGATGCCAATTGGCCAATATTAACGAAATGATAATTGTTGGCTACATGAATCCATAGACTATAGACTACATTCTACAGTCGACAGTATTTTCACTGTGAAGATTTTTAATTAAATTGATGTTTAAATAGGTTAACTATTGTTTAATTGTATGATCCTTTAATATACCTGTGAAAGTGTTGATAAGTTAGTGTACACAATAAGTGAATAAGTGAAATTTTCGATGTTTATGATTGATTGATTGATGTTTAGTTTGTTTACTTTTGGGTTAAATTTATCAGGGACCGTATTATATAACCATACCATATACCATAGACGAATAAACATCATGGTCCATTCTCTCAGTGTTAGGTGCATAACGCACATGCTTCATCAATATGCGGATTGATTCTGTGCAGTCACTAAGATAATAGGTTCAATCAGTGCTATTAGCGTGATTAAGTTGTGCTTATCCACCTTTGAGTCACTAATAACGGCGATCAATTTCCAGCACGTTGATTTACGTCGCCCCATACGCATGTAGTAACTAGCGAGGCGCCGTGTGGCCGCAGCGGACCTCAAAGCGATCATGTGGGTTCCATTACTGACCACAATTTAGTTAACTGTGGCACAAACAGCCGCCGTAGCCTCGAGCCTGTTCGAGGGTTAACTTACTAAATATTATGTAAGTCCTCGGGGCCACGTGGAATATAGATGTCAGGTGCATCTCCGCAGGGTTATTACGTATATGCAAATGCAAAAGCAAAGTATTCGCAAAATTTTGACGTTTGAACTTTATCGACGATTAAAAGGCAATATATAGGGCATAAGCGCCAAAAAAGGCAGTTTAAATAAAATTGCAGAAGAAAAAAAAATCTGAAAAATTAATTTGGCTTCAATGTTTGTTTGACGTAACATTTAATAATTAGTTCCTATGATTGCCACTAATTTCTTTTTGGCGCTAGTGTCATAGCGAGAAATCAGTATCGCGCGATTTTTGCTAATCGCTATTTTAATCAGCCAACGGTCACCTCTCCAGTTTTTGTACCCGGCTTTACTAAAAACTATCTATGAATGTACGTAAGTATCATCTCATAGATTGAAAATGATCGATCGGACATGCATAGAAAACAAGATTCCTTGATTAACTTCAAGCCAATATATTTTCTAAATTTATGTCACATATTCCATTTAATTTTCATTGAGCCAATTTCTGGAAACGGAAAATAGCTAAGCAATCCTAATGAATCTTAATCGAGCATCATTAAGATGACTCGGATAAGTAGAGCGCCATTTTCCGGAAATGCGTTTTCCCGCCATTGATGACATCATGTTATGACGTCATTATTTCCGTTACGACGGCAATATACGCGGGATTTAATTAAAATACACATAACACCTAAATTTCCGTCACATTCGGGGGCACGGCAGTGCCCTCGCCAAGTTGAGCACGACCGTACTATCCTTTTCCCGAAGCAGTTCAGGCCATTTTCAACCCCCTATAACTTTGTTGTGGGTTAAACTAGAAGCCTGCATTTTTAGTTACTAAGTAAACA
Organism: Celastrina argiolus; assembly: GCA_905187575.2. Classification (NCBI taxonomy): domain Eukaryota; kingdom Metazoa; phylum Arthropoda; class Insecta; order Lepidoptera; family Lycaenidae; genus Celastrina; species Celastrina argiolus. Next base: position 22,910,300 of record LR994579.1, read on the forward strand.
TTGTATAAACACGGTATATTTTAAATTTCATTCAATTTGAAACAGAAGTTTAATAATTATAACTTGTCAAACTTCTTAATTTTGTCACTGACTCACTCACTCATTCACTCACTGACCGATCATCAAAAGTATTAGGCACTTCTAGCAGACATAGAAGCTTCAAATTTGGAATACAAGTAGTGTTTAGTGTATAAATAAAGGAATACGCTGATTTGACTTGGCACTGAAACGATCTGATTTAATATGTATCCCTCGTGAGATAAATACTATTTTATTTTCATGCGATTGCCAAGTCAATCTACTTATTTATTTAAAACATGAAAGATTATTATTAATTGATTATGATCACTATAAAATGTTGTTAGACCGACCGATTAGTAGTAGGGGTCTACTTGGCATAACATGTATCGTCTTTTTACGGTAGAAGAACTAAGTAGCGAGACTTGGCACTTTTTACAAGTTATGTTTTTGACGGGATTTATTTGATCCGAAGCAGTTTCGTTTCCAGAGTTTTCGATGTACGAGTAAAATATTTTGAACCGATATTTCCAACAGTATATCAGTTTTAAACTGAAAGTCGATAAGAATGTTCTCAGACATGATAGTTTCCGCTAAGAGGCTTAGCCTTCTTCTGCAAAAATGAAAGTCTCGAGCACGGAATCAATGCAACGAGTCTCTGATAAAGAAATGTCTCGGATGAGACGTAACGAGCTTCGAGCGACTATTAAATTACTGAGCATGCTAAGTAGCTTAAGCTTATACTTATACAGGGGCTAAAAAGACTATATGTGATAATATGATTATACTACTTTTTGTCATTTTAGGAATGTATTTCCTTTCAGTTATACTTGCGACTAAAAATTATAAACCATAAAGATATTTTTTTGACAAAAAAATACATTTCCTCAATAAGATAAAGACCAGTTATTTAGGTACATATATATATATATATATATATATATTAATAACTTTGGGATATGATTTATCCCAAAATTACTATAACTGGGCTTTTTACACCCTATAACTGAAAACTTCAAAATCTACTCAGATTTTGAAGCAGAATTAAATTTGCATCGAAATAATCAGTGCGTCGACCATTATGAAAATAAAACATGGAAATCAAAAGTACTTTCACAGTAACTATATATACGAGGCCCATACACACACTACAGTATTATCACTCATTAATATTACAGCCTGTATAATGAGTGTGCCGTGCAGTCTATGCGGCGATCCGGAAATCACAACCACGCTTTTCGGACTCAAAGTTTTGAAATTTAAAACTGAGTCAAAAGCCGAGCTACAGATCTCCGGTCATGTGGGTCATTAGATTACACCCCCCCGGGGAGGGGGCACGTCCGCAGCGAGGCCAATAAAACCCCCCAATCATATTTTACCAAAGGCATTTCATTCGAATTTCGAACACGGGGGTGATGTTTTTCCGTTTGTCCCCTTCAACTGAACTCAGTAACTGTCCGTGTTTTATAAGCTTAACGAATTTTTAAATGTGAGAATGAATTTTTGTTTCGGTTGTTTTACATGTGTAAAAAGTAAGGCAAAACTAAAGAATAAATAATAGTTTAAGAACCTTAAAATAAAAACACGCTTCATTGCATTGTCGTAATATATCCTTGATAGTCTTGATACGTATGCCAAATTTACATACATACATACATAGCATACCCTAGCCTATAAAAACGTGTTAAAACCGGGCAAGTGCGGGCAGAACTCGTACATAAAGGGTTCCGTGCAAAATAAATAAGCAGGAACACTAGAAATAAGCAGGAACACTAGAAATAAGCAGGAACACTAGAAATAAGCACAAGATCGATATACCTATGATCAGGCTTAGCAAAGTAAGTAAATGTTTTAAAGGGCAATGTATACGCCTATACAATAAAATCCCAGAAAACGTTCAAAATTTTTCCATTAATAAATTTAAAAAAGTAGTTAAAGAACGTTTGTGTGCTAAAGCTTATTATAAGATAATTGATTTTGTTAATGATTGCACACCCTGGGAATAAGGTGGCCAACCATGATGGCTGCTTATATATTTTAAATTTACTATATGTACTCTAACTTTTATAATATTAATATGTGTAGGCTATAGATTAAGTTACATTGTAAAAAATATATACTGTTAAAAAAGATCAATTTTCCATCTTTTTGCTAAAAGTTGGCCCCGTCCGAGTTTCTTACGCCGGTTCTTCTCGGCGGGTTAGGGTTGAATCGGTGGTAGCTTGTTTTTCTTGTTGACTTTCCGAAAATAACTTTGTAACTTTCATTTGGAAATAAAACGTTTTTTATTTTATTTTTTTATTTATTAAAAAAAAAACAAAAAATACCAATTACTGTTGTTGTTTTTTTTTTTCGAACGGGCCTATGCTAATTTTAGTTTCCTCAGTCTGTGACTGCCAATGACTAGTCCTTTTTTAATGGGACGTCACCCCCCCCCCTGCGGGTGACGTTTAAGACGGAACCAATTGTTGTATGTGGAGCCTCCTTAAATAGATATAAATTGTTTGTTATTATCGCGATAACAAATAATATGCAACATATTATGTGAAAATTACATTTTATATAATCCCTAACCGAATCAATTAAGTAAATTGGTTGAAACTTTTTATAGATATTTATACTTTTTTTGATTTTATAATCTAACCTATTAATTATAAAAAAAGTTTGTATGTATATATGACTCTTTCATTCAAAAAGTACCAAACGATTTTTGATCAATTAGTACGGTAGTTAGTTTCTGGATTAAAAAATATATTAGGTACATAAGCAACTTTATATAGCAGCAAAATTTATGGTTTATAATGTGCGATTTCGTTTTGCGCGTACAGAGCCGCGAGAAACAACTAGTCTATTATAATTACCCCGATACCTGAACCAAAATCCATTAAATGTTTCAGGCACAGTATAACGGCAAAAGTGACGCATTTTTTATAATAAAACGTGATAACCCTCTACGTCATCAGCTGAGTCAGTCAGGCACAGTCCTTATTTTGACTGTGTAAATACAAAACTGTCAAAACCATACGGTTCGTAAAATACGCTGCAATCAGCAATCGTTATTTTGTCGTTTATGCACCGTTACGTTAACCTTTTATCGTCAATAAAAGGTATATCATACCCACTTCATTTGGGTAGTATGAAAAAGGCATTTGGACGGTAATCTTCGCCGGCGATCTCGCGCATACCATTACTGCCTCGCTCGTCGCTTCCGTCAGGCCTAAGCCTCGAATTTTGAGGGCAGCGGAGCGGGAGCGGCGGCGGCGCGGGAGCGGCAGGATCTTTTACGGACCTGGGGGCCTATTACAAGCTCTTAATTCCAGTCAGTTTACGCCATACAATATGGCTGCCTGGAATTTTCGCATTACGATCACAGGTTAACTGCATGATGACAGCTAGTTAGCGGACACGTGACACTTGACTTCCGAATGTCACTTTCAGACAACCAAACTAGGGTGGTATTCAGCGGCGCGGGAGCGTGTAACGAGTACCGCTCCCGCGTTGCCGCTCCCGCCCCGCTGCCCGCAAAATTCGAGGCTGCGGCTTCAGACTACAATCAGGTGGCGCACAAAATTATATATTAGCGGGTGTATTAGCCCGCGTTATGACCGCGGTAAATATAAAACGATGCTCGGTATCGGTCCGTATAAAAAACGACGTAAGCCACTTTAGTATGGGAGGAATAAAATTGGCTAAATTGCAGATTCGCCTCCAATATGTAATACTCAGCATTGAGCAACCTATATTGTTTCCGTGGTCCTGTCGTATATGGTTGCAACAAATGATGTTTCCAAGTTTGGTTGGAACAATGCAGGCTGATCACCTGATTGTTTGATAGGAAAGATGATACGTTGGATGGACATATATAAAGCCTGCGCTTGTTCTCTCGCCAGTGTCTCTCGCTCGTGTCGGTTAACCTACTGGTTTGTAGAGTAAAAGGAAGGGAGAGTGCCCGTGTGTATTGCGCACACACTTGGGCAGTATAAAATGACTCCTGCGTAGCTGTCCGTAATTCAACTAGAAACCGGCCACCGAGGCCGAAATCGGTGTGGGGAGCAATCTAAACCCGCTGTAGCCATTTTTTTAACATAACTTGTTTAAATAAATATAATGCGATGTGCATGCTATACGACTGCTGATCTTAATTTAAACTACAAGTAGTTATGAAATAAAATGCACAACGATAGCACATTACACTCTACTAATACTCGACTTGTATAAATAAACGTTATAATGTTTGACCCAAATAATTTAACTCTGTTAATGTTTCCAACTGCATTTCAACAGTAAACGTAAACAGGAAGCGAAATCGAACGCTGCCAGACAAAGACAACCGGTTACCGGGATATCGCTTACGAAACTTCCGCGCGCTCTTCACACGCCGCTCGAAGTTCGCCGTTCGAAGTTCCCCGTTCGAGTTATGAGTATCGATAACACTTTAGCGCCAAATTAATAAATAAAATAAAGTTCCAAAAGCAAAAGTGTTTCTATAAACTTGAAAATTTGTATATATTCAAGTTAATAATAATAATAATAATAATCTTTATTTCGGGCGGCATAGGCCCATATTATAAATACCTTACAGACTAACATACATATTATTATAATTATAACTGTTCAGATTTATAATATGTATTGGCCGCATACAATATGTCTTTAGCCTATTAATTAGCACGTTGTAAATTTATTTTTAAAATATTTCAAATTTGGAACATGACGTCACATTTTTTCACTGCAAAATTATTCGCCATGTAAAACCTATGTACCATTTTTCATTTTTATTATTTTAATACATTATACTAACCTTACCAAGAAATATTATTAATTTTGACCCCTAATTTAATTAAAAACCCAGAATAAAGATTTGGTCCTGAAGATTGGTCAAATTCGAGCCGAATTATTAAGGATAAAAAATTGAAGAAATTGTTGGAGCCAACGGGAATAATTATATTATTGAGAAGAATTTTGAACCAGATTATTGAAGAATTATTATTGGACTAAAAGAATATTCGAAAAGGGTAATAGGGGTCTCTGAGCGGTATTATTGATTATTATTATTTTCGCTTATGTGGTAAGGTTTATTTTGTAATTATTTCATTCATAGTAGGTACACAGGTAAAATATTAATTGTATTATAAATTATTATTACATTGTAGCTGTGACAAAGTCAATTTAATTGTATATAAGTATTATAAAATTTTAAAGATTATTAAATATTATAAATTTAATATATTGTCGTCTACATAATTGTTCAAGTTTTAAATAGATTGATATTATTATTAGTTGTCACAGTGAATATTCATTGTTATTAGTTTCTAATATTATTTTTCTACTGTATTTCAGTATTTAGTCGATTTCAATCTACTCCCAAATGACCGCGGAGAAGGAATTAGTAAGGAAACGCGCGAGTTGTAAGGGCCGACTTACTATTTTCAGCAAACATGTAGAGCAGCTCACGGAGGTATCACTAGATAGTAAGGGAAAAGCAGAGCTAGAGTTGCGTCTAAGAAAGGTAGAAGAATTGTACAAACAATATAACGAAGTGCAGGTGAGTCTGGAATGTATATCAGAAAGCATCGAGGAGCAATTGTCCGAGCGGTCGGAGTTCGAATCTCAGTATTTTGACATTGTTGCTCGTGCTCAGGGGCTACTCTCTTCCGTTGAACAAAATGAGTCTGTTAAATATAGTTCTCACAGAGCAAGCGGTAGTACGGTTAGATTGCCTACTATACAGCTTCCGAAATTCTGTGGGGCTTACGACAATTGGTTGGAGTTTCGGGACACCTTCTCTAGTTTGATTCACTGCAACCCTGAAATAGAAAATATTAACAAATTTCATTACTTACGTGCTTCACTTGAAGGCTCCGCTGCTGTGGTTATAAAGTCGATAGAATTTTCCTGTAATAACTATATTCTGGCATGGGATTTACTATGCGATAGATATGATAACAAACGACTCCTTATACAAAACCACGTCAATTCATTATTTAATATACCGATTTTAAGTAAAGAGTCGTCTTGTAATATTAAGAACTTGATTGACATTTTGAATAAAAATCTAAGAGCGTTAGAATCATTGGGGGAACCCGTTAAACATTGGGACACGCTATTAATTTACATTGTTACGAATAAATTAGATCAGAAAACGTACAGAGAGTGGGAGGAGTTTAGAGGAAGGATTGATAGTATTAATGAGATTACTTTCGATACGTTTTTAAGTTTCCTGCGTAGTCGCGCCGATTTAGTTGAGACATTAGAACTTTCTCGTAACAACAATTCAGGTACTCATTCAAGTAAACAAAATTTTAAACTTAGATCGATGGTAAGTGTACAGGAACCGAAAAATTTTAATTCACTGTCACCGTATCCCTGTCCGCCGTGTCCCATGTGTAGCGAAATTCATAAATTAATTAATTGTCCTCAGTTTTTAAAGTTAAGTAATGAGGAGAGATATAATTTATAAAGCATTACCGGCTCTAAAGGTATGCTTTAATTGCTTACTAAAAGGGCATTTTTCTAGTAAGTGTTACAGGCCAGGGTGTCATATATGCAAGAAGAAACACAATTTCAGGTTACATATTGATAATTTTAGATTAAAACAAGGTACAAGTCCTGTGGTGACTTCTAGTTGTAATGTTTCAAATTCAGACGTCCAGGCTGTTGCATTGACGTCAAATATTTCAAGTTTTACTAACACCGAACAGAGTGATGTTATTTTGTCAACCGCTCTAGTTAAAGTATGTGATAAAAATAAAAAGTTTCACACAGTCCGTGCGGTACTAGACAGCGGTAGTACATGTAGTTTTATCACAGAAAAACTAATTTCAAAATTAGGTTTAAACGTTAAGAGTACTCGTCGATCTCTGGTGGGCATTAACAATATAGAGTCACACGTAAGTAAGTTTTGTCACGCAAATATTTATTCCATTAACGATGATTATAATTTTACAGCAAACTGTTATGTTTTGCCATTGATTTTTGACAACATGCCACGCCACCACATAAATATATTAGACCTGAATATTCCGTCGGGTATTCAATTGGCAGATCCCGATTTTATCTCGCCAAACGACATAGATATTTTGATAGGCGCAGATCACTTTTGGGATATTCTAGGGTCACCGAAGACTAGTTTAGGTAAAGGTAAACCTATTATTATTCAAACAAAACTAGGATGGGTTGTTTCGGGCCCATATGACTATAATTACTCTACAGTTCATTCACGTGATTTACAATGTAATTTAGCAAAATTAAGTCCTGTACAAAATATATGTGATGATTTATCTAGGTTTAAGGAATTAGGAGATTTTGGCCCTAATTCATCATGTTATTCACAAGAAGAGTTGAAATGTGAGGATCACTTTTTAAGGAATACTATTCGCCTTAGTAATGGTCGATTTTGCGGTCGAACACCGTTTAAAATGAATTCAAATATTTTAGGAGACTCGTATAATAGAGCTTCCCATGGTTTATCTCCGTTAGAGCGCAGACTAGCGAAAGATAGTAAAATGGATAGTTTGTATTTTGATTTTATGTCGGAGTACGAAAACATAGAACATAAGACTAAAATTTTCTGTAAGAAAAAATATTATTAATTATTATTTGTATATAAGTAGTATTTGAAAACATTAGATTAACATGTTAATTTTATTTACATTTTTATTTTATTTAACTTGTTTACATTCTGATCTATTATTACAAAAATATGAATTTGTGTTGAATGGACCATCATTTGTAAAATTTTGATATTGATTAATGGTCATAACAAGTTTTCCAGAACTATGTTCATAATAATTTAACTGAAATGCGACCGTTAATTCAGCACGAATGTTTATAAAGTTAAGATTAAGAATATTATTAAACTTGAAAGATTTTCTAAGTATTTGCGTTTAGTTCGTTAAATAGCGTAAATGTTACGTTTTATTAAGTTGTGTAAAAAAGAAACAATTTTAACTTGTTATATTATTGAAGATGAATTTCAAAACGCATTAAAATTTATTATTATAGCATGTCAAGAAGAATCTTTTCCCGAATATCAACTTTTATTGAAGGGTAAAAAATTACCCACAAAAAATGTATTATTAAAATTTACACCGTTTTTGGATAATGATAAGATAATGCGTGTCGGGGGTCGTCTCGACAATTCAAATTTTCACTATAATAAAAAGCATCGTATATTGTTACAGTCCACTCATTACTTTACTAAGTTATTATTTGATTATGAGCATAAAAGATTAATGCATGCTGGGCCATAATTGCTTTTAGCTACAATACGAGATAACTATTGGCCGATAGGTGGTCGAAACTTGGCTAAGAATTGTTTTCATAAATGTATATTATGTTCTCGTATAGCAGGTAAAAGTGTGAACCCTTTAATGGGAAACTTACCACAGCAGCGGCTTCAAGTAGGTGGATCTATGTTCCAAAATGTTGGAATAGACTATGCCGGTCCTATTATGATGGCGAGCCGTCAAGGAAGAGGTTGCAGGCTGTTAAAATCCTATATCGCTATTTTTATTTGTCTAGCCACTAAATGTGTACATTTAGAGTTAGTGGGTGATCTAACCAGCAGTACTTTTATGAACGCTCTAAACAGATTCATTGCGCGGAGGGGTAAGCCTAGTGATATATATTCCGACAATGGCACTTCGTTTGTTGGTGCTTATAATGAATTATCGAAATTTCTGAAAAACAACTCTGACCAAATAAGCGCTAGCTACTCTAATGATAGCATTAAATTTCATTTTATTCCTGCATACTCTCCACATTTCGGCGGCATTTGGGAGGCAGGTGTGAAATCTACTAAGTTTCATTTGAAACGAGTACTAGGAAATTGTAATCTAACATTTGAAGAGTTACCACATTAGCTCAAATTGAGGCAATACTAAACTCGAGACCCCTAACGCCTCTGTCGTCCGATCTGGCGGATTTGAGTCCACTCACACCCGGACACTTTATTATCGGTCGTCCTATGACATCGTTACCTGATAAGTACAAGTTACAAGATCAGAACATACGACCTGTGTCGAGATTCCATTGCATAGAGCAACTGAAAGAACATTTTTGGACACGTTGGAGCAAAGAGTTTGTATCAGAATTACAAATACGTACTAAATGGCGTTCTGATGTCGACGTTCTCAAACTGGATACATTGGTAGTTGTCAAGGAAGATAATATACCACCTTTGAAATGGAAATTGGGACGAGTAGTTGCTGTCCATCCAGGCCGTGATGGAGTGGTGCGGGTCGCCGATCTCCAAACTTCTTCAGGAGTCATCAGAAGATCCTTTGCAAAAATATGTCCTCTCTCAATATAAGTTATAATTTAAGTTTATTGTTTTTAAAAATATGATATAATTATTAATGTTTAGTTACTATTTATTTTTAGTTTAACAGTAACTGTTTAGTATGTATTAAGATATATTATATAGTATTAAGATTTTATTTTCCATGGGGTTAAGTTGTTTTTATATTGTTTCATTAATTGTTCATTTATGTTTTACTTTATTCTTATAAATCGATTATAAAATTGTTCATAATTTGGTTGAAAGATAAACTTTCAACGCCCGGGGGCATGTTCAGATTTATAATATGTATTGGCCGCATACAATATGTCTTTAGCCTATTAATTAGCACGTTGTAAATTTATTTTTAAAATATTTCAAATTTGGAACATGACGTCACATTTTTTCACTGCAAAATTATTCGCCATGTAAAACCTATGTACCATTTTTCATTTTTATTATTTTAATACATTATACTAACCTTACCAAGAAATATTATTAATTTTGACCCCTAATTTAATTAAAAACCCAGAATAAAGATTTGGTCCTGAAGAATAACTAAGATTTATCACGTATTATGATCGGCGACGTGATGTGCGCCTCGCTCCGGAGTCTTCCCCGGAACCTTCGGTAAACTACACCCATCGGCCAGAACTCCTCCACCTCGAAGGTCGATAAGCGATCTGTCGGTACTCTCACCACAAAAGAACTAAAGTTAACTTTATGGCGAGACTCCAGACGCTCGACCCTCAAGTTGAAGGACGTCTTCTTCAAGATGTAGCCCACGACATCCTCGACCTTCGTGGACCAGTGCAGGCGGGACACGTACAGCGGCGTGGTGGGTATTTCACACGGCAGGCGCTGCTCGGGTCCGCAGGGTGCGGTGCCGCGGTGGTTGCGGACGGCGGGCTTCCTCTTCTTTCTTCTCTCCACCAATGTGAAGCCCTCCTCATCGCACCTCCTGCTCTCACCCTCGTTTGATCGAGAAGGTTCTGCCTTACGGCTAAGTTAAGCTGGATACACAACTACAATACCTTTTTTCTACTTACGCCGAGAAATTGCACTACGCATTCCGATAGATAGACTACTACCGCGGGTACGTGGAAATTTTACTCTCCAAACTGATTCAATTTTAATATTTACTATTTATGTAATTTAAAAAATTTTGATCCAGATTCGATAGTGCCGCGTACTCCCGAATAAATTGACGTTTGTTTATTTTGATTCTCAGTCGATTGATATGGTCGGAATTACAAAAAGTTACGATCTAACGATTTTCTTTATCCTGATTAGTTTCAATGTAACACCAAATAGAATACCAAAAACCATTGAGATGGAACTGATTCGATTCTCTCTGGACTGGCTAACTCGGCCATACTCCGTCACTACCGTCGTTGGCGGAGCCGCGGGGTCACAAGACATACGCGACACCACTACAATACCTAATAATAATTCGTCGAACTAAACTCCTTAGTCAACATCACATAACTCCACTAGAAATAGCATTTTCGATTTTCTTCTAACATTTACATGCAGTTTTATAAAACAGAAACAGGCTATCTTTCGGTGTTAAACGATATCCCGGGCGGATTTTATTATTGTATAATCGCACAATCGCACAATCACAATGAATTTGAAAATTAAAACCCATCAAAAACATAACTTGTGAACTTGAGTGCCTAGTATACTTGGCACTTTTTACAAGTTATATTTTTGATGGGATCTCAGTTCTTTTTGTATAAGATTTACTAAAATGCGTGTTTTTGTCGCAAAGTGCAAATATAACTTTGTTATCCTATACATTTACCTATATATGGCATTACATTAATTTTGCAGTTGGCGTATCTAGATAACTTAACAGAAATTCCAAAATGTTTAGGTTTTCCTTTATTTATACACTAAACGCTAATTCCAAATTTTAAGCTTCTATCGGCCGAATACTGAAACGATAGGTAAATTAAGACACGCTGTCCTTGACATTTCCTTAAAGAGTGACAGTAACAGCCTGCGAATAGGAGGACTCTTAACTTTAATTAGTGCCTAATACTTTTGATGATCGGTCTGTGAGCGAGTGAGTGAGTGAGTCAGTGACAAAATTAAGAAGTTTAACAAGTTATAATTCTTAAAATTCTGTTCAAATGGAATGAAATTTGAAATATACCGTGTGTATACAATGCTTAATTATTAATTTAAAACGCAGGCTACTAGTTTAACCCACGAGAAAGTTATATAGGGGTTGAAAATAGCCTGAACTGCTTCGAGAAAAGGATGGTACGGCCGTGCTCAACTTGGCGGGGGTACTGCCGTGCACCCAGATCAGTCGCCGTGTGCACGCCATAATATATTTTCGATTACACGTTTCACTGCTGCGCAGCTTCACACAACCCACCAGAATAGTGGACCGGTCAGACTTTTCGTAGAAAAATAACAATAACGATAAGGAGACGTAAATAAAAAGATCGTCAACACACCGAGACGCCGACATCCGGCACTCACCCCGCCAACCCCCGGGCTGGGGGCGCCGCCGCCGCCTGGTAATTGCCAGCGAATGTTATTGGTTGGCCTCAACCGAGTTATCGTCCCATCACGTCGAATCAGTTGTGTAATCACGCGCAAAATTAGTACCGCCTCGTCGAAATTTCTCTATATCTAATATATTTTGTGGAGGCTGCTCATACGAGATTTCGAAATGGGAGGTAGTTGTACTCCATTGACGAAGCCGTAGCAGTCTGTCAGGTTAGACATGTATGATGATATCCCGCAACGTGGAACCCGCAACGTGGAACCCGCAACGTGGAACCCGCAACGTGGAACCCGCAACGTGGAACCCGCAACGCGGAACCCACAACGCGGAACCCGCAACGCGGAAACCATCACGCGGAACCCGCAACGCGAAACGCGCAAACCCTCTACTCGGAACCCGCAACTTGGAACTTTCAACACGGGACCCGCAACGCGGAACTCACATCTAGAGTACTTACCTATTATTCCACAAACCACAAAACACACCGTAAAAAAATTTGCGATATCGGACCAGACATTGACGCAGGGCATGCGATGTAAGAAATTTTGAAGGTCGTTTTTTTCACTTTGGGCAACATTTTTGTAGTTTTAGTAAGGATTTTAAGTACTATTTATATATATTATATATCAAATCAAATCAAATAATTTATTTTAGATTAAGAAATCCATATAATGCCAAATATAGCCTATGTTTAGCGCCAGAAGTGTGGCTTTCCAACAGCGAAAGAATTTTTCAGAGCCTATTCAATTCAAACAAACAAACAATCAAATATTTCCTCTTTATAATATTAGTATACCTAGATAGATATAGATAAGACACAAAGAAAATAACAACGGAAAGAAAATCATAAATATCAAAGAGGAATTGGTTACTAATATTTTATTACAGACAGTTGTCTGCCGTTCCTATTGAGCTTAAGGAAAATTATGTGCTTATTAGTTTTTCGATTAATCTAAGACGGTCGCTCTTTTAAATAAAATAAAAATAAATGTCTGCGCTTCGCCACAAGTCACGTAGGGGTCTGTCTGGCGCTTGCCAAGAGATTTATTGCGTAGTCTCTGTCTACTTTTAAGCCTCGGTAACATCTGTCTACCTACACGTACATCCCGAAATCTGCACGTAAGTGCAAGCCCGCTCGATTAGATCGATTAGACTAGATATACTTTAATCTCCTTTTAATATACTCACATACAATAATCTATGGACGCTTTACACCACGTCAATCTGGCCCCGTGTTAAGTATCCGAAGAACTTGTGTTACAGTTATCAGACATTGGAAATATTATATTTAATACTTTTATACTGTACACATATTTCAGATTTTTATTATATTATACACGAATATTAAAAAAATCGATCCCGCGACCTCTCTCTCTAGCACCAACGGGCTCAACCAACTGCGCTGCGGAGGTCGTCATATACATATCAGTGAATTGTACCAGGCTTGTTCTAAAAGCTGGATGAAGTAAACTCGATAACCCAACCAATACTTAATATATTTAGATAGAAGTGGAAATTTGTCCGTCAAGTAGTTCGGGGCACAGCAGCTGCGCTCGTGTTTTGCATAACTCCCACAATGGCGGGAGTTGGGAATTCACTTCGCACGCCCGGCGCACATCCAGGACGGCTGGTTAGTGGTTAGTGGTTACCATGTTAAATGGATGGACTCTTTTTAAAAGGACGCATATACGAGATCACCTTTAGTGCTACGAGGCGGACGACATTTATATGTAACTAGCTGACCCGTGTCCACTTCGTTGAGCATACAAACCGTTTAAACCTTCCCTGGACTTCCACGGACATTTCAAGACCAAAAATTGCCGAATCGGTTAAGCCGTTCTCGAGTTTTAGCGAGACTAACTAACAGCAATTCATTATTATCTATAAGAAGAAGAAAGATAAAGATTGTAATACATATACGATACATTTATAAAAGTCCTAGTATAGGTTAATTTTAGAATAATTATTGTACATAAAGAATAAATAAATAAATAATTTAAAAGTGTGAACATGTTTCTAGTATGATTTTGTTTAAAAGAAGAGAACTATCATCTGAAGCTCAGCCGAAGTGTTGAGTTCCGCTTCTCAGTTTCGGCCATTTCCGACAATCGACTTTTCGTCTACATTCTTGTTACACAGACGCTGACAGTTTCTCGATTATTTTTATCCATTACGAGTTGCAGCCATCAGAAGAAATCTTATTTTAAAAAGTGGCACGTAAATTAATAAGCCTTTTACTTCAAAGTGAAGAAACTCGAGACTTTCAATTGAGAAGAAATTATGCACTTTTAATTTGTCGAGAAAGCGGATTCATTAAATTTGTTCTCAAAGAACAAATTAAGTGTGTGATTGGCATCGGACCAACGGAAATAAGAACATCGGACGATTCAATTAGTTCGTCCGATAGTGCCAAGTCGTGAGCACCGCCGCGCACCGGCAACACCAGCGAGGAGCGTCAATTAGGACGGGACAATTAATATTTATCACACAAGAAATACGCTAGTAGTTATATACGTTAGTTACTATATCTTGTATTAAAAAAATAATAGTATAAAAAAGCAGACAGCTTTGTACGAGATGCTGCTAATAAAATAATTAATCAAGCACATCAACATTAAGCCTAAGAATAAACGTTTATAAGGCGAGATGCACAATTACATGATTCCCGGCAAACATCACGTAATGCCTGGCATTCACTGCGGACAAAACGTTATATTATTAAGAAAAATTTAAATCATTACCCAGATACCGGGAGTAGGGACCGCTCATTGTGCTCAACACAATTGCGCGGCCACCATTGTTGCTCAAACATTTTATTATTATAAGCAAAAATCTTACTCAAAAAGAAAGCGCAAAGCCACGCGTAACGGCGCGGGCGCGGGCAGGTAAATAAATTCATTACATTATTAAATCCCTGGGCGGGACAATTGAATTTGTAAAAGTATTCTCGAGGAGAATGGTGCGACACACCATTTAATTCTGCTTCTGACATTTTTGGACCTCTCTGAATACATTTGAGTTCATCGTAAACGCTCGGAAGCACTTACGATGAACTCGGTTCAAATTTTGCTTAAAATAAATAGATGTATGGTTTGTTTCACTTTAGTCATATCATATTATGATAGAAATATTTGATATTTCATCAAATCAATCACCTCTGTCACTCGTAACGGATCTCACAGCTCTACATAGCTCTACTAGATTTTTTTCAAATATTCTATTTTTGAACATCACATAGCTTTTTTGGTGAATAAAAATTTGTTGCACTCAGCTAAATAATGTATCACTACTTTGTGTGTTGATCTAATTTAATCTCAAGGTAAACAAAGAAAAATTAAAGCCCTATAATCCTGCCTATTAAAATGTTACTTGTTGTTATCACATTGTGCGATAAAAAAATACAATAACGTAGTAGTATTAACGGTAGCATTAGCAGATAGTTCTCCCACCAAGTTGGGCACGGCCGTACCATCCTCATCCAAGTTTAATCCATTTTCAACCCCCTATAACTTTGTTGTCGATAAAACTATAACCCTGAATTTTAACATTTGTATTTAAACAGGCATTGTATAATCACGGTTTATATCAAATTTCATTCAATTTGAAACAGAAGTTTAAGAATTATAACTTGTCAAACTTCTTAAGTTTTCTCTCGTTATAACTGCATAATTAACTTTGTAATCCTATATAATGTATAGGATTACAAAGTTATATTTGCACTTTCCGACAAAAACACGCGTTTTAGTTAATCTTCTACAAAAAAGACTGAGATCCCATCAAAAACATAACTTGTAAAAATTGCCAAGTCTCGCTACTTAGTTCTTACCGTAAAAAGTTGTGAGACACATGTTATGCCAAGTAGTGGTTAGTCGGTCGGTCTAACAACATATTATAGTGATCATAATTAATATTATTAATAATCTTTAATGTTTTAAGTAAACAGTAGCATAATATTTTGAAGACGTTCTCGTGCTGCTAGCGTCACATAGACGTTGTTTGCCGTCGGCCGGAACCTCTGTGCCTGTCCCACGGTCGTGTGTTTCTCGTGGAGTACGGTGTGGGCGTTTGACGCTTCTAATAAATTCCTACATCGCACCGCGCTTAGGACATTCCCTCGTATCACGATTTAAATATTCCTTATGATAATGTTACAATAAAAATTTTATTTGTAAAAATATGAATTACGATGGGTATTAAACGCTTCTTAGAACGGCACAATTTATGCCTAATGGTAACATTACTTTACAATATTATAACCGTCAAAATACTTAGTTTCATTGTTAAAATACACAATGGTGTATGAATAATTTTGTATTATAGTAATAATATGTTTCTTTATCGTTAACTTTCAGTATAGACTTTTATTTAGTATAGGTACGTAAATTGAAAATATAGGCACAAATCATAATATTATCCTATGAAATTATTTTAGTTCTGGGCCCTAATTCTCATACCTCGAATATCTTTTCTATTGACAGTCTGTCCCGCACGCACAGCGCGTGATTTGACGTGTCAAAGAGCGGGATAGACTGTCGTTTGAAACGATGTTCGAGCCTCAAGAATCGAGGTCCAGAAAGAACCTTCGTATACCTGAGGCGCTGAATGATGTTATGTTTCTTTCACAAAAGTTATTGTCAACTGATTGATGGTAAATGTACAGGTACCTGTGTACCTCGTACTGGCAGACAAAATGGTGACTCCTATTCTTCTTCTGTACCGCTATTACTTTGAAAAAAAAATACTTTGTGTGTCTGCGATTACCTACTTGTACCCCGCATATTGTTACCTAGTAATATATAAGTCTAGTAATGACGACCTCCGTAGCGCAGTGGTTCAGCGCATTGGTGCTCGACCGAGAAGTTGCGGGTTCGAATCCCGCTGAGGGAACAAAAAGTTTTAAATGTTCCCGGGTCATGGATGTATTTTAAATTTGTTAAAAATCTTAAATATGTGTATAGTATAAAAGTATTGAATATATATTTCCGTTGTCTGGTATCTGTAACACAAGTTCTTCGGATACTTAGCACAGGGCCAAGTTGACGTGGTGTGAAGCGTCTATAGATATATATAATATTTATTTATTTATATAAGTAGAGAATACTTTGTCAATTATTTTATTACATTTATAATTGACGACCTCTAAGGCTCTGTTGCATAAGTCGGAGTCATGAGTCGGAGTCCCACCAAAAACATTTTATGTTACCTTTAATTTTATGTTACCATTAAATGTTACCAAGACGAGTCTACATAGCTTACCCAGTGAAAAAGTTATCAGATTTCGTATATAGTCAAGCTCTTAACCTACCTACTCTAAAGAGTACACGCTTTAAACCTACAAGCTTTACACTACACCTTAATCAAAATCTATGAAAAAGTGGTCAGGTCTCATGTCGAGACAAGATTCTTGATCCATGCGCCCTTATACTTTACCAGGCCTAGCTACTCATACATTTCAGTCAAAACTAACAAAAATGCTTGGTGGTTTGAAAAAAGATGAATTTATGCGTATAAAATCTTCGTGACGGTAGCAAATCGGCCAAGTTATTACGTTTTGTTTGTACATATGTGTACTTGGAACACACATCAGATCTTAATAATTTAAGTAAGGTGTGTACTGTAATTAGTGTATTAAGGTAAAAATGAATATTATAAAAATATGGAATATTATCATTATTTAAGTTTTAGGTGTCTAATAGGTTTCCCAGTGGGAAAACCTATTAGGCAGATAAAACAACGTTCCGTTTCACTTTTATAATTTTACCAAATTTATTAATGTTATATTATGTAACATTAATAAATTTAGGTACTTTAATTTCTGTTCTTTGCCGTGATATTCATATTATAGATTATAGAAAACCTAAAAATAATATTCCATATTTTAAAATGTTTATTTTTACGTTTTAAAAAAGGAAAACTTAATCACTAAATGATCAAACCCCCATTTAAAAAAATAAAGATTAAAAAAAAAGGAAAAAATTTAAGTGTGTAAAAAACATAAGTAAAGTTCTTCATTTTTAAAAGTGAAACGAAACGTTGTTTTATCTGTCAAATAGGTTCTCAAGTGAGGTCGGGTGTGAGACTTCATTACGGGTCTACGTCTCTGGTTCCTTTCCTCGCAACTTCCCATACCGCTCGTCGAGTGTGTGGCAGGCGCGTATAATGGCCAGCGCCCACTGCCCACGCCTCGCCGCGGCGCCGCCGACTGGCCCGACCGGATTCTGGGATTCACTCAATTACCATAAGCTTATGCTGCACGTCTATTTTGTTACCGAAATGTTTGAAATATTAGTCATTTATTTAAATTTCTTTAAGACGTTAGCTATTGCTCGCGGCAACTTCAGGATAATAATAGATTTACTACTATAAAAATATTAACAAGCTGCTTTACAATATCTTGACCTTCCCTGTTAAGTTACTTTTCGTATGTATCAAACAAGGTCAGAACCTTACAAAGTGTGTAAATATTTTTGATAATGGGTTATTGTCTATGTATATACTTAGGTACAGTGGTAATACTTTTTATTGCGTAAGTATAATAATAAAAAGTAATACCTGATAATATTATACATAGTATCAACCAAATTTGAAATAAAAATCCGTAGCCCAGTTCAGAACGCGTCCTGCGAGAGACATCACTGATTTTATAACTTTAATGCGAATACTTTTTCTTGTCACAGTTCTAAGTTCGAAGTAATGTAATGTTCACAGTTCTTAACCGATTCTTAAATAAAGTACTCAGTTCCCGAAATCATATAACCCAGCGCCGCTCTCCGAGGACTGAGTAAAATTTCATTGGACATTATTGTCCACTTTGCGCCTGCCCTGACTCCGCCGGGCCGAGGGTTCGGTTCCAATAAAAAACTAAATTGAGCGGAAATGAAATACCGCCGACCGGTTCTACTCCGAAGGTAGTCTTGAGGTTTATTTTTTTGACAATGCCACAATGGCCCGGTGAAGTAAAGTTTTATTCCGTTCGCTTTCTATATTCTCACAGCCCGGCGCGGCGGATGTACGTTATAAGGCCGTTCCCGCAATTAACGAAACTTGATTCATAAAAATATTCTTAATGACGGCCATTTGTTTGTTCGGTTGCATTTTAATTGCGTGTTTAACCGTTCACGCCACACGCGGGGATAAAGCGCTGAAACCCAGCTCCAGTGTCTTACTTTACAGAGTATTCTGACTGCAGCCCCAGACTGCTAATTAGTTTATACTTCGTCACTCTAAGGCCCACTTGTGCCAGTTTGTGTTACATATTAAACCCAGAGTTACCACTATAAAGAATAATTATACGCTAGCTATGGGTTAAGCATTTAACCCAGATTGGCACTTGCGGGAGTTGCGGGCTTTATTATGATAAGTTTTAATGCAACAATATTCAACTATTGTACTATATTGGTAGTAGGTACTTATAAAACGTTTATCGTCTATGATTTTTCACTTATCTCATAAATATATTATGTGTAAAGTATTCCACGAAGAGGAAGACAAAAAATAAAAGAATCTGGAGGAAGAAATCAGACAAAAGCGGCCAATCGTCCTTCCTTCTCCTTCTCAACCTCGTATCTAAAAAACTACAACTTTTTAGTAGAGTTAAAAAACCTAATAATTATAGATTTTGTTATAACATGGATTTTGTTTTAAATGAGATTCAGTTATGTACAGTATACATCCAAAATCCGTGTCATAATTAAATTGAAAATTATTAGGTTTTTTGACTCTACTGAAAAGTTGTAGTTTTATAGATACGAGGCTGTGATGGTAAAGCGACGAAATACATAATATTATAGACAAACAATAAAAAAAAGAAACAAGCTCTATCACATTTATTAGGATCTAGGTAGTAGGTAGTGTTGCCATTATCATTATAATACGTACAATATACATCAATTTTAAGTACAGTTTTACTAGAATTGTGCGAACGGAGTATGAAATTTGGCACAGTTAAATTTATGTGTAGGAAGGTGTGAATACGGTTTTTTTTTAATTATTTGCATACTTTTACACTAATATTATAAAAGTTAAAGTTTTTTGAGTGTATGGTGTATTATTTGTTTTACTGTAGGCTCAAACGGCTGGACTAATTTGGATAAAATTTATAAATAGTATTTTTTTATGGTAAGAAACAGCCATTATAATATCATGTGTTTAGTATATATAATTTTATTGTAGCTAAGAGATGAAATAATTATCAGGGCCCAACTTCAACCACAGGCTTATACTTTATAGTAGGTAGGTAGGTAGGTGTAATTTAATGATCTTAACGGCCCCAAATCAGAGATGGGCTCCTTTGTTTCCTGACAGCTGAGATATTTATCTAACTGAGGACAGATTACATATTATCTAAATGATTATTCAACTCCTCGGTAATGTGTGGTGCGAAGGCTGAGCGATGGAGGAGTGTTGTATGAGAATGAGGTAAACAGACTCCCGGACAATTTACATACAAAAGCCCAAGTTACTTAGTACTCCTAGAAATAACTGAGGGACATTGTATCAAAACCCAATTAAAGTAAAACGTAATTTTCAAAAATATCACAGGATACAAAAAATCGTTTAAGCTTAATCGGATTTTGATACTGGTGCATTTTAAAGCAATTTTTACGAGGTTTCCATCGGTGCTACTAACTCAAATTTGGTCCAGAAGCATTATAGCGGATTTTGGTTTTATACCCCTCAACTAAGATGTGTGTTTCCGCGTGTTATAGGATATAGAGCTATAATAGTAAAATCTTGCAGAATTACAAAAATAAAACAGTACAGTGCAGTACAAAACAGTACAATTTTTTGCAATATCAAAACGGGATATAATGCTAAATGTGGATGTAAAAAAGTTGGGTTGTGTTGTTCATTAGCATACGTATCAGTTGTCGAGGCCGATCGTGCTCCAATGTTCTATCGCCAGTAGAAGAGGATTCTTACGATATAGGCGAGGAGACATCTGATGCATCACTCTTTGAACAATTTATTTGTACCCAGCAGGAAGAAGATGAAGGAAAAGCAAGACAGTATGGATGATATTCCATTAGAAGAGAAGAGTATCAATCAGACGAATAATGTAACCTTACCCCTATTTATGAAGCAAATTTGACTGGACTATTTACGGAAAACTGTTTTATAAAAAAATATGTTAAGAATGGCGGTCTTACCATAACCGTTTTAAGCTTACCGATATATACGTGTCCGTGTCAAATAGAATTGTGGACTGTTTGGCGTGTAGTATTTTAGTCATGAATGGCACGGTATCCATCCCACGCGGTAAATTATAAGATTTGGGAGTATGTGGGTACACACCAGCAGCTAGCATATTATTTTCTATCCGAACCCTTTGGGACAGACGAACTTAAAACTTCTTACTTACTTATCCTTTCAGCAAAATCCTTTTCCCCCTCAGTTTCGCAGAATGGAAATGTCAAAACTATGATTCCAATTTCTACATTATATTAAAAACAAAAAGCTACAAGTTAAACCATCTAAACCGGCGCAGAGCGGAGCTTCATGAATCAACAAAACGGAACCTTGAGAAGTAAACTTTGACTCAACAGACAACACCCCAAGGATCAATTCGCCTTGGCTCGTGAGCTCGAACATAATTATCTGTTTGTGCTACAATCTAGACAAACGTGGCCGTGTGAAATTACACTGTTTTAGTTTTAATTACTTAATAATGAACGTACGAGGTAATCTAGTGCCTTTCACTGAGCATTATGTCTATTGCGACACGTGCGGAGAGCTTGACGAAACCGCATTGGAGCGTTTTACGTTACGCGGTAGGCACGATATCGCTTATCGGACCGATACGTGCCAAACCGACAACGACTCTACACTACATCTTGTACAGCGGGTACTGGCCAAAACAGGTGTATACAGAATGATTCATGGGTCATATAGGTATTAAGCCGAATATAGTGTGAAAAGAATGACGCGTAGAGCATGTCTTGTTTTGTCACCTCATACAAATTACTTAATATAACTCAAAAAAAATCAATGGCCTAAATTGACTATAAGGAGTGAATCTTACTATGCTACGGCTCGCAATCTCCTAGTCTATACACTGGAACGCACTGGTCGTTGACCTAAAACCTGAAACTCATCTGTTTTGTGACTTTTATGGAGATCTTTTATCGTGATTTGTTGCGTGGTGGTAAGTAATTTATACATATAAGATGGCAATACAAAAAATGCTCTACGAGTCATTCTCTTCACACTATATTCGGCTAAATATATAAACCATGGATCATCCTGTAATCCAATATGAAACATTTACCTGTTTACGTTACTATCGGCGCAATATCGGATTTCGGATTGAGTAGTGTAAAAACACATATTATGCCGACAACGTTTTGTAGTCCAACATCGAGGAGCGTTTTGTAGTCCAACATCGGATATCGTACCGCGCAATGTGAAAACGCTTACTGTCTGTCGCATACGCGTCCCTAATGGGTGATTGTGACTTGTGAGTCCATCTGTGGTTGTTTACAGTCGAATGTCGACATTATTCATCCGCAGTCCCACTCTCAGAGAAAATGTCATAGGAAATGTAACGATGTCAATCACGAAGTAATATATTATAGTAATAATACACTAAATACTTGCACTTTTTCCCACTTTATTAGTTATTTTCCAATTATAATTGGTCGTGTAGTTAATAAATAATTATTTATTAACTACACGACCGGTTTCGATATAGTCACTATGTCGAAACCGGTCGTATGCATTTCCATCAGGAACTTGCAGTACATTTAATAACATACGAAGTAATATTGTTCTGTGATCACGGATGTCTAAAATATTGTAAAGTACCTTTTCATATTTGGGTTTTCTAAATGAAATATTATGCGTATTGCATACCTATACTAACCTCAATTTATTTGCAAGCTTTTTATCATTGTATGCTAGCAGAATCACACCTTAAGAAAAATCGGGAACAGAAACACTTGTTTTTTAATTCTTTGTCAAACTATTTTCATTACAGGACTGTGATGCTGTGTTTGGATAAATGTTGGTGTTTAAACTTGCGTTATAAAGTTACTTTTAGTTTTTAAATACTGATAAGTATTAATTAATAATAAAAACTTTTGTTACAAAAAAACTAGTTTTTTTTTATTATTTTAAGGTAACCTCTAAATAGTGGGAGGTCATTAGGTCCAAAAATACCGAGACTAAATATAAACGAGCGTATGCGAAGCGAACGAGTATACTGTACATTATGTAATAACCCTTTCGTCCCTCCCTGGAATCTGGGCACCTGAAAAGGTTAAAAATGCAGATTGTAGGCTGGTCATTTAATTGGGAATTGGTACAGATGTGTCCGTGCGGAGTGCGGACAGCTGACGCCGCGACCGACATTTTAGCTCACTGATAAATGATAGATTAAATAGCTGGCTTATCTTAACAGTGGAGAGGAAATTAATTAAAGTAAACATAATAAAACATTTTAAAAATCTTACCGATTAAACAATTTTATTCATCTATTAAACAATACCCACAATATTGTTAGTATTTGGTACTAGAAGGTGTAAAATGAATAGATGAGAGAGATGATAATACTTTAGGGTGTGTGCAACCTATGTAGAGTAGGTATACTGTAAACCAGCGCAGAAAGACTAACTTTTGACGTTCATGTTTCTACGAGAAATGTCCTAACATCATAAATTTGCCCATACAATAATATAAAATGTATAAATAAATACTAGAGTCGGAAATCGTAAACTACGAACTAGCTTGCCATTTAGCTAACTTTATGTCAAATCCCATACATTTTGTTTTCGAATTTTTAATGTCGTACTAAACATATGATTTTAATTGTTAAAGTCGCTTGTCATACCCGATAATGTACAGTTTAATATGTTTTTTAAAAATATAAAATTAGATCCCTTTTTACGACTTAAAAAATACGGTAATACGGTCCTTGTATTTCTTGGTTTCATATTTAGGGTCGATTTTTCAATTGTCAGATAACTTTTATCTGTTGAATTAACATGTGACTTTGACATTTGTTCCATACAAAATCTGCCAAAATCACATATTTCTTCTTTAGATAAAAGCTATCTGACGATTGAATAATCGGCCCTTAATTGTATACCTAAACCTGTAATTATTATTTTGTTAAACTTTTATCAATATTTTTTTTTACAATTACAATAATTTAAAGGAGAATTGTCAAAAAGTGAGGAAGTCGATAAATGTTAAATATAAACCGAAGAATATTCAGTTTCAATAATTGATGTAATCGTCAATTAATAATATATTCTTGTGTATCGTCAACCCGCAACCGTGTGAACTGTGTCGACCGAAAACCTGACCAACAAGTATAATATGTATTTTAAGATATACAATTATTAGAAATGTCTAGGATTAATCATGTAAGTAAACAAGGAAAAGTTAGGACTGTATGTAACTATTCAATATAATATTTTTCTTCAGACACTTCCCCAAAATGTTTAAATAATGTTTTTATAAATTTATAGTATTTTGTGTAACATTGATCATCGAAAGGTTATTATTTCATGATGGAACAAAAAAAAACATCAAAATAAGATGAATATTTAAATGCTTTTGTGAGCATCCCGCAGTGTGGTGTATAATGTAGAAACATTTTATTCGGTCACAAAATGAGTTTAACCTGGAAAACTGGATTTTAAAAAGTGATAAATAATCTGTTTACTGTACTATTTATAATATGATAACTGTACTACTATAATATTATAAAAATAAATATTTGACCAAACATACAAACAATTTTGGATGAAATATTATGTCCTAATTCAAAAACCAGCTGAGGTACCTATTATTGTAAATATTGTAATTCGTGAATATGAAATTCAATGAAATAATCGCGAGAATCTCTTTGTGTATAAATAACCTACTGTAGAGTTGTTTTGAGATAATATTGTTTAATTAATTACGTAAATGTAGTCGTACTAACAACTCCTTAAAATTCTCTAATTAACTGTTAGCGAATAATTATATTTTAGCTTATTAATCCTGGGGCCTTATGTAGTCTCGAAACTGATTCGATTTTGATTCCGATTGGATCGTGTCGCGTACTCCCGAGTAAATTGACGTTTGTTTATTTTGATTCTAAGTTGATTGATATGGTCGGAAGTACAAAAAGTTACAATCTGACGATTTTCTTTGTCCTGGTAAGCTTTAAAGTAATCCACCAAATAAAATACCAAAAGCCGTTGAGATCATACTGATTGTGTCGGGAGTAAGCCTGACATATTAAAAATTAACTAGGTATACCTAATCTAAGATATTTGATATTAAAGGATCGTTATCACGATAAGACCACTCATGACAAAATCATGTTTCTCATGAAAAAAAAATTAAAGTTATATACAAAAAAACTAAATCTATCTAAAATTATTTCAAGCTATTTACGATAAAATTTAAATACGAAGTCGGTACCTACTCTACTGTGTCCTCCATACATACGGTATCGGCAACGGATGTTGAGGTCGGGCTCGTTTACACACAAATTATAATGTATGTGTGTAATGTGTATGAACTAGAAATCTTACCCCCGGCTTCCCGAACGGTATTCAAATGAATGATCAACTAACATGGTATTCAAATCAACAACACATATTGAACGCTGATTGGAAGTATTTTATCAGACAGAAAGGAACAGACAGATATTTGTGAATTAACCTTATCTGTGGATTTTTAACAAACCTTGCAAGTGCGAACGTGATGTAATTATAAAATATATGTCCGTTCCTTTCTGTCTGATAATGTTCAATCAGCATTCGAAATGGTTTGTTGATTTGAATGCCATGTTAGTTGGTCATTCATTTGAATAGCGTTCAGGAAACTGGGGGTTAACATCCAACCAAAATACTTTCGGTCTAGTGGATATAACCCTATAAACACACGTTCGTGTTATCGAAGTATTTAATTATAACATTAGCTCTAACACCGGATAGAGATATGCCGCGCACCGTCTCGCGTCGCGGGCGGCGCGGCTTATCTCCCGCGTCCGGTGTCAACGCCTCAGGACGCCGCCAGAAAGCCTTTTTGTGTTCCACTCATTTCCTCCACACAAATCGACTGTACCTGTAATTATATCGTTCTCTACAAAATACAGTTACAAAAGTGTCGTTAAAGTTATGTAAAACGGAAATTAATTAAAATTTTATTATGCAAATGTGGCCGAGCATGTGATAATTACAGAATACGATAGAGTTTTAAACTTTTAAACTATTATTAATAGATATCTACAAATGTTTTTATAAATATTTTATATGCAAAGACTAGGTTATCTACAAAATAAGCCCTTGAATATATGAGGAGTGAGGACACCGACACTCAAAATTGAGTGTTGTTGATGAGGAAACTAACTTGTCGTTAAAAATATAACAGTAAGTGTTAAATTCACCAACATATGTTACAGTTAATCCTTCATTAAAAAGCATGTTATCTGTTTCGTATTTCCTGTCAATGCATTCATTGAATGCATTGACAGGAAATACGAAACAGATAACAGATAACACATCTCATTAGAAGACATGGTATTTTAACAAGCCGACAAGCGTTGGTGAAATAGGGACTTAACCATAATTTTTTAAATTAGTCGTTTTATGTAACTTACTCAATGGTAAAATTATAACGTAATAGGTATAATATGGACCATGATGCTCCAAGCTATAACCTCCAAAAATAACAGCTCCTTAAGGGTGTGTTTCACCAAGCAATGTTAAAGTTAACGCCATGTTAAATATTATGTAGTACCTTCCCTCTCGTATTTCCTGTCAATGAATGAGATGGCGTGGTATTTTAACATGGTGTTAACTTTAACATTGCTTGGTGAAACACGGCCTAAATGTAACAGTCGACAACAAACACGTCAAATTTGTTAATGTTTATTTATTGCATGTTGTACCTACTACCAACAACTAGATATTTTTTATATTTAGTTTTTGGTAACAACTTATGTAACCAATTTCTTCTCAGGAATAAATAAATCTTTATCTTTACTTAACGTAAATAACATCGCCATGAGAAGAAACAGAGAACCAGAATGAATATGTGAGCAGCAGGCTCACTCCCGACACGTTCGAGAATCGAATCAGTTCGATCTCAAAGGCTTTTGGCATTTTATTTGGTGGATTGCTTTGAAACTAACCAGGATAAAGAAAATCGTTAGATCGTAACTTTTTGTAGGTACTCTCCCGAACATATCAATCGACTGAGAATAAAAAACTGATGTCACTTTATTCGGGAGTATGCAGCACGATGGAATCTGAATCAGTTTGGCGAGTAACGTCCCAGGCTAATTCTGATAATGATCATGAATCAATAAAGTCAAATTCCCCGAATTCCCGAAGTCGAACATTGAACAATAACGTTCTGTCAACATCGCCGGAGATTTAGTACAAGTTTAAATAACACCGACCGACACTCCTGACAAAACCTGAGCTTTACATTATTTCCCAATCTAGAACCTGTATTTCCTCGAAATGTAGGAGGAATAGATCTACATTTCGACGTTATATACTGGGTGTAAAAATAACAGTCACTACAACTTTAGGATATTGTTTTATCTACCATTTCACATTCAAGAAATGTTTTTTTTATTAGATATTTAATTTTTTTGCAATAATAAATTGTAAAAAGCAACAACTTTTAAAATATTATTGGCAAAAAAAAATACATTTCTACAATGAGGAAAGGTAGTACGAGTATAATCATATACCAGTTATAGTAACGTAGTAGTAGTTCTTTTTACACCGTCAGATAAAAGATATTATGATATATCTACCAAAAACCAATTTATAGAGAGAATATCGTTTTTTTATAACAATTTTGCTAATAATTTTAAGAAACTTATCAACAATTTTGTTTTTACACGCCTTCGGCGAAGACTAGCTCTCACTAGGGTTTGACAACTATAATAATATTTAAACTTTCCACACTCATCTATATTCTATAGACACACTATAGAATATAGATGAGTGTGTAAAAATAACAGTCACTATATCTTTAAGATACGATTATACTACCTTTCCTCATAATCTGTTAAAAACTAAAAAAAATTTTTTTTTTAATGTATATAAAAAAAAGAAAAAAATGTATATTTCTAGAATGATAAAAGGTGGTATGATTATATCCCAAAGTTAAAGTGACTGTTCTTTTTAAACCCGTTATTTACCTTGATTAATACCAATCGCCATATTGTGCTCTATAGGCATAGGTCATAACCTACGTACCTAGGTGGATTTATGTTTTTATTTTATAATAAAAATTGTGATTATTTGTATTATAAGCAACGACCACGTATAACATAATATGCTCTACTAATATGTTCGACACATGCACGCTATTAAAACATACATAATTACTATGTTTCTGAAATTTAAAAAATAACAGTCACTATATCTTTAAGATACGATTATACTACCTTTCCTCATTAATCTGTTAAAAACTAAAAAATTTTTTTTTTTTAATTTATATAAAAAAAAGAAAAAAATGTATATTTCTAGAATGATAAAAGGTGGTATGATTATATCCCAAAGTTAAAGTGACTGTTCTTTTTAAACCCGTTATTTACCTTGATTAATACCAATCGCCATATTGTGCTCTATAGGCATAGGTCATAACCTACGTACCTAGGTGGATTTATGTTTTTATTTTATAATAAAAATTGTGATTATTTGTATTATAAGCAACGACCACGTATAACATAATATGCTCTACTAATATGTTCGACACATGCACGCTATTAAAACATACATAATTACTATGTTTCTGAAATTTAGAATTTTGCTATTTGCGTGTTCGATATTCAAATTACAATATAAATAGATCTACGCCTCCCGCCTCGACATCAAAGGAACTAATTTATTCAATATCTACTTCGCTTCATATGCTCTCTTTAGTCGTACTTAAACTACAGTTCAATAAAAAAGGAACGTCCACTTTCAAGACATAATCCTCTTTAAGCCAAATGTATCCGAGCGTTCGTGCGTGAGTAAAGCGGCTTCAAACGAACATACTTTCGCATTTATATAATAAATATTATTCTCGCCTGCGGCATATAGGTCACTCGAGGAAAATCAATACGGCCTGCTGAAGTAGCCTCGAATCTTGTATTTTAACTAACAGCACCGGTATACCGCGCCGCGTGTCGCGTTACTGCCGTCCGCGATCGCCGACCATGAAGTAACTGGCTAGTGGCTACAGACTTTCAACCGTTTACTGACTTCGAGGAGTTGAATTAAACAATAAATACCATTTGTTATCGCCGTATTTATTTTTCCATTTACGTCTAAAACTCTTTTATCAACATAAAATATTCACATACATTAACTTACATCAAATAACATTCAATGTGCAATACACGATAACACTATTATGTATATCGAAGGGGATCTTTGGATACTTCGCTCGTAACGACATCTATTTAGAGTTTTAACATTCAGGATATATCATATCGGTAGTTATAATATTAATTATTTGGCGAACTTAATCATCTATCCGTTTTATATAATATACAATTACATCCTTCATTTTCTAATCAGTCTTGGACCCCTTCGGGATCCCGTTAGCTTTCCGCTAGAACTATCTAAATAAATTATATAATACAAAATCTATTACACGAACATCCTTATAGCTATCAGTATACATATGTACAGTAATAAATATTTGAGACCCGTAACAGTGCGTTTTGGTTAGTTTATACGTCGGTTGCACAGCCATCCTGGAAACTACTGTCCGCGGGTCTGGTGATGGTGAGGACGCGCTTGAGCGTGGAGACGGGCGGCAGCACGGGCGGGGCCCGCTGCCACACGCGCAGCGTGCGCGCCCCGCCCACGGGCAGGCCGTAGTCCGCCGGGTAGGGCGCGTCCACCGGGCCGGCGGCGTGCAGGGCGTGCGCGCGCGGGAACGTGCGGCTGGCATATCCCAACTCCTCCTGCGATCCGTTCACGCTGCTGTTCTCTATGATCGGCGTACGGTCGTTGTAGTACGTGGGGATGGCCGAGCTGATCGCCCGGGCCAGGCTGTTGGCCTGATTCATTTTGATCTGATCCCAGAGGCCGGACGGATACAGCGAGTCGGAGGTCTCCCGGGCGTACTCGCCGCTGCCGGGTCGGTTGGCGCTCTCCGGCCTGGTGTCGTTGATGAGGTCCGGGTCGATGCCGGTCGATATCGTCGGCGATACGGCCACCTGCCCTCCGGTCGTGACCACGCTGCCCCGGCCTTCGTAGTGATTCGTTGTGTAAGGGATGTCATTGGTCCGGGGCGGCTTCATGACGGGGTTGCATTTGCCGTCGTCGTAGCCGGGCGAGTCCTGTCTGTTGGCCAGCACGGCCACGTGCGGCCGGTCGGTCACGGTCGGGTGGACCTCGTTCCCGGAGACCACTCTGTCCAATGTATTCGGTGTTTTACTTTCGCACGCTGGGACGGGGCGGAATCGAACAAAAGTAATGAGAAGGCCCAGTGAGACGAGAATGATGACTAAGAACAATGCCGCTCCCAAGCTTGCGATCTGCGCGCTTCCCAAAGACGCCATTCCTGCAGCCATCTGTGTGATATGAACCGTGAAGTTGGCTTCCGCGTTGCCCCCTTTGTTTTCAGCAACACAATAAAACTCAGTTGAATCCGATTCCTGAGTATTCGTAATGATGAGAGTGGAACGTTTTTTAGCTTCCCCTGCTTCAAAAATGTGTATTCTTTGGTGGGAATTAAATATGCTTCCGTTCATGAGCAGCCTGCCGTTCCAGTACCAATTGATATTCGCGGCGGGCACGGCTTCGGTTCTACAAACGATCGTGGCGTTCTCTCCCAGAGTCGCTTCTACGTGCCTGCTCACCGGTAATATTTCCGGCTTACACGCGAACTCATCCAACGACAGCTCCGAAAAAGATTTATTCGCTAAGCGAGCGGGCATGGCGCAGCTCGGCGACGAAAACAATTTATGTTTCGAGAGCCACATCTTAACATCGCGCAGGCGACAGTCGCAAATCCAGGGATTTTCGGATAAATCTATTACTCTCAGTTTTTCTAACTTCTCGAGAGAGCTTAGCGGTAAGTCGCGCAGATTATTTCCGTTCAATTTTATTGATTCTACTGATTGCAGGCTTCTAAATACGTCCGAAGTGATATCCCTTATTTCGCATCTCGATAAATCCAATTTCACTACGCTTCCGAGATTACTTAGCGAGTCTGCATGAATTTTTAAAATAGGATTATGAGACAGCGTTAAGTCTCGAAGAAACGGAGCGTCTACGAAGCTATTGGAAGGTATCTGTGTTAGTAAATTGTTCGATAAGTCTAATTCGACTAGGTTCGTGAGACCCTTAAACGCGCGGTCATTTATTTGGCCTATGTTACAGTTCCGAAGGTACACCCTTTGTAGATTGACAAGACCGGTCCTCGCGAATGCCTCGTGAGGAAGAATTTGTAAGTTGTTGCCGGACATATCCAGGACTTGAGTCGCCGGGTCCACCGGCTCGGGAACGGTGATGAGGGCACGATCCACACACTCTACAGTTTGTTTACCACCTTTCCATTTACACACGCACACCGCAGGGCATGATCCAGGGGGAGCAACCCCAGCCAAAATCGTTTCCGAAACAATCACAGTCACCGCCACGATTAGCCACTTCATATTGTATTTTTTACTAACTAGGTCAATTTAAAAATCACTAGAGCATTTCGTTACAAAAACTCTCACAGAACTCAGTGTCACTCCGAAATTTTTCACATCGTTAAGTACCGAATCACATCACTACTCGAGAAAGTTGGCGAGCGGCGCATGTCGACACGATGCGCACTCTCGGCGGCCACGACTCGACTGAGACGGCGACGTGCGAGCGGGCCGCACGCATGCGCCGCGCCCCCCGCCCCGCTCTGCGGCTTATCCTCGACCACCAAGTCGAGTAGCCCCTCTCGACTGTTGAAAGAATTCCCAAAGTGTCATTTTCTACCTGGCCGCGACCGCAGCCGACGATCCTACACGCCGGCCCCTCGCGTTCATTCATAAATACCTGAGCCGAGCGGTGGGAGCGGCGCTCGTTGCCGAGAATGTAACAATGCCACGATGGCCGGATTCATTCGGGCACGCAGTTTCGATTGTTGTGCCGTACATACTTTTATTTTGAATGTCACGTTCTGCTAAGCCCGAGCCCTCAGGTAGTGGAGCATCGAGAATAAAAGACGCAGGTAGCGGGACACAGGATGTGACAAAAATTACTATACAATTGGATTTCATTCATTTTTTTGGTCCTTCTTTGTAGTAATTGCTATTTTGGATACATGTACAGACGTTTGCATTTAAGTTCATTCATGTCTCGAGAATTGTTGTGAGTCATACACGCGTGAACCAGCGTAATGCAAAAGGGCCTTGAGCGAATAAAATATAATAACAAGTAGGTACATGCATTCCGGTGGCACCACTTGTGCAGTTACCTACCATCTGACTACTCGTTTTATCAGCCAACGCGACAATTCTCTATTGCACATCTGAATTCTAAACAGACCTGGGACCTGATTCAAGACGCCATCGTTATTTATCGCTTAAAAGCTTCGCTAAATGACATACGAATTCACATGTCATTTAGAGAAGCTTATGTCAAATTCCATACATTTTGGTTTCGAACTTCGTAAGCGAGAAATAGCGACGGCATCTTGAGTCAATGCTCAGGCACGATGAAAGCTTTCCTTAACTTATATTTATTAACAGTAATAAATATAAGTTAAGGAAAGCTTTCATCGTGCCTGAGCATTGACTCAAGATGCCGACGGTTACAGAACCGTTAACCTGTCCTACTCTATTAATTAATTGTTCACAACAGATTATAGCCATAGGCCAAATCCAGAGTCCAAAATGATCATACAAAAGCTTCGATTTGAATTTTAAATATTCGCTAAAACATTAAGCTTTTATAGCTGGTCTTACATTAAAGTGAGCCTGGCAATAATTCCTCAACTAGATGTATAGTGGCGGCGGGCAGAGAAATTAAAAATGCATAATCTCAAAGCACAATTATTACGGTTCTGCTTCTAATTATTTTACATTAGTATTCTGTCTGTCTGCGGAGTATCTAATACAATTTCAACTTGCTTCACGAATGACTGCTATTTATTATACGAGAATTTTCCTTTGGTTTTATTTTATGTCGTTATTTTATTAGTTTTTACTTTAATGAAAGCTGAAATTATTACATTCTAAGCTTATATCTTGCGTGTAATTGTAAAACTGTTTAAAATGGTAAGAAGTACAAAATCAAAGTGATTGTTTATTACGTCGTATTTTGGAGTTATATGTGTTTGATGTTTGTTGTCGTTAAGCATAAATAATCAAGAGTTTAAACAAAACCCTGAGTAGGCAGCAGATACGTTACACATTGCGCCATATAAGCAGCTTGTTACGCGACGCATGCCTCACGCCGCATGTCCGCAGGTGTCGCACCAACTGACACGCGGAGACCTATTTTTAGCCGACTTCCAAAAAAGGAAGAAGGTTCTCAATTCGGCCGGTTATTTATGTATCATCGATTACGCTGAGATTAATGATTCTATTTTGGTGATCCTTTTTTGACACCGACTTCAAAAAGAACATAAATTGTAACCAAAAAAAAAATATTTTATAGTTGAAGTCGGTTTTTCGAACATAGTTTTTTTTTATTCGATAGGAAAACATACAGTGTCTCGCTATTTCTTATACGGACTACGAGTACTAACACATACGAAGCCCTCATAACTTATAATAGACGCAAATTTTCCTAGAGTTGTCAAGTGCTTTTAAATTATTGTTTAATCCAAAGTAATGCTAAAGTAAGCTTGAGATAATAACCCCCTTTTGATAAAAATATTGAACAATCCCGCATTTCTCTAAAACGTTGGAAAAGTCACTTGACAAGAAAGGACGAGGACACTGAATAACACATCAATGTCTTAAATATTTTTATTGGCTTAAGTTGTATGGCTGTCGCAGTCATCGGATTGAATATGCTTATTTAATTGAATGACTAGCGCGATTACTTAATGGCTTCAAACAGCTCGTATGCAATGTGTTGATATATATTTTTAACTAGCTGTGCCCGCGACTTCGTACGCGTGGAAAAGTGATTTAGGACACTTTTATATCTATATCTATACATATAATAAATCTGTAGAGGGGTCATGTCTGTACATGTCTGTACATTAAGAATATTTAACTGAAAATTAAAAAAAGGGGGTCTATAAAAGCCACAGAACCTAAAAATAATATTTTTGAAAAAAATGTCTGTCTGTCTGTCTGTCTGTCTGTCTGTCTGTCTGTCTGTCTGTCTGTCCATATGGGAATGTTTGTCGTCGCATCACGCTAAAACCACTGTATGGAATGAAATGAAATTTGGCAGGCAGGTAGCTTACGACCTGAAGAGCATTATTGGAAATTATTATCCCGAAAAACGAAAGGGTTCCCGTGGGATCTTCAAAAAATTGTAGCTACCTATTTGACGGTATTTCAGCCATACTACTCAACGTATTTAAATGCAATTTGGCAGGCAGGTAGCTTATAATTTGAAGAGCGTTATTGGAAATTGTTATCCCGAAAAACGAGAGGCTTCCCGTGGGATCTTCAAAAAATTGTAGCTACCTATTTGACGATATTTCAGCCAAACTACTCAACGTATTTAAATGAAATTTGGCAGGCAGGTAGCTTATGACATGAAGAGCATTATTGGAAATTATTATTCCTAAAAACGAAAGGGTTCCCGTGGGATCTTCAAAAAATTGTAGCTACCTATTTGACGGTATTTCAGCCAAACTACTTAACGTATTTGAATGAAATTCAGCAGGCAGGTAGCTTATGACCTGAAGAGCAATATTGGAAATTATTATCCCGAAAAACGAAAGGGTTCCCGTGGGATCTTCAAAAAATTGTAGCTACCTATTTGACGGTATTTCAGCCAAACTACTCAACGTATTTGAATGAAATTCGGCAGGCAGGTAGCTTATGACCTAAAGAGCATTATTGGGAATTGTTATCCCGAAAAACGAAAGGGTTCCCGTGGGATCTTCAAAAAATTGTAGCTACCTATTTGACGGTATTTTAGCCAAACTACTCAACGTATTTAAATGAAACTTGGCACAAAGGTAGATTGTGACATGAAATAACCAACATAATATTTTTAACCGACTTACAAAAAAGGAGGAGGTTTCTCAATTCGTAAATATATGTTTGTTTTTTATGTTTCTTCGCGGACATCTTCATCGTTTCTGAAATGATTTTAATTTTTTTTTATGTTGTGTAGGGTATAATTTAAATTTGGTCCCATTGTCACAAAATGGTGACCTGATGATGGGATCCGTGAGGAATCGAAGGAAATCTTCAAAATTTATGTGGAATAATATATTGACTTTGATTTTTTCTGAAGAAGTCTAAGCATATGTTACCAAACAGTAAGGTTTTGCACCATATCCTGGATCTATAATATCAAAAAATTTCGCGTTTCAGTAAACTATATAATATATATAATATACTAGCTGACCCTTGCCCACTTCGTTGAGCATAAAAACAGTATATGATGAAATTCAACTAAAAAAAACAACCCCTAACTCGGGAACCCGGAACCCGCAACGCGGGAACCCGGAACCCGCAACGCGGGAACCCGGAACCCGCAACGCGGGAACCCGCAACCCGCAACGCGGGAACCCGCAACCCGCAACGCGGGAACCCGGAACCCGCAACGCGGGAACCCGGAACCCGCAACGCGGGAACGCGGAACCCGCAACGCGGGAACCCGGAAACCGCAGCATGGGAACCCAAAACCCGCAACGCGGGAACCCGGAACCCGCAACGCGGGAACCCGGAACCCGCAACGCGGGATACCGGAACCCGCAACGCGGGAACCCGGAACCCGCAGCATGGGAACCCAAAACCCGCAACGCGGGAACCCGGAACCCGCAACACGGGAACCCGAAACCCGCAACGCGGGAACCAGGAACCCGCAACGCGGGAACCCGGAACCCGCAACGCGGGAACCCGGAACCCGCAACGCGGGAACCCGGAACCCGCAACGCGGGAACCCGGAACCCGCAACGCGGGAACCCGGAACCCGCAACGCGGGAACGCGGAACCCGCAACGCGGGAACGCGGAACCCGCAACGCGGGAACCCGGAACCCGCAACGCGGGAACGCGGAACCCGCAACGCGGGAACCCGGAACCCGCAACGCGGAACCCGCAGCATGGGAACCCGAAACCCGCAACGCGGGAACCCGGAACCCGCAACGCGGGAACCCACAACCCGCAACGCGGAAACCCGGAACCCGCAACGCGGGAACCCGGAACCCGCAACGCGGGAACCCGGAACCCGCAACGCGGGAACCCGGAACCCGCAACGCGGGAACCCGGAACCCGCAACGCGGGAACCCGGAACCCGCAACGCGGGAACCCGGAACCCGCAACGCGGGAACCCGGAACCCGCAACGCGGGAACCCGGAACCCGCAACGCGGGAACCCGGAACCCGCAACGCGGGAACCCGGAACCCGCAACGCGGGAACCCGGAACCCGCAACGCGGGAACGCGGAACCCGGAACCCGCAACGCGGGAACGCGGAACCCGCAACGCGGGAACCCGGAAACCGCAGCATGGGAACCCAAAACCCGCAACGCGGGAACCCGGAACCCGCAACGCGGGAACCCGAAACCCGCAACGCGGAACCCGGAACTTGCAACACGGGAACCCTGAACCCGCGACGCGGAAGCCGGAACCCGGAACCCGCAACGCGGAACCCACAACGCCAAACCCTTCCGTGAACGTTGCTGGTTCTGCGCTGTCAAATGGAATAAATAGTATCCTATGTCCGTCTACTGGCTCTAAGTTACTTCCTCACCAATTTTCAACCATATCTATAAAGCCGTTCTTGAGTTATAAATAATTTAACTAACACGACTTACTTTAATACAAATAGCTGATGTATAGATGGAACTAACATAAGCTAACGCCCGGTGAATGCTCCCGTCACAGTCGGTCCAGCCGATTCGGTGATCATTAGTTAGATAACGATGATGATGATGAAAAGAAGCCTAAATTAATCCTTATAACTGTAGCTATCTACCAGTGAAAGTCTCGTTAAAATCGGTCCAGCCGTTCCAGAGATTAGCCGGAGCAAAGAGACACGCTAACAGACAGACAGACATTTTTTTTATTGCATTTTCGTTTTCAGTAGCAAGAAAAAAAAAAGACAGAACAGACAGACGTTAACTTCGCACATAGACAAATGACGACAAAAGACATAGTGGCGTCTTATCATGACGTTTTCGATTTTTTTTTTAATTGTTCGTGAATTATGACCATGGATCTAACTCCTAAGATCTGATTTTTAAATTAACATTTATAATATATTCTTATTACAACTTATAAGTTAAGTACTTTTTTTAAATAGGTATATTTATAGTTGTTAAAAGATTAATCGATTTTTTGAGTAAGTCTCTAGTGTTTAATAAGAAAAAGTGTTAACTGACGTAACATTATCACGACGTTTATTTCATTAAATCATAATTTGTATATTATATTTAACATCATTTATCAGTGAAAGCAAATCGTAAAAAAACTCATATTGGTTATGTTGACAATAAATATCTAATAATTATTAAATAAAGTTTAGTAAATTCTGCAGTTTTAACAAAAAGAAAATATTTATTTTATTATGTCGTCGTTACAACGTTACGTCGCTCATTTTTGATAAACTGTCAAATGTTACCTATTAAAATGACCCGACTATTTATTAGTGGTGGACAAATAGTTTAATGAATCCAAATAGTTTAAGTTTATGTTAATACGTTATTTATAGCATTTCATAATTTTTATTTTCCATTTGTAAACAATGTCGTTACCATGACACCCGTGTCATATAAACTGGCAACGACGTGAATCGATCGAGCCCAGGTTCAAACCCCGCGTGACCATCACGTATTTTCTTCTTTTTTCTAATTTTCTGCTTATTTTTTTCAACATTTTCTTTCATAATAACCTTTTCGTGACAATAACGAACATACCGTAAAAAAAAATTGCGAAATTGGTCGAGCCGTTGTCGAAGCGCACACGACGTAAGAAATTTTGGAGGTCGTTTTTTTACACTTTGGGCTACATTTTTGGGGTTTTAGTAAGGAACCCTACTTTTTTTAAACATATAATATAGCCTATGTTCAGCGCTAGGAATGTAGCTTTCCAACGGTGAAAGAATTTTTCATATTGGTTCAGTGGTTTCAGAGCCTATTCCATTCAAACAAACAAACAAACAAACAAACAAACAAACAAACAATCAAACGTTACCTCTTTATAATATTAGTATAGATATATATTTAAAAATTTCAGAGGTAGAGGTAGACTTTTTCTCTTTCTACTATTTTTTTTTTATCTAATCGTTTTTGTTTTTTATTTTCCGTCCTCAAATAATCGTCGTCTGATCATTCGTTCAATATCCCTACTTAGTCTATACCCATCACTAAAAATCTGAAAATTAAATAATTTTAAACAAAAAAAAAACGACTTCAAAAGGTAAACTAAAAGGAACAATTGAATTTACTTCGCACAAAGTAATACTTATGTTCCAGTACAAGTGAAAATAATTATAACTTTTTGCGAAGTAATTTATTATTATACTTAGGTTTTGCAAATACGATTAATAAAGTATAGGTGTAGGATAGATTGTTTTCAAGATACGAATGAGATGTCATAGGTACATTTAAATTAGAAAAGTTATGTCAATATAAGTAAGATTTATGTTTTTCATGAAATTTTTATTTATTAGTTTTCATGCTAGGCACGGCTTGGGTTTTTTCTTTCTTTTGGACTTTTGTTATTTTGTCGTCTAAAGGAAGTTAGTACTTTAACTGTAAAGTCCCAAAGTAGGCTACATGTTTGTTAGCGTAGGTAATTAATAAATAAAAAACCGGGCAAGTCCGAGTTGGAATTGCGCACCGAGAGTAGACTTTTAAAAAATTTGGCGCTCGGCGCCAGCAGTGCAGCGTCGGTGTGAAAACGATCATCGTCTGCAGTCACTGCGGCGTAAACTCCATACAAATCTCATTACAGAGATCTTCGTCGCGTATATGAGCGTACTATCAAGTAGTCCCGTTCGTATAAAAAAAAAAATATTATACATACAGACGAATTGAGAACCTCCTCCTTTTTTTGAAGTTGGTTAATAATACACGGTCATTTTTCGAGCTGGTAGTAGGAATTGTTAGCATTTTCATAGAAAAAATACCTCAAAACTTTCAAGACAAAAACGGCCAATATTTGACAGTAAACTATTATTATTACTCCATCGGCCTACTTCTTTTGCCTATGCACGTCTAATACCGTGTATAAAGAAGCATTACTATAAATTAGTGATTTTAAATATCCAAACGACAGTGTTCATAAACTAAAAATGTATTTGAACTGCTGCCGTAAATCACTTTTCCACGCGTACGAAGTCGCGGGCACAGCTAGTTTTTAAATATATTTTTAGTTTATTGGCGCAACCGCTGACAACTTTCGCCAATAGGTACTTCCCAGTGTATCCCAGTGTTGATCCCGATCCAGCAAGTCACGTACCCGGCAAGCCTCTTGGTATGCAGGGTATAATAATAATATAGTAGGTACCATCCTTTCGGAGCTCGGCAAAAGAAGTAGGCATTCGAACAATATGTAGAAGTCAGCAAAGGTATTCGAAGTTAGGATAATATTATTCGAATGCACCGTATAGACCCAGCCAATTTTTCACGTTAATTTAGTAAATTATTTAACTTCGATGTCCGTCTGTCTATCTGTCTGGTTGTCAAAACTTTAACACGTATAGGTATCAAGCTAACAATCCTATTAAATACTTAGGATCTTCTGTCCGTTCTGGCTTTGAAAAAAACAGACTCCTTAGCCACATCTACCCAAAGATTCAGCCGTATCTCTCTAATTTTCGACACTCCAAAGGGAACCAAAACCTAAATTTGATACGAAGCAACGTCTTAATAGTGCCGACATAGGATAAATTGCGAAACCATAAAATTATTTTAATTTTTTTTGAACTTAGTACCGTTTTTGTCATTAATATTTTGAGATATTAAATTGAAACATAATATATTGCAATTATTAAGGTATTTAAAACGAAACTCTCGGTTAGACATGGGTGCAGCGGCACGCCCCGTCGAGGATCCAGCAGGCTTACTCTCGACACAACCGAGAATCGAATCAGTTCGATCTCAACGGATTTGGTGTTTTATTTGGTAGATTACTTTGGAACTAATTAGGATAAAGAAAACCTTTGGAACGTAACTTTTTGTACACCCGACGATATCAATTGACATAGAACAAAAATAAAAAACAAACGTCAATTTATTCGGGAGTATGCGGCACGATCGAATCTGAATCAAAATCGAATCAGTTTGGAGAGTTAGGCCCCAGTTCGGCGCGCCGATCGGTTTTAGTAGCGTTTTTTTATGAACCTACCCTAAGTATAACAATAATATAAATAAATTAAATTTAGTTTTAAAGAAAATATAAAATAAAAAAAGATTAAATTTGAATGTTTGCAGCGCGGTTCCTGCCGCGCTTCATACAAACGTCCAGCATTTTTTTTTTGTATTGTCATAAGTTTTTTATTTATGAACCGATTGAGATGAAATAGATGTTAACTCAAGATTACTACAAATATGATTGAACCACATCTAAATCGGATAAGCCGTTTCTGAGATTAGCGTGCACAAATGCACCGACAAACAGACAAAAAAAATATATTGTTTTGGGTACTATTGCATAAATAAAAGTCTCCTATAATAACACAGGCACAGTTAGCACATTTTAATAGTATTTTTTACCCAGCAGTCTACACTACACCAGCCCGGCTCGGACGTAAGACGTCACCCAGCAGCCTGCATTACGCGGCGCCCGGTGGAATCACGGCGAAACGATTTTAATTTTGCTATATTTCCTAAACTACTCATTATATTTGCATGGTATAAAGGGCAAATATTATAGTCTTCATAGAATGCTTAAGCCAACTAACGTATTAAAAATGATAAGGATTAATAGATACCGTGATGGTATAAATAGCTTTCCAAAAACCGCTTAATTGCCCGTTTTTTAGTTTATCGCGAAAGGCTTTCTATTAATTATACAGTTAATTAAGTTGATTTTATACAATAAATGATAATTTATTTCAATTTGTGAAGCAAGTTCAAAAATACAATTTTTATATTATTATGACACTGTGAAAACACTGTTTTCCCAGAAAAAAAATCCTGATAGTTAGGTACTTATTTGATGTTCTAATCTACTTTAGTGCCACGTTCTATTGCTTCGCGTCACTGTGTAAGCGATCCCCCCGCGCCCCCCGCACGAACCGTTCGACCGCAGGCCGCGCGCGCGAAATTCATCCGACTTGCTTCAAATTTATCGTCACTGCTCGGCTCCTATGTATCGTAGCGTTATGTTATATAGCCTATAACCTGCCCAGGAATATGGGCTACAATCGTACCAAGTTTGGTTAAAATCCCTTCAGTAGTTTTTGTTCCCATCGTGCACATACAGACAGACAGACAGACAGACAGACAGACAGACAGACAGACAAAAATTTTACTAATTGCATTTTTGGCATCAGTATCGATCGCCAATCATCCTCCAATTTGTATTTTGAAAAAATATTCAATGTACAGAATTGACCTCTCTACAGTTTTATTATAAGTATAGATAGATAATTTACTTTAATGTGCGTTATAATAGTAATCCTTCGGAAATTTTGAAGTTTAAAAATAAAATATTTAATGGATGTCCTGGTCTCGGATTCTAAAATTTGTTGGTATAGCTGACTGCGACAACCAGATGACTGCGACATGGCTATTATGTGCATATTTTATGAACATTATAAATCATTATTTATACTGCTTTAAATATTATAATGTTTTGATTAACTACACTTTACAGCCGATTGCGCAACGCAAAGAAGTTTTGAATCACTATACAGACCAAAGGACAAAAGGCCTGCGTCGATTTTTATGATTTGAACGTCATTTAAATATTCGATTGATCCTGAATTTCTGACCTATAACTGTTTTGTTTCTCTAAGTACGTAAGCCGGTACGTAGCTAGTTAACTACATAGTAGAATTCAAGTTCAAATTCGTCCACAAGTCGTATTTTCCGAAATGTCAAGTTTAATATTTAACACATGCCTAATCATCAGGTCCGTGGCTTCCTAACGGGGGCGATGATTATAAATAGAGTGGTTTTTACTGACGAGTGGCGCAAAAAGTGACATATGGGGAGCCGGCACGCGGCTGCCACGCGCAGGGCTCGCCAGCTGCCGCAGCCGGCCGGCGTGTACGCCACCAGCCTACCTACGGCTTCCGAACAACTCGACCATTATCAAATATGACGATCTGGATAACATGCTGGAGAGGCAAGTTGCGAGGGATCGCTTTTTGCAAGCCTCTGCTAAATTGCACGCCGGCAGATGTGACCGCTTCATTATGATGATGATCAACAGATATGGTGTGATCATTACAATGAAGTTCATTGTAATGATCACACCATATCTGTTATGACCTATATTATTATATTTTTATTATAATATATAGGTATATATTATGTACGTAACTGTTTATTACCGAGTATATCTGTTTTTTTAATGTTTTTCTTGTCATAGTTTCGGCCTGGACGGATCCTTGTTTCCCGTTTTGTTATAACTTCATATTACTACTGCATTTGTATGGCTACTAGTTTTACAACAAATCATCAGCTTTAAAAGCCTTCAACTCCGAGAATACTGCATAGACAACGTGTTAGATATTTTTTATACAGACACAATATGTGTAGACTGTAGACACAGTATAAAACTCGGTACTTAACCTTCGATAGTCGCCGTATCGCTTCTATATTCTTTTTAGTTTTTGGGTCAGGTTGTACTTGAATAAAACATTTGACAGGCGGTCCCCGGCGAGGTAACAATTTCGGGTTACGTTAAAGAGCTCTTTTTCGACGTACAGAATTTTGAACACAACAGATTAATCTTGGCTCATTTGAGTTATTAGTATCAAATATCGTATTGGAATATTTTATTATTATAAATTCAAATTTCAAATAAACCAAAATAAATGAAATTGTTTTATTAAATATCTATTTGAAATTTAATCTAAATGAAATTAGATGGAATTGGTTTCTGTTATTGCTCATTTGTGACTTTTGACATTGTTAAAATTAATTATTTGTGTAAAACGATTAGATTTAAGTAAAAGATTTAAGTAAAACAATGTTATCACGTAAGTGGCATCTCGCCTTTGTTGATAATAAATGTCTTTAAACCTAACCTAAACCAAATTTAAATGTAATTTAGAAAAGTTGATTTGTATTTTCAGGTACATATTAATCTTGGCTTATTTGACTTATTAGTATCCAAATTTTAATAAGTAAGAAAATTTGATTTGTCTTTTCAGGGACAGTAAGTTTTCGTGAGTTTTGTTCAACTGAAACAAAAAGGTAACTCAAAACGAATCCAACAAAACTAAATGTCAAATGCCCACTGTATCTAACTCATAAAGTATTTAAATTAAGTATAAGTAGGCACAATCTCAAAATGTATCAGTCACTTAATTGTGAAGTGTTGTTTTATTAATAAACTCGTCAGCGCAGCCCTCGCTAGTCGTAATGTATACTTAATTAAAGCGGATGTATGGACCCCAATAAATCGTGACCTGCTTTGTTTTTTACAAGCGCCGAGATAAGATATCGTTTGATAATGAAATAGCTCCGAAACAAAAAAAAATACAACCGGCCAAGTGCGAGTCGGACTTGGGCTTGTATGGTTCCATACAAAAATATTTTTATTATATATTCTTTTCTAAAATATTTATTGTATTCTGTTTTTGAGTATTTTTTGTGGAAGCGCCAACAAAAATACATCATCTGTAAAAAAATAAACTGACTATCAGGGTTCATGAGATAGTAGACAGACGGACGGACGGACACTAGAGTCTGAGTAATAGGGTCCCGTTTTTTACCTTTTGGGTAAGGAACCCTACAAAAGGGCCAACTCTTCTCGAATACCGCTTTTTATCTTTTTATAATGATCAGAGGTTACGTCAAATGTATTCCTAGGTAGAGAAATAAGTTTTTATAGATTTAAGCCCCT
The DNA here is from genome assembly GCA_905187575.2 of Celastrina argiolus. Lineage (NCBI taxonomy): Eukaryota > Metazoa > Arthropoda > Insecta > Lepidoptera > Lycaenidae > Celastrina > Celastrina argiolus. The sequence continues at coordinate 22,954,225 of LR994579.1, forward strand.
TAGGGTTTAAGGTCAAACCTTTTTGTGCTCCGAATATCTCAAAACTAATGCCAATAAAATTTTAAAAAGAACCTCAACTAGCTAAATTTAATTTCACTTAAACGTAGTGGTAGTCAAAAGGTACTATAATAGCTCCCAAGTAACAGCCCACAGGGCTGGTTTAGTATTTTTTACTGACACGACTCGCGAGAGAACAGGCCCCACCTCTATCGAGAGAAAACTTGTATATATATCTGAAAAATATATTCAGAGCTGTAGTCAGTGCCAGCCATAACTGTAAAGAGTGCAGCACTGTATAGAATGTCCAGCTGGACTGGTAGAAAGTGCCTGGAGCGAGCTGCTTGGAGAGGAGGGATGTTTCAAATTCAAACTTTATATTAGCCTAGTCGAACGTATAACCTACACGACTGGTCAGGCGCAGGACGACTTTTTACATGCCCCTCCGACGCATGGAGGATTCTTTCTTGTCAGACAATCAGGTGATCTGACTGCATTGTCCTAAACAAACTTGGAAGCAACATTTTTTGTTTTCTAAGGCGAGAATCGAATCCACAAATAGGAGGTCGAGAGCGAAGCTCTGAACCACTAGACCACGGGAGCGTTCAATAATAGGTATAATATAACGAGTGTGAATTGAATAGTATAAAATATTATTATTGTTGAATTTCTTAATAACGGGACTGGCATAGTGAAATGCACTAAAAGTCCCTAAAAATATAATATTAAAAAACTTACAGAATTTACGGCCGAATCCGGTAACGATTGCTACATGAAATCATGAACCCGCGACCTCCGCCTTGAACGCACCAACCACTGACCCACAGGGGTCGTCAATATTGAACGGGCCGCGTGCTCTACCGCGCGTCTTAAGCTTTTTATCGGCTTTTTTATAAACATTTCGAAACGAGTATCGAAACACCCGTTCAGTCAGTAATGCCTCCAATCGGTGAATTAAACCCATGGGCATGGCCGGTCTCACCCGCGCGTGAAATTGAGCACTATTTCCTGTTCGACTTGCCTGCACAGCTTTGCTCGTTCGTTTTTGGATTTTATATTTAGTTTAGAGATTTTTGAGTGCAGAAGTATACGAATTGACAAACACACAAGATTCGTGAATCAAACTACCGATGCCTTGAAATCGAGGCTATACTCTTATATTATCTAATTAATAAACCAATGAATCAGGCGTTACTTTGCGGAAATATATTGCATAAAATTTAAATATATTATATCTAGCAATATCCCGCGAAAAATATTCTTACCAGGGATGTAATGGATATAAAATTTCAGATACGGATACGGATATTAAATTATTTCTGATTATCAGTTGATGTTAACTGTTTTGATTGCTTTACGAATCCACTTAGCCCGCGACACTTACCAAATAATTGTCCCCCGCAGTAGGTCGAAAGCAATATTTAGTTTATTGTTCTAGAATCTCTGCAATTTGTACAAAGAACATATTTTATTACGAAGTACTTGAGGAGATCGTAGAGACTAGAGACTTGTTAATTATACAGGGTGTAAAAAGAGCAGTCACTATAACTTTGAGATACGATTATACTACCTTTCCTCATTTAGGAAATGTATTTTTATAGGTATAATTTTTTTTGTCAAAAACTAAAAAATATTTCTTTCACTTCACCATTTCTTATTTTTTTGTCGCAAAAATAACAATAAAGCATTTTTTTTTTTTAATAAATGAAAAAAAAATCTAGAATGAGAAAAGGTAATATAATCATATCCCAAAGTGCTAGTGACTGCTCTTTTTATCCGGAATGTGAGGCCTGCATTGTACGATGATGCGAATAAATAAATAACCCCATTGTCGTGACATGTGAGTCATCGCACGCCCGGGCACCCACAGCTGACGGCGCGACGCGACGTACTGTGTTTAGCAGAAACATCTACGTATTCGGAGTTTATCGAAAGAGGATTGTCTGACAATTCGGACAGAGCCCGTACAATTGACATTCGATAAAGTCACGAACAAAATTGCCAATTCCTGCTTTTCTAACTGAGCACGAACAATCGACAACTGCGTACCGCAACGTTATCGAAAGTGAGTTGTATAAAAATCATGTACAATTTTCATTTGACAATGAATACGTTGATGTCGACTGTTCGTGCTAAGCTACACAGTCATAAGTGTCCCATAACGATAACAAAAGCGCTTGTCTCGAAGTGATTATGTCACGCCGGATGGGGCACTTAGCTGATGAGTGTGCCACGCGGGACACGGGTCACGGGTCACGGGTCGCGGGCTGAAGTGACACAAGCGTGGACACACGAGCTAACGTCATAATAATAATAATATCTATGGACGCTTCACACCACGTCAATCTAGCCCCGTGCTAAGTATTACAGGCACCAGACAACGGAAATATATTTAATACTTTTATACTATACACATATTTAAGATTTTTATTATATTAATACACAAACTTAACACACATCCATGACCCAGGAATACAGAAAACTTTACGTTCCTTCGGCAGGATTCGAACCTGCGACCTCCCGCTGGAGCACCAACGCTCAACCACTGCGCTACGGAGGTCGTCAATAATCATCACATTTTAAGGATTACACCTACATCATTCATTCGTCTTATGTTTGCAGCTAGTCACAGTGCCGGATTAAGCAAACGCGGCCCGTAGCAAATTCTCTGACCTGCATATACGGCAGATACTTTGTAGAGCTGATTATCAGGCCGACTGAATTTCTTCGCGTTTATACAAGCAACTATTCGTAGAACGTATGCGTTTACGGTATGAAATTATTTACGCCAAGAAATAATCGGGTACCTGGTGTCTGGCGTGGATTGTCTCAATGGAAAGTAGTAACGTTTTACATTTTTCTGACGAAATCACCTCGCGCCTAATAATTAAATCGTAACAAATCGTTCGCCGTAAAACAGGCATCTTCGTAGCAATGTGTTGGCAGGGGCGAGTCCCGCGTGAAATGCCGACTGCCAGCTGGAAGGTCGCACAAGGGCAAAGGTTCGCGCCTAAACAAACACAACTAATAGAGGGAGTTTCACTATGCATGTAAATGGCGTAAATACGGCCAGATCCCCAGAACACGAGATTCCTTAACCCTTCGACCGGTCACTGCTTTGAGTGCTTGCGTGTCACTCCAAAGTGACACCTAGCTCTTTGACAGAGCTACATAATATTTTACTTAGTATCTCAGTACTTATCGGTCTACGATCACATTTTTAGCCTAGAGAAAAATGTTAAAGAAAGAAATTCAAATAAAGTTCATATTTGCGTGCAGCTGCGCGTAAAAATAAAGCCGATAAGCCGTCGAGGCGGTGCGCCCTTTTTGAGTTTTGTTTGTCAGCCAGGTGTAATAGGTGCCTCAGGAATATGTATTTATACTGTTCAAGAAGCTATTTTACCCATACAAGGTGTAAAATAAATGAGTGATAATACTTTAGGGTGTGTATGTGCCTCCTATGTACAGTATACTGTGAAAGTACCAGCGCTGAAAGACCGAATTTTGACTTTCGTGTGTGTATGAGAAATGCCCCAATATCATAAATTTTCCCATACAATATATTTTTTAAAGTACCTCTTTCAGCGCTGGTTCTTTTACAGTAAACTAAATACGGGACCCATACACACCCTAAAGTATTATCACTCATTAATATTATATCATGTGTACTATGTAAGCTCTCAACTAGCACTGTATGAAAAAACAAATGTAGTTCTTTTTTAACTACCTTTCTTATACTGAATTAGTTACATGTACAGTGTACACCTAATGTAATTATCAGCCCGAAAACACCCACACAACATTTTAATTGTTATATTATTGTGTAAGGTTATGAAACTATAGATTTAATGGAAGATTGTATAATTTATTATAAACTTTAGTCCAGTTATGAGAATGGAATGGTTTTTCGACACGCGCGAAAGGTTTTGAACTCACGCCAGTCGCTAGTTTCACTTTAGGTTTAGGTTAAGAAGCAGATATTATTAGCTTAATACAATTTACCACATTTAAAATAATGAATGCAATATATGCTTTATAGGTTCAGTGGCGACTCGCGAGGGATATTACGTTAATTCTGTCACAATTAAAAGTAGCCCTTATGAGTTATGACGTATCTTTCCCCTCGACCCAGTCTAGATTAACCCAACCTAACCTACACCTGTCATGTTTTATTATAATCTGCTCAGTGGTTCAGGACCATCATGATTCACGACGGAGTATGGTCGTTATAAACAGACGTTATTAATTTTTATCTTAATCTATACTAATAATATTATAAAGCGGAAGAGTTTGTCTGTTTGTTTATTTAAACGCGCTAATCTCTTTAAGTACTGGTCCGATTTGAAAAAATATTTTTTTGTTGGATAGTCCATTTATAGAGGAAGGCTTTAGGCTTATAACATTACGCTGCGACCAATAGGGGAATAGGGAAAATTATTCACATTTACGGACTTTCGTTGCGTGCGCTGCATAAACGGTTTAAGTTACTCAAAAACCACGCGAACGAAGTCGTGGGCACAGCTAGTATGTTATACTAGTGAGTATTATTGGTTCAATGTTTTCAAAAACTTGAGGAGGCAATGAGGAGTACGACGTGAGGAGGAGGAGGAATAAAAGGAAAAGTGTAAATTAAAGATATGTGTTAATATTGTGGATATTAAACATCAAGAACCAACAGTACATTCAATCAGTTATACCTCTATTATCTAACCAACATTTATCTTAGCTCGATGCGAACCCCTCTCGATCAACTTAAATTATTCACTAATTGGTAAAAATTCGTATCGTTGTGAATAATATTTTAAGAATCTGGCGAATGATATAATTAAAAATTTAAATTCTTTTAATTTATATAAGTGGTGATTAAGAATTTGGTTCGCGTAATTATTGTGCGCTAAGGTTGTTTTGATATGTTTGTTTCTTAAAAAAATCACAACAGTTTTTGGTTCAATCCCCGCAATATTTGGTCCTTGGGCCTTACCTACTCTCCAAATTGATTCAGATTTAATCGTGCCGCGTACCTACTCCCAAATAAATCGACGTTTGCTTATGTACGACGGTGTATTGTCGGTAGTACAAAAAGTTACTATATATTTTCTTTATACCGGTTAGTTTCAAAGTAATCCACCAAATAAAATACCAAAAGCCGTTGAGATCGAACTGATAACCGAGAATCGATCTCGATTGTGTCGGGAGTAAGCCCGCTTGTTTATAGTAGGTACGACGTCGTCGGCGCTATGTAGTTAAAATCTTGCTGTAACCAAATAGCCGTATACATAATTTACACACAGCAAATAATGATATAACCTACAAGTTGGGGAAAATTTGATAAATCGTCGACATCTGTTAAAAACTTTCGTTCCTTCGCCCGAGTAACCTGACACATCTGACATAATTACGCGCGAAAAAAATGTTGCAAAAAGTACACATGCGTCAGATGGGTCATGGGGCTGCGGCGTAGGGGGGCGAGGCCCTACGTCCCTAGTCCCTACGCCCTACGCACGGCGTGTAGCTTGTAATGGGCTTCTGTTCGATCCAATTATCATTTCTGTTAATTATAACTTCGGAAAGTTAACTTACACCTAATCCCTCTGACGAACCCTCGCTTTAATTATTATTAATATTGTAAAAAAGTTTATTCCATTTTTCCGGTGAACGCCGCAAAATCTATTGTAGCAAAATTTTTTTGTTTATTAAAAATACGTAATATTGAAGCTAAGAATTAATTAAAATATATTATATCTAGCAATATCCCGCGAAAAAATTATAACCACAACCTGCTAGAACCACAACCTTCTAGCAGATGAGTGAGTGTAGGTACGCATAGGCATGCGTTTGATGCACCTCCCTCAAACGCACGCTTATGCGTACACTCACTCATCTGCTAGCAGGTTGTGGTTATATTTTTTTGCGGGATATTGCTAGATTATAATATATTTTAATTTTATGCTATGGATTTCCGCAAAGTACGCCTGATCCCATTAAATATTTAAGAATTAATTTGTAAGAATCGATCAAAAACATACCGACTTTACTAATTTAATTAGGTTCGTAACTTTGAATTAAATACGAAAATATGTTGATGGCAATATAATATATTGGGCTATATTTCACCGGGACTCTATAGAGAGTTACTCACCTCGTGTCCGTTTGGTCTCTATTTTGTCGGTAGCGGCGACTGGTAGCGCTACCATGGAGTCCCGGTGAAATATAGCCCTTAATTTACACACAACGTAATTGGGACGGAGTACCTACGGAAAGGTTTCGGAAGCGGAGCAGGGCGGCCAATTAGCTCTCGTCCAATTAAAGCAACAATTTTGACAGCATGTAGATGATGTAGAGCGGTGGATCCTTGCGAGGAACACGTTACTTGCGTTATGAAAGTAATAATAATAAAATCTCCCACACCGATTTTTGAGATTGAAAATAGTAGCCCAGTGGGATGGGAAACCGACACGACTGGCGGGAGATCAGGCGCAGGACCGACTTTTTACATGCCCATCCAAAGCATGGATCATCTTGTCAGACAATCAGGTAATCAGCCTGCATTGTCCTAACCAAACTTAAAAACGACACAACACTAGACCACGGAGGCCTATGAAAGTAACCTTGTATTATAAAAAGTCACGACTGAGGGTTTGTTTAGGGTGTGACAGGTATTTATTTACGCATAAAAGTAATTTAGTTCCAGCTAATAGAGTGGAGCAAGTAGAGCAGTCACTCAGGGCACCGATTCTCATATCTCGAATTTCAGTCTGACCCGCTCGTGCACGTATAATTTGACTCGCATGCGAGCGGGACAGACTTATATTCGAAACGAAGTTCGAGGCACGAAAATCGAGGCCCTGGTGAGTGGTGATAAGACATGGGCGCCGCGCCGGGTACGCCGTCGGTCCATGATCTGTCGGCACGCCGCGCCGCCGCCGGCAAATTTTCGGCGCCCTTGTCACTAGACATGTTACTGACCACTAGGTGATCAGTAATTTAATTAGAATTTTAAAAGAAATATTAAACCGTGACTAGTTCGTTCTACATCACTATATTTATAATCTTAGGGAATTTCTATATAACCCTATTATTTCACTTTGTAGTTTATACGCATACACTTGATACTTATTTTTATTTCATTACCTAAATAAAGAGATTAATTTGTTAATTTAGATTGAGAAAATGCAGAGACTAGAATTTTGTACGAACAATTTATGTAATGATGTTATATTTCAATTAAAATTAGTCAATAGTTAAACTAATTATAGTAAGTGGTTAGTTATAGTACATCTTTATCTGGTATTAGAAATGCCAATATCTCATTAAGACGAAGCTTTGCTGGTAGATCGAGGAAACGAAAAGTTGCGGCAACAATCAATTTAGGAAAAACAAGCAAATCAGAGTGCTGTGTTATTCCCCATGCTTCCTTATGGTAATTTCGACCGTTATGTATGCAGACACGTGTAGTCTGTTGTAGGCGATAAAATAATACGCTAGGAACTTTCCAAAAGAGCTTTCTTGCGAACTAATAATACGTCACGATAGGCCCCTTTACAAAGACACTCTCTATTACTTTTACCCTCATAACCCAGTGGGACTGTTAACCGACACGACTGGCGCGAGAACAGGCGCAGGACCGACTTTTTACATGCCCATCCGACGCATGGATCATCTTTCTTATCAGACAATCAGGTGATCAGCCTGCATTTTAGGGAAACAATTTTTTTTTTGTTGTTCCAACGTGGGAATCGAGCCCACGACCTACGAGGTCGAGAGCGAAGCTCTGAACCACTAGTCCACGGAGGCGGTCATATATATTAAAAATATGAAAAGTATAATTAACTTTTAGTATCTTAAGATGTTATGATTAGAATCGTAGTTACGTATTTTGATTTTCATCTTGTAATTTTGTTTTGCACTTGTACCCATATAGATATCTATTCAATGTACAATCGTTATTCTAGTTATTTTCATTCTCTTGTGTATCGGGGGCCCCGATACGGCTCCTATCCTATATAATTTGTGTCCGTTTCTGTATCTCACAATGTCCTGTTGTAGGCATAGATTAGAGTAATACTTTTGTAGGTCTGCTGGCAGAGATCTCTCGTAGAGATAAGCACACCTATGTACAACTATTACTGTTTACTCTATTTATTATCTACTTTGTTCTTTAAGTTACTTTTAGAATTATGTACATAAATAGGTAAGTATTTATTTATTAAGTTCAAAAATTACATAATTAATTAAAAACTAGTTAACGTGTAATAAATAATAATCTATTAGGATTGTTTCAGCTTAAACATTTGTAGCGATATTGTAGTTAGCGAGACTAGACATGACTAAAATAATCAAGTCACTAGCAAGTTCGCTTAAGTTATAAAATCCCATCACTTCTCCTTATCGCTACAAGACAGACAAATAAGGAGCAAACGGCGGCATCGGAGCACAATTAGGAGCCGTATCGGGGCCCGCGAGGCACATTCGCCGCTCGCGCCCGCCGCTCGCGCCCGCCGCCCGCCGCCCGCCGCCCGCCGCCCGCCGCCCGTAGTAACAAAGGCCTCGCAGAACTAAATCAACATCCTTCCCCTGTTTATAATCTCGCCCGCTTCCTGCTTTTTGTGAGTCGATAAAAGGAATTAAGCAATCGTGAATTCCGAATTCCTTTGTATATTATACATATTCACAAAACTGCACATGTCCGAACTTAGTGGGTTCTATTGATGTGTTCACGTAGGTATTGTTTGGTGTTCCACGGTTTATTCGAGGTCTTTAGATGTATGATTTGTAATCGCATCAAAACATAACTTGTAAAAAGTGCCAAGTCTCGCAAGGTTCTTTTGTCGTAAAAAGTTATGACATCCATGACATGCCAAGTCGGGGTTAGTCGGTCGGTCTAACAACATCTTGTGATCATATCAATATTATTAAACATCTTTAGTCCCGTTTTCACCAACGCTAACAAGTGTTAGCGGCTTGTTAAAATACCATGCCTTGTCATTCATTGACAGTAAATACGAGAGTGATAACATGATATTTAATGAAGAACTTTAACATGTGTTGGTAAAATTGGCACTTAATGTTCTAAATAAATAAATTGACTTGGCAATCGCAATAAACAATCTGATTTAATATGTAACACGTCTTGTGAGATTGATATTACATTGTATTCTATGGTTGTCGAGTACTATACGGTTTGCTAGGTTGCCACTTGCCACAGTTACTTTACAACTGGAATGCTCTTGAAAATACCTTGAAAACAACAATGCTATTTACCAGTTTTACTTTATAATTGATGATGGCCACTTCAAATCCTTTATTACGATGCAAGCGCTAAGTTGATATGAACAAACTATGACATTGACACTCACATCGTGTATAAAATCAGGGAACTGTCAAATTCCAATATAATTCAAATGACGATCCGTAAATCAGATTCAAGAGTACATGTTTAAACTACAGGAAATCCGCGGAGTACTCGTACTCGTCTGTATTAATAACAGCGAACAACTATCTGTTTGGAAAAGTTGAAAACATAAAATCCGGGTAATCGTAAAAGTTGTATATTTATTCTGCGCTTGTTAGCGGCGTAATGCACGCGCTGCTGACGCTAGCTTTGGGTTTTGTTGCCGGGCATGAACAGCCGCGCGCCGCGCGCCGCCCGCCGCCCGCTTGCGAGCAGTGAGTAGTGACTGCAACACGCTTCCAACTAAAATATTTTTACCCGCACAGTTTCATTCTGTATTTGCTCGCTGCTGGCAATTATATTTTTTAGATGCGTCAGCCGTATGATTTTTATTATAATGCCAGCTCGCGAATCGTGATGCAGCGTATATTAAAATTTATTTTCATTTTCATCATATAAAATATGATTGAAACATTACTTTTTATATTTAGATGAAACTATTACTTTCGCGTTTCACATTTATTTTTTATGCCTGATGTAGGTACATAGGTAACGATCTTGTAAGTTTTGCGTGTAGGTACACGATAAATTTATTGTTGACTAGTTGTTTACTGTAAAAGTTTTCAATGTTCCTGGGTCATGGATGTGTATTAAATCTGTACATTATTATAAACAATATAGACAATATAATAAAAATCTTAAATATGTGTATAGTATAAAAGTATTAAATATATATTGCCTGGATACCTGTAACACAAGTTCTTCGGATACTCAGCACGGGGCCAGATTGACGTGGTGTGAAGCGTACATAGATATTATTATTATATTATACAAGTACAGTTCGGATTGCGAGATCTATCATGCTCCGTTTCTACCCTCGCAGTCGGAAGCCGTGGTCGATGTTCGTGTAATTGTGGGTGTAATTAGCACGAACATTCGATCCGCAGTCTAAACCGCACAAAATCCTTCTAGTGGCTAGTTATGCTAACATCCATATATAAAACTTTCGCGTTTATAATATTGTTATGTTATGATCTTTTCACCGTCTATTATTGTTTTTGTAAATTCAAAAAACTTTTGGATTCACAAAACAATAATAACAATAGACATTGGCCTTAAAAATATTTGGGATTGTGGTCACCCATCCTAATTGAAACGACGGCCGGCGTTGCTTACTATGAGTAAGCGCGATAGCTACCAACACAATAAATAGTAATAATTTTTTCCCTCTAGCACCCTTTCGCAATGCGCGATAAGGACCTTCGTTCAAATACTTTCATTCAACCTGTAGCTAATAGTTTTTCTTATATATCTCCCACGTGCAAGCCCGAAATTATGATTTATTACTTGTAAATCTTGAAATTAGAAGTACCTGCTTTCTATTACTATTCATTTCAAATGGTTATAATAATGGAAGCATTAATGTCGATAGCGCTGTTATTGCCCACAAAGAACCTAGCAGCTGGTTTTAAAATTGTCGGTAATAAATACTGCGTGGGTTGTGTGCCGACCTCAACACAAACACTCAGACTTAAAGGTCACGCAGCCATATCGCCGCGCCGGCTTCTTCAATTGTTATAAATGATTTCCGGATAGTGTGTTAATATTAGTTGACAGGTTACAATTAATTATAAAAAAAACTAATTTCCCAAAAGTGCGCGAAAATAAGTCTCAAAATAAAAAATTCATAAAGAAAATTATTTAAAAATCGACGAATAACAGAAAGATAAATATCTAAAATTCGACGCCTACGTGAATTGTGACATCGCGATTTTAAGGCTAAGCACCTGATCCTGACCGTCGAAGTCGGATTAGCTATATATGCTATATATATATATGCTACAGCAGGAACTAGCTAGCGCGGGACCGACTTTTTATAAAAAAAGTCGGTCCTGCGCTTGAGCTCTCATCAGTCTGGCTGACCTCCCACTGGGCTACGAGACTAAAAGAAAACAGTGTAATTGTGTTTCCTATACTACTTTTTCTTCATCATTCAGGGCACATCTCAGTAACTAAATACACCTGCAATTTACGTAGGTAGTAGGTACGTCCCTAATATTATTGCGTTAACCTTGACTCACTTATAATTTCAAAATGGATTCAAACATCAGCTGCTAGACCTAAAACTATATCTTAACACAGGATTTGTTCGATCTTCATCGTCGCGCGTCGGCGTCGGTTACCGCGGGATAAACCTGTCGGAGTGGGCGGCGATTACTCATCAATACCTCCTACGCCAAATTCTTACTTATTAACCGACTTCCAAAAAAAGGAGGAGGTTCTCAATTCGTCTGTATGTTTTTTTTTTTTTTTTTTTTTTTATGTTTGTTACCTCAGAACTTTCGCCTGGGTGAACCGATTTGGATGATTTTTTTTTTATTTGAAAGGTGGTGCTTCCCGTTTGGTCCCATTGTCACCAAAGTGGTGACCTGATGATGGGATCCGTGAGGAATCGAGGGAACTCCTCAAAATTTATATGGAAACATATATCGATTTTGATTTTTTCTGAAGTAGCCTAAGCATATGTTACCAAATAGTAAGATTTTGCACCATATCCTGGACCTAAAGTACGGAACAGAACTTCTGAGTCCTTAGAGATACACGTTTGAAGATTGCAGCGTTGTTTAAAGAAATGCAAGCATACGCCACTACGTCAATTACAGTGTTGTACCAGTGTTTACCAAAGTGGTGACCTGATGATGGGATCCGTGAGGAATCGAGGGAACTCCTCAAAATTTATATGGAAACATATATCGATTTTGATTTTTTCTGAAGTAGCCCAAGCATATGTTACCAAATAGTAAGATTTTGCACCATATCCTGGACATAAAGTAGTGAACAGAACTTCTGACTCCTTAGAGATACACGTTTGAAGATTTCAGCGTTGTTTAAAGAAATGCAAGCATACGCCACTACGTCAATTACAGTCGAACTTGGTCTCATAGTTATCAAAGTGTATGCCTGTTGATGGAGTCGTGAGGAATCGTGGGAACTCCTCGAAATTTATAGGAACACTCATAGTAATTTTGTATTTTTTTCGAGTACCATAAGCATATCCGACTAAAAACAAACATAATTTTGAATCAACTATCAAGGTATACCACATAGATCAGAAACAGGCATACAGGACTGCTTAGTCTTTGAAGTTATAAGTTTGGAAATTACGACATCGCTTAAAGTACTGCAAGCATATGCCACTATATCAATTACAATACTCAACACCACCTCTGTCTTCGCCAGATAGTAGGTATCTATATATAGGTACTATCATAACAATATGACGAAATAGGTAAATATTAAAACGGTAAAAAATTGTTTTAAGCTAAATAAAGAAATGTAAATCGACTAAATAAATAAATAAATAAAAATAAATAAGTACCTATCCTTACTCAGTCTACCCATAACTAAAAATCTTAAAATAAAATAATTTTAAACAAAAAAAAAACCGACTTCAAAAAGTAAACTAAAAAGCAAAAAATAAATTTACTTCGCACAAAGTAATACTTATTTTCACTTAAGTAAATAAATTTATTCTATAATTTTGAAGTCGGTGCCAAGTAAGTACTTCAACAACCTTACTACAATATCAAATTACTAAATATATGTAGGCAATCACAGAAAAAAAGAATCAGAAAAAAATAGACAACTATCAATGTAACTATTACTATATATTATGTACCTACCAAAGTACTGGCTTACAAACTAATATTAAATGGAAACAAATTATGAAAGAACGCTAAACTTGGCACCGACTTCAAAATTATAGAATAAATTTATTTACTTAAGTGAAAATAAGTATTACTTTGTGCGAAGTAAATTTATTTTTTGCTTTTTAGTTTACTTTTTGAAGTCGGTTTTTTTTTTGTTTAATTTGAATACAAAGTCATTATAAATTATTTCGTCATTTACAGACGCTTCTCAGAATATGGCCAGTGAACGACAGCTACCGATCTCTGTCTCCTGCTTCATCGATTGCCCAAATTCGCTATCGGCTAAAAATAAGCAATTAATGAGATTAATTTGCGTCGGGAGTCGATCTCGCCGGATCTCACGACAACAAATGACTTTCGGTGAGATAATTAAACTCGGTTAATAGTCCGTAACCGCAACTGCTCGAGTCATTACTGCGGCATGTGACGAATGCCGCGATACACAGGATCGATGCCCGCGCCGTCTCCAGGCGGCTGGCGCGCTCGCCCCGCGCCCCATAGACGTACCATTAACCATATCGGCTCACGGCTGCCAGCTGTTGTTTACTACCATGACAATGCCAGTTGCCAGTTTTTGTTATCTCTCCTTACCCATCTTATTCAGACGATGCTATAGGCTTATGTCATCGCTATATTATTACACATTTTGGTCTATCGAAACGTGGCATTTGTGTACAAAACAGTCGGCAGGCTTACTCCCGACACAATCGACAATCGTATCAGTTCGATCTCAACGACTTTTGGTATTTTATTTGGTGGATTACTTTGAAACTAATCTGGATCAATAAATTCGTTAGATCGTAACTTTTTGTACACCCGACCATATCAATCGACTGAGAATTAAAGTAAACATTTATATTTTTTGATTATTCATTTGATATTCATTTAATGAATCTGAATTAAAACGTATCAGTTTGGAGAGTTATGCCCTAGTATGTGTCAACGATTCATAATCGTCATAAATGTTAATATAGTGAAATATGGTGTATGATGTGACGTGGTGTGGTATATCGAAGGCTCACCCTCCGGAATGTATCGCACAGAAGGCCCGGAATGACGGCAGCGGCGATAGCTCCTGCTAGTATGTATAACGAGATACCTCTAACATAGCTGGAGAGTGAAGACCGCGTTATCATCAACACAATTTTGCTATCTACCAAGCTTTAATGGTGGCACATGACCTCAATACGGTTTAAGGGAGTCCATGGATTACACCCACGTGATCTTTCACGAGAATGTAATGTAACGCTGGAACTACACCGATTTTGGTGATGGTGATCAGTTTCATTGAAACCATGCCAGCTACGGTGGAGTTATTTTATAGAGGAAGAGAACAGCGTAAGAGCTGAAAGAGAGTATAGGGTTATCCTCCTTCTTTCCTGTCAGTGGGACTGATGACCGACACGACTGGCGTGGGAGCAGGTGCTGGAATATTTTAATAATTAACAGTGATTGCAGAAAGTAAAGTTCAATACAGTTCGCCAAATTTCGCGATTGCATTAGCGACATACTAATCTAAACAATAGCTAGTTATAACTATAATTCCTATAGATGAAAGGAAAAAAAAATATATGTAAAAAGCAGGTGCAATTGTAAACTACGTATAAGTACAGTCGGCTGCACTAACATGGATACATCTACAAATTTGCAAAAATATGTCTACGTTTATTTTTCAAAAATATCGTCACCTTATTGCATTCAAAGCGATGTAACCAGCAAAATGTTTCAAAATTATGAATACATTATTTTCATAATGAAGTAAACAGCAGTATTTCAGTGAATAGAATACACACTTAAATTCATAATTATGAATACGCGACAAATTTCAGTAGCATGTAAACATTGTTTGTTTCATTTTAATGTAAACGTTAATTTTGTGTTTCAGAAAAGGCTGGTCAAAATTTCATTACATTGCAATAAGTACAATAATGAATTCTATAAATAATAGAGGTGATATGTTGACGGGTATTATTATGGACGGTTATTTAAAAATCACACATACATTAGAATATCGATTATATTCTTTAGTGTAATAGGTATAAGTGCGATTCACGCGAACGTATATATTTCAAATACTACTTTTATCGGTTTTTATTGTCTACCCTCAAACTATAATATTATGATCAAAACTAAACGATGTTAATATCGTTCTATATTAGTAATATTGTAAATATAAATAATATAAACTAACATGGGCAAAATGAAAAACATCCTATATTTTAAAATAATAAAAATTGTAGTTTTAAATGAATCAATTTGGATTACTTAAGCTTAAAAACAAAAAACAAACCAACAAAAAATTTAATTACTGAATAATGAATATTACGAAGTGCGAACGATGACTGTAAATTAACTCTGTTGTACAAACTCGTGAAATTCTCTAAATATTTCTGGTTTCGTTTTCATCATATTATGTATAGTTTGGGTAGACGTAAAAACCTGATAAAAACAGTCTCTGAAATATAATATTATGTTCGCGCATAATTTCTGATCGATTGCAATAAATTGGATAAATCTTGTCTTTTCGTGTTTTTTTTAGTCAGAAAAGCAAAATTATTTTTTTAACTAGGACTCGAATAGTCAAACAGTGAATGAACTGATGACAAATTATTGCGATCTCGTCATCTTTGAATAAAAATAAAAAAAAGTATATCAAAATCGGTCCATCGATTTAGTAGTTACGATGTCACAGGCAAAGAGACGAACACATATAAATAATAGTCAAACTTATATCTATAATGTAAGTATAGTTTACAGACACGCAAGCTAACATTTTGTATGATAAACAAAATTAATATATTAAAATATCATAAATATAAATAGTTTGAGGGTAGAAGTAAAAACCTAACAAAAATAGTTTCTGAAATATATATTTAGGTAAATTTCTGATCGACTGTAATAAATTTGATAATTCTTTTCTTTTTGTGTTTTTTCTAGTTATAAAAGTAAACTATTTTTTAAGTAGGTATCTAACACTCGAATTGTTCAGCAGTAAGCAAATTTATTTTGTTGAATCATAGCTTTAGTGTTTTATCATGACCATGTCAGCTTTCAAACAAAAAAAAACTACATCAAAATCGGTTCATACGTTTGGGAGCTACGATGCCACAGACAGACATACATACAGACTTGGAAAAATCCCTCTGTTTTTGTCGGAGTTGAAAAAGGGATTTTTTACGAATTCAGAACTCCAAATTTCATGTTACTACCATTTGTAGTTACGACTGTGCGAAAAGAAAAAGAAAAAATTAATGTATACATCTTATTGGAACATACCCCGAGTACATTTTTGTGGCAATTAAAACAAATTTGCAGAAAAGTGAAAAATGCTAAAATTTTATAACTGTATCCATATTATTGATAAAACTATTGTTTACATTGTAATGAAGTAAACAATGTTTACATATTATTGAAATTTGTCGCGTATTCATAATTGTGAATTCAAATGTGTATACTATTCACTGAAATACTGCTGTTTACTTCATTATGAAAATAATGTATTGATAATTTAGAAACACTTTGCTGGTTACATCGCTTTTAATGCAATAAGGTGACGATATTTTTGAAAAATTAAACGTAGACATATTTTTGCAAATTTGTAGATGTATCCATGTTAGTGCAGCCGACTGTACCATGATTTTCTTTGATAACTTACGAATACGTAGCCATCGATTGTTCCTGCTTACCCCCATGTTAGCAGAAGGGTGCAATACACACACACACATTACACACATACAGTAAAACCACATTGCTAATGGCCCTCACCCTTCTGCAATCTTAGTTTTCTACAGAAATGACACATAATGTGAACAAAGAAGATTGCCATAAGACTTAAGATTTCTTTAAGTCTTAAGATCGTAGTCGTACAGTATACTTACAGAAGAAAGTGCGGTAATTTTGGTAGATTGCTTAATTATGATCAGTATTTCCTTGATCAATAAATAGGATGTTTGTTCTACTGTCAAACAAGCATGCTCCCTACAGTTGTAGTTTGTTTATTAGATACGTCCCGTTTCATTTTAACCCACACGTAAACAAACCCGTCTATGACACAACCATAGACTTTAAATTGTTTGCGACTATGAATCCATAGACTATAGAATATTTTCTACCTATGGCAGTGTCAAAATGGCGTATTTTTACTGTGAAAGTTCTTAATTTAATGTTTAAATATATAAATTATTGTTATAATAATTATTGTGATAATGATCCTTTATTTAATATTCCGATTAAAGTATTAATAAGTTGGCACCATAAGTAAATATGTGAAAATTTCGATGTTTTTAGTTTGTTCACGTTTAGCATAAATATGAAAGGGACGTACTTTAGTAAATAACAGATTATTATAAAGTTATAGGCGAGAAGGCTATTTCAGACCTGACAGTTAAATACCTCGACAGTCCAAACTTTTGCATTGATATTGTTGCGCCAGCAGCATTAGCTGCATCACAAATTACAACCCACTCCGAGCGAAACAGAGGCGAATAGTTCGAACATCGAACTGAATTACTTTATCCAATGTATTGACAACTAAACGAATATTGTTAGCGCAAGAATTTGTTTGAAAACGCGCTAATCGTCAGAATTAAACTTAGGAGCTGTGTCTAGACCAGGGATGTTAGGGAGCTGCGTAACCGTAACCAAACTATCGGATATCCGATATAAAAAAATATCCGTAACCGAATCCGAAATAAAAGTGTTGCTAATGGGAAAAGGAAACCAAAATTTAATATCCGTAACCGAAATAATCCGAACCAAACAAATGATCCGAAATAATTTCGTGTCCATATCCGTATCCGAAATTTCATATCCATTTCATCCCTGGTCTAGACCATATAAATATTACGGCCTCACAGAAAACCGGCGCCAGATTGCGCTTACGCAAGGTCTACGGGGGGTTGAGAATATTATTGACTACTACTATTTGTACCTAAAGGAGTATTCGTATTAGGAAAGTATGGGCGGCGGTAATCGCTTACCATTAGGCTCTCCGTGTGCTGATCTTTTGCATTATTAAAACAACCTACACTCGTAATAAAATAAAAAGCGTTCATTTCAGATGTCGATCAATCGAGCGATATTGAACTAGTAATAGTTCGATTTCATAAAATATTTCTGCTTACGAATAGTCTATTTATAGATGTATGCTTTAAGCGATATTAAGAGGAAACACCACGGTTGAGAGAAATACAAAATAGGTATTTGTAAAATCTAATGCTGTCTCGCAGTGCCTTAGCTAGCCAGCACTAGCGCGATAGAGACAACTGCAACTTGGATTGAAATTACCTATTAAAAGTACCAGAAATCGACGTTTAGGGGATTCCTGTTTCCTCCTCCAAAACTTAACCGATTTAAATATTTTTTTCTGTATTAGCTAAAAAAGAATTGAGCTAGGTTCCTATTTTTTGATTTTTTTGTTTACTATAATCAAATCTGTTTCCTAGATATTTAAACATAGCGGAGAGTCTGGCCATTTTTTTTAGGTTTTTAAACGTCCATATCTGTTTAAATAATTAATTTATTAAAAAAAGGAAAAAATAGGGACGTACAAACAATATCCATAAATATTCAGGAAAAAATTGTTACTCTAGAGGTGTTATCCAGGGAGGAAATAGAAATCCCCTAGACCCCTATTTTTGTATGGAAGAAATTTCGTGGTGTTTCCTCTTAACATCACTTTCGTTCTGCGAATAATGTCGCAGAAAACATCAAGTTAGATACTTGTTCATTCTTCTTGTGAACTACACTGTTACAACAACTCAACAGGGGTTCTGAGTTTTTAAAGGTGTATTTACAAAATATATGATATCAGTTTTACGACAAATTTTCCTAAATAAAACTAAATTAAAAATTCAGGAAAACCCTGGGGGGTTAGGTTAGGTTAGGTGTGTGGTAGGAATGTTACATGCTAAGTGGGCTTAGCATTTAACATTCCTATCACACCTTACAAACGACATGATGACCTTGAAGACCTGAACCCGATTTCCGCCAAACATAGCTAAGAACACTCTCGACTGATATATCTTTCAAACAAAAAAAACGCATTAAAATCGGAACATCCGTTTAGGAGCTACGGATGCCACACATTTACAGACACATACACATTTACACAGACACGTCAAACTTATAACACCCCGTCGTTTTTGTGTCGGGGGTTAAAAATTAATCAAACAACAAATAGAGCCGTATTATTAACAAAATATTTTTTTTTTAAATATAATTTAAAATTTTCCATAATTATAGCAAAAGCAATTTTCCACATGTCATGGGAGAGACACCACATTGTCCTGAAGCTATAATAATAATAATAGCTTCCCTCACCGATTTCGGAGTCGGTAGCCGATTTCATTGAGCCCAGCCACGCAAGAGTTATTTTATAGTGCCCAAGTGTGTGCGCAATACACAAAGACACTGTCTCTTCCTTTTTACTTTCATAACCCAGTGGGACGGTAAACCGACGCGAACAGGCGCAGGACCTACTTTTTATATGCTCATCTGACGAATGGATCATCTTTCTTGTCAGACAATCAGGTGATCAGCCTGCATTGTCCTAACCAAACTTGAAAACAACATCATTTGTTATTCCAACGCGGGATTCGAACCCACGACCTCCGGGTCGAGACCGGAGCTCTGAACCACTAGACCAAGGAGGCGAAGTCCTGAAGCTATGGTCCCGCTGTTTTAAGTGCCCAGGATCTGTGGCCCGTAATAAAAAATGTTGGTGTCGGTAGCCGATTTCATTGAAACCAGGCCAGCTACGCATGAGTTATTTTATAGTGCCCAAGTGTGTGCGCAATACACAAAGACACTCTCTCTTCTTTTTACTCTCATAACCCAATGGGACGGTAAACCGACACGACTGGCGAGAGAATAGGCGCAGGACCGACTTTTTACATGCCCGTCCGACGCATGGATCATCTTTCTTGTCAGACAATCGGATGATCAGCTTGTATTGTCTAACCAAACTTGAAAACAACATTTTTGTTGTTCCAACGCGGGAATCGAATCCACAACCTCCGGGTTGAGAGCAAAGCTCTGAATAGGAGGCGCTATTAAGAGGAAACACCACGAAATTTTTTCCATACAAAAATAGGGGTCTAGGGGATTTCTATTTCCTCCCTGGATAACACCTCTAGAGTAAAAATTTTTTTCCTGAATATTTATGGATATTGTTTGTACGTCCCTATTTTTTCTTTTTTTTAATAAATAAATTATTTAAAGAAATATGGACGTTTAAAAACCTACAAAAAATGGCCAGACTCTCCGCTATGTTTAAATATCTATGAAACAGATTTGACTACAATAAACAACAAAAGCAAAAAATAGGAACCTAGCTCAATTCTTTTTTTAGCTAATACAGAAAAAAATATTAAAATCGGTTAAGTTTTGGAGGAGGAAACAGGAATCTCCTAAACGTCGATTTCTGGTACTTTTAATAGGTAATTTCAGTCCAAGTTGCAGTTGTCTCTATCGCGCTAGTACTGGCTAGCTAAGGCACTGCGAGACAGCAATAGATTTTATAAATACCTATTTTGTATTTCTCTCAACCGTGGTGTTTCCTCTTAAATATTTAATATAATATCGCACATACTTAAAACGTATCAATTCAAAACTATGTGGACGTGTCCCGTTTAGATTCAATCACAGTGGATTATCCAGTAAATTCGGCGAAGTGTGCACTCCGCAATCCATGTGTACACTGCCTCAATCATATCTGTAACCCGGGTGGGAGGCGAGCGGCGGCCGGTGGCCAAGGATTTAGGTCATTTAGGTTACCATCACGGACCTAGATCTACTCCCGTCTCGGTCTAATTGATTGTTCAAATCCGGGTATTGCTCTTATTATTGTTCGGACTATTGTCTATTGTGTACCATTTTAGCTATTTAGTGGAAGGATTATGGAACGTAAAATACCAGAGACAAAGTTGATTCAAATCGTGTGAATTTAGTGAATTTACCTTATTACCAGCTTTACGAGTGTGAGCGTGATGTAATTATTAACATATATCCCTCTCTTTCTCTCTGATTAATGTTCCACCAATCAGCGTTGAATGTGGGTTGTTAACTTGGATGCTATTTTGGTTATTGTAGTGATTTATAGTAATTTATAATATTGTAAAAGTTCATTCATTCTTATATTCATTCTTATAGATTGCAATAGTTTTTGGTATTTTATTAACGGAGGAAGGAGATTCTCAATTCGGCGGGTTTTTAAAATGTATTTTACTAATAGGTACATACATAGTTTACTAATACAAAGCAGTTACTTCTGTTGTAGCAGATTGCTATTTAAATGTAATGGTTAAAAGTTACATGATATAATATTATCATGTAACCTTTAACCATCATGTCACAAGTTGGTTTAAACGTTAAAGGCTAATAGGGATAGGTCGGTAAAAGGTTTTTTTAACCTTTTCGAGATATAAGTAATAATTTTTAATTAGTTAAGAGTTAACTTATGGTTCAATTATTTTTGTTATTATCTACTTTTAATATACCCTTTATTTCAAATTAACATTGTCGCGATACTAGGTGTAAAATAAAATACTTTAGGGGTGTATGTGCCTCCTATGTAGAGTATACTGTGAAAGTACCAGCGTTGAAAGACATACTTTAGCCTTTCATGTTTGTAAGAAAAATGCCCCAACATCATAAATTTGCCCATAAAATAATAAAAAAAAAGTGATTCATTCAACGCTGCTACTTTCACAGCAAACTCTATATATTGGACCCATACACACCATAAAGTATTATCATTCATTTATTTCACACCTTGTATTATATAGTTAGAGGATTGTGTGTACAGATGAATCGGCTACCCCTAACTCCGGAGCAGACAGATGAATCGGCTACCCCGACTCCGAGCCGACAGGTCACAGATTGCCTATTGACATCACCGTGGGGCAACATTTTGTATTTATTATGGCCTCTCATTCAGGCATTCCAATTACTGTAGCTCGCAATAGTCCATACAAAGCCTGCATTACGAATGTAATTCAAGCTCTGCATTGGTTTATTAACCATTTAACTCTGAGGGATCGATAGAGGCTTAGATTGTCTGTAATTAATGAAAGAACATGATATTATAATCGTTATAATTACTTCATGCTGTTATTGCAGACGCGACGGTTCACTATTTAGACTAGCCGTAGTTGTTCAATTATTGTCCTTAGTATTAGGCCCTTACATATGAAATTGGCGTTTTGTATGGGAGGAACATATAGGCGATTTTTCATATTAAAATATATTTTATTGATCAAAGTATGTACCATTGCTATCTATACACTTTTGGCATCTTATAGGTAGTTCATTGATCCCTTTACTAAAAAAACCATTCGGACGGGAATCAATGAAATCTTTGAAAGCGGTTTGGACTGCCTCATCGGAATTGATTTTTTTTCCTTGCAAGAAGTTATCCAAATTTCGAAAAAAATGGTAATCTGTTGGAGCAAGGTCCGGAGAGTACGGTAGATGTCTTAGAGATTCCAATTGAAGCTCCTCTAATTTGGTAGCCGTCTGTTTGGCCGTGTGTGGTCTAGCGTTGTCTTGAAGCAGCAGTGGCGTAGAGCGATTGACAAGTCTCGGTTGTTTAACGGCGAGCTTTTCCATCATGGTTTGCAGTTGCTGACAATAGACATCAGCCGTAATCGTCTGACCAGATTTAAGAAAGCTATAGTGTACGACACCGTCACTAGTCCAACGCTTACAAGTAACTTTTTTTGAGTCAATTTTCGCTTGGGGCAAGACTTTGCTGGTTCACCAGGGTTCAGCCATTGCGATGAGCGTTTACGATTATCCTACAGGATCCACTTTTCATCACATGTAATGATCCGATTTAAAATTCCTTCATTATTGTGCCGGTTGAGCAATGTAACGCAGCAGTCGACGCGCGTTTGTCGGTTTGCTTCATTCAATTTATGAGGTTTTTTTCAACTTTTCATTCAACCCACCTTTCAAGCCTTTTCACCTTCCGAATTTGCTTCAAGTAGATTAAAACGGTTTTGTCACTAACACCGCAGCCTGTAGCTAACTCTGATGTGGTTTGCGATGGATCTGCTTCCACAATAGCCTTCAATTCATAATTATCGACCTTGGTCTCCGGCCGTCCACGGGCCTTGTTCTGCAGGTCGAAATTTCGAGAACGAAAGCGTTGAAACCAAAAACGCACCGTGTTTTCTTTTGCGACACCACCCCCATACACATCATTAAACCTTCGAGCCGTTTCTGCAGCACTGGTGCCACGGTGGAACTCGTATTCGTAAATAATGCGATATTTTAAGTTTTCCATTTTGTGAAATGAGTGACGCAGAAAAAAAAGCAAAAGAGAAAAAAAACAAATGAATTACGGTTTTCAAAACACAAATGCATGAGTAAATAGTTGTTTAAATTTGAGTTTGGAATTCCTAACCAAAGAGGATATATTTAAGATCAAAGTGGCCAGTACGACAAAACACCAATTTCATATGTAAGGACCTAATATTATTTATAACGAGTGTAAATAGATCACTATAACTTTGGGATATGATTAAACTACCTTTTCTCATTCTAGAAATGTATTTTTTTTAAATGTTTTGGCAAAAAAATTAAATAATAGTATATCTCCCTAATGAGAAAAGACAGTATTTATAAAAGTATCTCAAAGTTATGATGACTGTTCTTTTTACACACTGTAACACAACCTGTCTGGTACCTGTAACAAAAGTTCTTGGGATACCTACCACGGGGCCAGATTGACGATGAAAAACGTATTATATAATTACTAGCTGATCCGTGCCGACTTCGTTGAGCGTGAAAACCGATTAAACCTTCCCTGGACTTCCACAAATATTTCAAGACCAAAATTAGCCGAATTGGTTCAGCCGTTCTCGAGTTTTAGCGAGACTAACGAACCGCAATTAATTTTTACATATAAGAGTCTAGCTTACCCGTGCCCATTTCGTTGAGCGTACAAACCGATTAAACCTTCCCTGGACTTCCACGAATATATCAAGACCAAAATTAGCCGAATCGGTTCAGCCGTTCTCGAGTTTTAGCGAGACTAACGAACAGCAATTCATTTCTATATATAGAAGAAGAAGATAGTAACCGAAATGTTCGCGCAAGTCTTGTAGAGAAAGAATTGATGTTAGAAATAAGAGATCCAGTGAAGTATAAAGTGGCAAGTAGTGGGGAGTCGGTAAACTCGACACATTTACTGCCGAAGCGGTCGGCCGCCCGCTGCAAAAACGTGTTCGCAGCCCCATAATGTAAATGCAGGACTACCTAAATGTTTCTTTAAACGCCCGATCCCACTTTATACCGAATACGACACGAGTTTTTGCCTTCATGAAAAAGGGTTTTCGTTCTGCGGATTTTGTAGGATCTGCATCGGTTGGGTCGTTTGAAACGAGTTTATTTACACATTCTAGTTAGAACATTTTTTATCGCTGCGACAACTGGCGTGGTAATAATGCCTCCCACACCGATTTTGGTGACGGTGGCCGGTTCCATTCAAACCTGGCCAACTACGCAGGAGTTATTTTAATAATAATAATAAAAACATTTATTTGACATGTTAACAACATTTCACTACACATTATACAAAGGATTACAAAAACACAAAAAACATGACAAGAATTTTAGCATAAAATGTGAGAAATTATACAATAAACAAACACAGAGAAAATACAGAGAATAATTAAAGTAAAAAAATAAAGACAAAACAAACGTGACGTAATAAGGCCAAGGATCGTAGGGTAGGTAGTTATTAGTTATATATAATATATAATACTTGAAAACAACATTTTTGTTGTTTCCAACGCGGGAATCGAACCCGTGACCTCCGAGTCCTGAGTTAGGCTCTAAACCACTACCACGGAGGCGGTACTAGCATGGTACAGATTATTCATACCAGTAAATACGTAATTCCTGACTAAATAGTGTTGGCAAGAAACGCCGTAAGTGCCTCAGGTTCGAGGAGTAAAGTTCATGTTACATACGAGTTCATGAAGTTAGCGCGGGTGCCTCTGAAGGACTCACACCGGGGCTTGCATCAGAATTAACTCACGTCGTGCCATTTCGTCACACTTGTAAATTGTTAGCTTTACCACGTGGCACATTTTACCTACTATGAATAGAAATCTGAAAAACACTAATAAGCACTATTGCAAAGTATATTTGAATACTGGCTTTATTTTGCCACGTAATGCAAAAAGCCAAAGGCTATCCATAGATTTTTATCGAAATGAACTAATATTATCATTAATCTCTCGTCGACGTCAAAGAGTTGCCTGATGAAAACCTCCAAAAGACCTGTTATTAGATATTGGAGCTTATTACCGTGCCTGAAGGGACTCCGTCGCAAATGTCTGGGCTTCCTACCTGCAGCCACTTTACACGTCAAAGGCGAAACGGCGCGAGCCAGATTTCCGCCGCTTTGACCATGCAAAAACTAAATTCTTAATAGCTTTCATAAAAAAACTAACCTTTTTACGGCCTTTACATACGTAAAATGTAAAAACTTTAAGCATTTCGCGTGCTAAAAATATTCAATTATGTGAGACATGCGCCAGCGCTCTATCTTACAATACCACATTTGTAAATTGCTCCGGGAATCGTCATTTTCCTCATTTCTATAAAACTACAACTTTCCAGTAGAGTAAAAAAACTTAATAATTTTAGATTTTATTACGATATAATTTTTTATTTAAATGAGGTTCAATTAAGTATATCTAGCTTGTATTAACCTTAAGTTTATAAAAATATTTTTTTATGTAATTTAGGCTAATACAAGTAAGTAATATTAGTAAAGTAATATTATCGTGAAAACATTGATTTCTTAGATACGAGGTTGAGAAGATAAAGCGACGAAATTCATTTTTCAATTATTTTAGAAGTATAATATTCGAGACATACGAGTATAACAGATAGCACTCAAACGCAAATAAAGCCAAACATACAACAAAGACGCTGCTTAACAAAACTACAGGTGAAGATTACAGCGCTAGCTTAAATTGAACGAAAACTCTAGAACAAAAGTCCCGAAAGCCAGACATCTTTTGTAAACAAGTCATTCCTTTTAGACGAACAATGTGAGAGCCCGCACTAACCACGCACATGGGATGGGCACATGTCGTCTGCACACCCCTGTGTCCCATAGAGTATGGGGAACGACAACTGCAGCATGACATATTAAAGCTGCATTTAAGATGTTTTAATGTTCTTCACATATTATATCGGAAAAGGTTTCGATAGAATCTTATTATGACACCTTAGAGAAAAACCTGACAGAAGTCTGGCGCTACAAGCCTGCTACTTATTATGAATATTTCGGATAGTATTAGAGGATCAATGCTATTTAAATCTTACACGAATTGTACTTAATACAGTTTTGTTATAGTCTAGATCTCATCTTTTCAGAAACGTCAAACGTCTATGGGATGCGAATAAGTTAATATAATATTTTGAATCGAACGAAAAAGATGAAACGTAAAAGCCACAATTTAGACTGAATAATTAGGTTGTGCGCATAAACTTTAATAGTCTATAGCTTTGTATATTACAAACAAATTTAACAATAACATCTCTTCTCTTATATATAAATTAATTGCTGGTCGTTAGTCTCGCTAAAACTCGAGAACGGCTGAACCAATTTGGCTATTTTTAGTCTTGAAATATTGGTGGAAGTCCAGGGAAGGTTTAAACGGTTTCTATGCTCAACGAAGTGGGCACGGGTCAGCTAGTAATCGATATAATTTTAAGACGACTAAGTTGAGACTCATTTGAGATTTTGTGTTGACTAAAATAGGGCAGTATACCTACGACAATACATATTACCCCTAACATAAAAATAATTTATAACTCAGACATAGACTCACAATAATAACACACAACTTTTATACACTTTTCCACTTTTTATTACGTTTTAATAAGGTTTTACAAAAACACGACCGGTTTAACCACCTGATGATGATTTAATCACGACTATGCTAATTATTATAAAGCCGAAGAGTTTGTATGTTTGTTTGTTTAAACGCGCTAATCTCAGGAACTACTGGTCCGATTTGAAAAAAACTTGTTTTGTTGGATAGTCCATTTAAAGAAGAAGGCTTTAGGCTATATAACATTACGCTGCGACCAATAGGAGCGAAGCGTCATTGATAAATGTTGCAAAAACGGGGAAAATTATTCACATTAATTGGGGACTTTCGTTGCGTGCGCTGCATAAACGGTTTGAGTTACCTACTTAAAAACCACGCGTACGAAACGTACAGCTAGTAAAAGGTATAAAATGTCCATGAATAGGTACACGGGCATTACGCCGGGTCTGTGACCACGATCTTCATATACAACGCGACCGCATATTTCGGCGCGGCTCATTACGCGCGCGACGTTTAAATATCGACGGCATGATTATGCCGCGGTGGGTCGATTTTTCACCGATTTACGATTGTGGACGATCCATGTCGAAAATAAATTCATCATCATCAGCGTGTGGTAGCCGCGATTACAGCGCGGCCCGCTTTCTAATAACCAACGAAAGTGTATAGAGTTTAATTCGCCGTATAATTCGTCTACCTACTCTACATTTTTGCTAAAAAGTAATGTGCAATGTATACAATTTAGTAACGAGCGAATAAGCGGACAGTTTGTAAAAAGTTAAATATTCGATTTAAATAGTCGATAAAAAGCGGCACCGTCTAGTTTCTTTTCACAGAGATTTGTTGGTAAAAGTCCAATACCGCAATAGAGGGGAAAAGTAGCGCCGGAAGAGCTTTGACCGACCGCCGGCCAGTCGTAAGGCTGCACTTCTTTATCTTTATTTTATTCCATGCCTTTTTTCGCATTTCCAGGGAATGTAATGTAGCAAAGGTTTCCACTTCTTTGACGACTACTGAGGCGACGGAATACTTTGTGAGCGGGACGCTGACTGAAGACGGCGCCGGCAGACGGCGCTCACGTGTGCGACTCCTATGTATCAAACGACAAAACGCCGTCACCTTTCTGACTAGGGATTTGCTTGATATCGATATTACATTTTACAATTTTTTTCGTTGTGCTCTCGATCTGATGAGATCTCTGCGGTAAGGATGTTGTGGTTTATGTTCCGTCAAACATGACGACAACTACACAAAAAATATGTTTCATTCGAAGATCGTAAGCTTGGAAACAACTTTTATGTAGGTATTAAGTCTCATTTATATAATATTTTTATTAATACGATCATGAAAAGTGGAACTGTTTAAACTTTGGACGTGCTTTGAGGCCAAACTTATGAAACATAGACTGTAGTAGTACAATTTTTTATAACAAATAGCCAATGAAATAAAAAAAGGAACTGAAAAAAAATCTTTTAGATTTGTGTATCTCTATTTAAATAGTTAATGGAATCAGGCGTTACTTTGTGAAAATCCATAGCATACAATTTAAATATATTATAACCACAACCTGCAAGCAAATGAGTGAGTGTACGCATGGGCATTCGTTCAAAGCACCTCCCTCCTTCCCACACTGATTATGCGTACACTCAGGCTGTGGTTGTAATTTTTCGCGGGATATTACTAGATATATATATTTAAATTTTATCTCAATTCAACAAATTTTTAACTTTATTTGTAAAACTGTGATATATAACACTAGGCAACATCAATCAACAATTCAACAATTTTGTCATCAACACGTCGTGTCGGCACATCCCTATCCCCTCCCCCCAGCACCCCCTAGTTTATCTCCTCCGGTTCATTATGCACTATGGTGCAGTATGTGCAGCCTCCTAGCCCTCGCCGCATCAATCACACCCCTCTACATAGAAGTTACAAATTAAAACTGTATGTATTTATTTCATAAGTCATATCCTCAAATATTTTAATTAACATAGAAACCTCATGTACACAAAAACCAAAGTACCTATAAGTTATGGACATGTGATTAATGCGGGCATTATGAATAATGTCCAGCTCTAACGGGCTAAGTGATTAATTACTATACAAACTTCATTATTCATTACATTGGACGGTCATTATTATATTATACAAGAAAATTTTATATATTTTTATAAGTTTCATAAATTGTAAGCAATGTCTATGAATTAATTCCCATACAACTTTTTGATGTAACATGTTTCTAATATTTTCAAAAACTCATCCTAAAGATCACTGAATACCGATACGCAAGCCAAATACCTACAAAATAAAGATCTCTTTAGATCTTTAGTTAAAAATATGTACGGTTTAGATTAAATTTCTATAACAACATATTATAGTAGGTATATGCTGAGTTACAACTTTTTTATCAAAAGTGAGTCGATTGTCGATTGCAGACTCAAATTATAATGAGTTAATGGAACTCCGTGCGCTTACAAAGTTCCACTTTTATTGCTACTAAATGTTTCGCTGTAAATTAACAAAATTCAAAATATACACTCGTAAATGAACAAAATATACAAAAATGAAATAATCACGTCACAGAACGTCACAACGATAAACTGTTATTTGGCTACAAACCCACTGATAGAATATTACTCGCGCAGTAGCGTATCAAAATCGGGAAGAAAATAAGAAAGGTACTAGTTGGTAATCCTTAATTTATCACGCATACTTCGAAGTTCAAGCTCACATCTCACTGGCCTGACCGCCACGCACCGCAAAGATATTACTCATTAAACATCTTTAGTACGTTCTTACTTCATACACACACGTAAACAAAATAAAATGTGATCTAATGAACATGGTATTCATTACGTATTTCTTTATTTGACGTAAATAATTGTCATTTTAGTACATCGCATTATCGTATAATTACTAAGGTCGTTTCTCTATTTAAATACGCATGTCGAATTTCACTCTGTAGCCAATATAAAACTTTGCAAATTTATCACTGCGCTTAGCACGAACAATTGACGATAACATATTCGTAAATCTCAATGACAATTAATGTTAAAATCATGACAGCGCGCCACACATAACAATTTTATTCGATAGCGTTTTTAACTTATTAATTAAAATATTCTTAGAGTTTGCCATAAATGTGGTATTGAACAGTCGACCCAAGACGAAGCATCATCATCATTCAGTACTGCGTTTGCGAGATTTCAAACCATATTGTTTGAAATATTCTTCTCTTAAAAATGATCTAAAGGCAGTTTCTTATGTGTAAAGTTTTTAATTTATTATCTGTAATACGAAACAAATTAAATCAAAATATTTTATTTCCTAATGAAACTTAATAAGATTTTTCGAAAAGTCAACAATAACGGCTACAGGGTCCACCCTACTCCGTCGAGAAAAACCGTCGTAAGAAACTCGGACGGAGCCATCTTTTAACAAAAAGATGGAAAATTGTTATTTAAAAAAATGTATACAGAATATGTTTACAATGTAATAACTTAATATATACAAGGTGTAAAAGAAATAAGTGATAATACTTTAGGGAGTGTATGTCCCTCCTACGTAGAGTTTACTGTACCAGCGCTGTATGCCTTACTTTTCACTTTCGTATTTCTATGAAATATATATGAAAAATACCCCAACATGATAAATTTGTCCATTCAATAATTTTAAAAAAGTAACACTTTCAGCGTTGGTACTTTCATAGTAAACTCTGTATACGGTACTCTTACACACCCTAAAGTATTATCACTCATTAATATTATAGCCTGTATACGTTAAACTAAAGTGATATAACATTAATATCTGATACATCATAATATAAAACATCGCCGGGCTCCGCGCAGTCTTAGGCCGGTTCGATACCAGTTATGTACAGGAAGTTGTCATTATAAATTCATTATTCGACCAAGTTGTCGCACCCTGGCCGATAAAAAACAAGCAGGAATGTGACGTCTGTCTCTGGAGCGAGGGGCGAGGGGCTAGGGCACAATAAAGCACGCCGGACGACGCTGTTTTTTACTGGCCGCACAGCCTATTGAATAATGTATCGCGGCGCGGGCGGCGCGGGCGAGCCTGCCCTATCCACTATTTCCGTCATGACACGTTATTTTTGTCCACACATTGATAATGACATTAATTAATTATTAGGAATTCACTCGCCGCTCTATGCATACACATTTAAATTAGGATTACGTATTTATGACGCTCGTGTCAGTTCAATTCGACCGTAATATTGTAAATGCGCCGATGGCACAAAAGTCGCGCGTTATTTCAATATTATATTACGAGCCGTTCGCTTTACGTTTTATGAAATTTAAAACAACAACGGATATTCCTTTTATGCTCTGGAATTCGAGTTATCCGGTCTTTTTCCTGGACGCAGAGACAAAAGACCGCTACAGTTTACTAGAAAATATATTTTATATTTTTGTACTTTACGTATTACTTTAAGGTATTTATAATATTAAGCATAACCTACGCACAAGACATTGTGCCCAGCCAAGTTCAAAGTAAACTGAACTGGTGGATGATCCCTAGTGTATAATATATATCTGGGGTCACAGGAGTGCCCCCGCCAAGAAGAGCCAAGCGAAGCGTTAGGTTAGGTTAGGTTAGGTTACCTACCTTTTCTCGAAAAAGGCATTACACAAACCATTTCACGGCACTTTTGACCCCATCGTCTGTCGAATACATCTAAACTATAGACATGAAATTTGGCACCTATATATTTTAATATGCTAACCTAGCCACGAATATAAAATTTCATTAATTATGTATAATGTATATCAAATACATATTTTTTTAATTTAAAAAAACCAACACTTTCGTAGCTGACTAAGATATAGATAAATGTTTTGTTCTACAAAATATAAACTAGAGGGTATTAAATTATGAAACTACTATACATAAATTATTAATTATTATAAGTAAAAATGAGATAATATAACATACAATTGAATGTCATATATCGTGGAATTAAGGGTCAATTTACTTTAACGGTACGAAATTTTGAATTGTAACTTCTGTACAAAAAACTTGTAATTATAGCCCAACAAAAACAAAAATGTGAAATGAGAGCCAAGTTCAAGGACAAATAAGTGAAATTTTAATTGGTGCCAATTCCTGATATTTATTTAAAGTAACATAAATAGCAGGACTTGGCATCCATATAGATTTTACTATTTTTGTCATTTAACTTGGCTCTCATTTCATATATATGTTTTTGTTGGGTATATTTAAATCGTATCCTTGAGCAGGATATGACTAAAAGTATATTTTGTTCCTTTGACGGGTTTCGAGTTTCGAACCCGCGACCTCTCACCTCAGACACACACACACACAATAACGGAACCACAGAGGTCGTCAAAAGTAGATAAACTTTCTTCTTACTTTTACCACCCCAAATTTTTCTGTTAAGTTGGTCTCCAGAGTATTTGTTTGTATCTTGCAGTAGTACGTGTTTTGTTCTGGCTAATTAGAGCCATTACTCATCCGTTACTGTCATCAGAATAATCAACAATTGTAAGACAGTACCTACCTAGAGTATTGTAATAAAATATAACTAATAATGTACAAGTTTGTTCAGTAATTTTCTTTTTCTTTACTAATTACTTCAGAGCAGCAGGCGCCGCGCTGCTCAACGCTCGCAAGTCCCACTCGTGCATTGAAACGTGTATATTTTATCTATTATCTTATATACAGCCAATAATATTAATTACAGGCTGTATATAAGATAGGTCGACCTCCGTAGCGCAGTGGTTGACCGTGTTGGTGCTCCAGCGAGATGTCGCGGGTACGAATCTCGCCGAGAGAACAAAAAGTTTTCAACGTTCCTTGGTCATGGATGTGTATTAATATTTTGTGTATTATCAGGGGCTGTGGATGCTCCACAGTCATCAACCTGAGTACCTACCTGATACCTTTTCTACAACTTGTGCCTACCAAACCAATTCAGACCTCAAATTGCCTATACTTATTTGTCTTCTTTCTTTTATTTCTTCTTATAGTTATTTTTGTTCTTTTTGTCTGTTCTTGTTATTTTTATTATTATTTTTCTCTGACACGTCTGTGGTTTTTCTTTTTTGCTCTTGTATTTTTTGTGTTTTTATTTTCATTGTTTTAAAATTTTCATTGTGAAATTTAGTGTAATGTGCGTTTTGTGGAATAAATGTTTATTATTTATTAATATAATATATATCTTAAATATGTGTATAATATAAAAGTATTAAATATATATCCGCTGTCTGGTATCTGTAGCACAAGTTCTTCGGATACTTGTCATGGGACCAGACTAACGTGGTGTATAGCGTACATAGATATTAATAATATAATAATAATATAATATCTATGGACGCTTCACACCACGTCAATCTGGCCCTGTGCTAAGTATCCGAAGAATTTGTGTTACAGGTACCAGACAACGGAAATATATTTAATACTTTTATAATATACACATATTTAAGATTTTTATTATATTATACACAAATTTAATACACATCCATGACCCAGGAACATTAAAAACTTATTGTTCCCTCGGCGGGATTCGAACCCGCGACCTTTCGTTCGTGCGCCAACGCGCTCAACCAACTGCGCTACGGAGGTCGTCAAATACAAAGATATTATTATTATAATAAATTACAGACATAACAGGTATTTATTGAAGATTTACAGTTTATTACTTTTTCTAGCGGAACAGGAAAAGGGCTCAATCGTAATATTTATTATGTCAAACACAAAAGTGGAAATCTGTTTTCGTGTTATTGAATTTAGCGACATGCCACGTGCACGGCTTCGCAAATCGCACGGCGGCTGAGTGTGAGTTATATTAGGAAATCTAAAGTATACTTGTATCATCGGGTTGTGTTGACGTTCGTTTAGTAAATCTGGCTTTACTTCACAATTAGTAACGAAGAAAAAGCTGACCCGTGTCCACTTCGTTGAGAACAGAAACATTTTTTGATGAACCGTTTAAACCTTCCCGGGACTTCCACGAATATTTCAAGACTAAAAATAGCCGAATCGGTTTAGCCGTTCGCGAGTTTTAGCGAGACTAACGAACAGCAAATCATTTTTATATAATATAAGACTAACTGACCCGTGCCCACTTCGTTGAGCATACAAACCGTTTAAACCTTCCCTGAACTTCCACGAATAATTCAAGACTAAAAATAGCCGAATCGGTTCAGCCGTTCTCGAGTTTTAGCGAGACTAACAAACAGCAATTCATTTTTATATATAAAACTAGCTGACCCGTGCCCACTTCGTTGAGCATACAAACCGTTTAAACTTTCCTTGGACTTCCACGAACATTGCAAGACCAAAATTAATTTTTATATACCTATAAGATTAAAATTAAATTAAATCAAATAAGTGTTTGAAATAGTTATACTAGCTAAATGTAGGTAATATGTTGTAACTTCTATCACACATTGCAACTGCGAGGCTTAACTAAGTTTAACATTGAAACAAATATCTTTGAATTATATTAAAACAAGCTGCAAAGAATATTGATGCAAGATATTTATTAAATTCCAAAGCAATCTAACTATCAATAAAATAAAGATTGAGGTAAAGTAACTAGCCAAACCCACATATTCTCAGCTATTATATTCTAATCAAAAACAAAAATGTAAAAAAAATTAAAGGTGCGTTAAGTGGACAACAGTGGGCGTTGCAGTTGTCGATAGAAGATAAATAATATGAATTGACTTAATGCTGGGCCCACATTAGCGGGAGGCGGCGAATGTTCGTGTTAACGCGATGTATGTGGCGTAGATCGTTGCAACGTGTAGTATTCGGACGAATAAATAATATATCGTCACATATGACGCCGATAAATAATAATTTATCGGCAGTATTACAAATATCTTGCAGAAGCAAAGCAATTGCTAAAATGTTTGCTCTTGAACTTTATCGACGGTTGAAAGATGATAAAGCATTAGCGCCAAAAACCAAATTAAACAGGAGAGCAGTTTAAAGTTTTAAAATAAAGAAAAAAATATTTGGTATCAATGTTTTTTTGATCGTAACATTATTCATAGTTCCTATGATTGCCACTAAATTGGCGTTAGTGTCGTAGCAAAATATATGGATTGAAACACAACAGCGAGCGATTAGTACTATTTTTAGACGTCCAGCAATGGATTGCGCGTCTATCGGGCAATTTTTGTTAATGACTATTTTATGTAATCAGCCGGCCGGGCACTATCGGTAAAGAGGCGCTCATCAAAGAGATTTGTCACGACATGAATATTCTGACAAATGTAGCCAAAAACATCGCGTTAGCCGGTACACAATGTTTTAGCGCGCCAACACGGCAAGAATCATCGCCCGCTAATGTAGCCCCAGCATAAGGGCTATCGGCTCTACCAATCTAGTAGAGACAAAAAAGTTTGATGTTATAAACCTGAATAATAGGCACGTTTAACGTTTTCAATTCGTTTCGTATATGTAGATTATAAAATTCTCTGCTTTGTCTTGATCTCTTTCTTGATTTTTTTTGTTGTGTAATTGTCTTCTCTTTTGATTGATGTTCGGTTTGCTATATCTTTATATTGTTTTTATTAGAGATGAAATACTTATAAAAATATTTAAGGACACAACTGAATAGCTATCTAACGTTTGTGTCTTTGTCTTATACGTTGAAAAAGTCACTTAAAAGAAAAGCACGAGGTCGAGAATAGGTACTCGTAAATAAATTATTTAAATGTTTTTATTACTTTTAGGTTAGGAGGTTAATTAATAAATAACCCATGATATTTTTACTAGTACTTATTACTGAATTCTTAAAATTTCTAAGTGTAGTTTTTTTCTAGTTTTCAAATCTACCTGTCTCTAGTCAAATCATGTACAGCACTAGAGAGTTAGAGACTATAGACTACATGTTTTGAATTTTGAACTCGCCGAGCGGAAGTGATACAATAGTTTAGCTTTGCCCCAGCAAGTTGTTGATAATAAAACGCTATCAGTGAGCAACTGCACGCGACAGTGTGCCTGCCGCCGCTCGCGCTGACATGTCTCGACCTGTCTCTACATCGCTCTACAACCTTGGTCAATCTGTCTATAATAATATTTGCAGATATTACTAACAAACAGGAACTGGTTTTGGAATAAGGAAGGAATCAATTTGGCAAAAGCTGTAAGAAACTTCTTGACATTCTCAACAGTAGTTAATTAGTTATGTTGTTTATAATATTTTTAATAAATTAAGCATTAATAATCCCTCACTTGCTTGCAGGTTGTGGTTATCATATATTGCTAGATATAATATATTTAAATTTTATTAATAATGCAATCATTTCAATAATGGTGATTCATGATGATTTATTTTTAGGTCAAACGTCAAATGAGTCACTGCTTGCTTCATTACAGACCAAATACAGCATGGTATGAGTGTATGAGTGTCTGTCTACCGTCTAACAATGACTATAATATGACGCACGCCTCTCCAGTCTTAAGTCTCACACGATCGCCCAAAACGTGCAATTTCAGAGTCACCATTTTTGGTCACGTGACTCAGACGACTTATGCTAGAGCGCTTTGTACTTTTAACTGATGACTTATAAATATATTGCATCAGTAGCCCAAGCAGGAACGTTTAAAAGCTCCGTAAAGTAAAGTAATCGGATGTCAATTGTATTGGCGCTGTCCAGCTTTTCATACAATTCTCACTCCATAACTTTACTTTACGAAGCTATAAAATGTTCCTGCTTAGCCTGCAGAAGTCCGAACAAAAGATTTAATGCTAATAAAACATGATTCTCACATCATACAATGTGGCTTTACTTCACAGAGCTTTCCAAGTTTGTTTCAAAATCTATATAACTTAGATTTTAGATTTTATAATTTAAAGTCTAAATTATAGACCTACTACTAGCTAACTAGCGACCCGCCCCGATTTCGCACGGGTGCAATGCTGATACTAAATACACTGCAGAAAAACTGAGGACGTTGTATATAAAAATACAGCGGCCCGCCCCGGCTTCGCACGGGTACAAATCCTTCCTTCTCTGGAATTTATTCAATTCATTAAAAAAACCGCATCAAAATCCGTTGCGTAGTTTTAAAGATCTAAGCATACAAAGGGACATAGGGACAGAGGAAGTGACTTTGTTTTATACTAGGCATGTAGTGAAACAGCTATTGTAAATATCCGATGCGATTCAACTATTGGGAGCTTACAGTTCCATACAAATTTTCGTTGGCCTAGTGCGGGCCCTCAATGATAAAAGCGCATTTTCCAAGCTTCGCGATGAAAAGAACCAAAATGAAAACCGCAATTAAATGCACAATTTCTTTAGACAACGCTTGTTGTGTAATGGGATCGGTTTTTGTGACAAATGATATTTGTCGCGCGACGCGGGCGGTCGCGGGCCGCGGGAGTTTGTCATGTACACTCGCGCTCACAACTCTTACAGGGAAGTCTTTACAAATGAGGACTTATGTAAAACGTCCCTATCAACTCACTTCTACAATTGTTGTTTCAGGTACCAATATGCACTATTTTCAACCTTATTACTTGGGAACACGGTTCAAAAGTTGATACCGGATCAGTTAGCGACTGCACTTGTTACCTATATTCGAGGTTACACATGAGCTAAGGGATACGCAATTTATAAAAAATATTACGCAAGAGTTTTTTATTGCTTTGCAAAATATTGTTACTGTACTATTCGTCTTTGACGTTTTGTACTAGAACAAAAAAAAATAACATTCAGAATACTTACTATAGTGGATATGTAATAGCATTACTTTAAGTAACAATTAACTTAAACTTAAATTGAAACGATTCAAATCGTAATTGTAATTTCATGATATTCAAAACCAGCTATCAAAGTTTATGTAAAAGCTGGAATTACGGAAAGTCCTAAGATTTACGAGTAAAACCTAAGATTTACTAACTCTGAATGGTAAAAGCCTGAACGATTTTGCGTTTCGCCATTCATAGTAGATCAATCTTAGGTTTTACTTCTGAATCTTAAGGTGGGTACTGAGAACTGACCAACGTTACGAGGTGTAATGTAACATGTTACACAGCGAGCATTCGTGCAGTCAGTACGCCATGTTACGGGGAAACCAGCGACTAACGATCCGCTCGTTGCTCGATGCGAATGTTACATTACATCTCGTAACGTCGGTCAGTACCCACCTTTAGGATTTACTGTAATTCGAGCTTTTACAGTAAAATATATTTATTTATTTTACAGTAACATTACAATAATATAATATAAATACGAGCTACCTAAGTAAGGTACTATACACAGAAGTAAGTGGGTACAAATGTTGCAGACAAGACAGATGGTCCGCAAGAATCAACGTCAAATTTCCTAATGGGCGCGGCGGCTCATAATTTGTCTGCGGAATCTGGGAAGTGGGAGCGCTTCATAAAAACTTTCCTCTTTGTCGGAGGAAGTACGTGGCGGCAATTAGTATTTGAATCAAAAAGTGAAAAATTTTACAGTGATGTGAATGTTAATTAATGAAGATATTTTATGTATCTAACAATTATTTATTGTCCACAAAAACATTTTTATTAGGTGTAAAATAAATGAGTGATAACACTTTAGGGTGTGTTGTGTGTGTATGTGCCTCCTATGTAGAGTTTACTTAAAAGTACCAGCGCTAACAAAATAACTTTTGACATTCATGTTTGTATGAGAAATGCCCCAAAATCATAAATTTGCTTATACAATAATTAAAAAAGTACCTCTTTCAGCGCTGCTACTTTCACAGTAAACTCTATATACGGGACCCAAACACCTCAAGTATTATCACTTATTAGTATTAATAGCCTGTACGATTTACAAAGAAGGACGACACAAAGGTACTGCTTGTTTCTTTTACAAATTTCTTCCAGCAGCCCTACGGAGAAATATGGGATAAACTTATACGTTATGTATACAGATAAACAGATAGGACGTGCACAATAACTTGTCAGTACATTACATGTATCCATACTATACATAAAATCCGCAAAAATACACTTATAAATTACAGTAAATCGTTAATATTTTAAATATATAAATATACATAGTACATACTATATGTATATATTATCATAACGTATTTATGATATCGATTCAGATTCAAGGTAGTGCTTCTTTAAACGTCTTTTAAATATTGCAATGGTGGGACTGTCACAAAAGGTGTGAGGAAGCACAGATATTAATTAATTATAATACCTACAACAGCCAACAGGAATCTTTTCATGTTTATTTTTCAAAATATATTTTATTATTTCGAGCAATACAACTTGTTTCTAAGATAATCTTAAAACTTTTTCGCGTCTTCTGTCCTATAAAACATTTTCCAATCCTCGGCCACATTTACAAGATTAAACGCAGAACTTGGCGCTAACGATAAAACAATAAAAGGAACAAGCGCAAACATTCAAACGAAAATAACTTCGCAATCGCCCTATTTGTGATCCCGGTCGAGGTGCGAGCGAATGCAAAGCGGGCGCCGCAATTTTTACCCTCTTGATTAGACTCGTCTTTATCAAATTTAATGTTCGGAGGTTTCGGTGGCGCGCGGCGGGAACAATCCCCGCGGGGGAGGGGGGCGCCGCGGCAAATGAAAACGTCCCCGGAGGCTCGACCGAAGCGACTCTAAATAATTGCTCTCCCGGCGAATTTATTACGCAGAAAAATTTTGACAAACTGCTAATTTGATTATTCCGCTTCATTACTTTTATTATACCGTATTACAAGGCGATCCGGCCGGAGATTTTCGATTACGAACTTCTGAATAATAGATGATGTGAACGAGATTATTAATGTTTTTCGTGTAACGAGAGCGAGGAGCTCATTATTTAGCGATATTTCACGGGCCGAGAAGCGCTTCTCCAATGATCTCAGTAATATTTAACTGTGTAACGAGCGACGGTAAACATAAAGCGGGGACCTTCTGTGCACGTTCATTTCGGCGGAAATCAGTCTTCAACTTAAGCCTATTTACCATTCGAGTAGACTAAATATACCGGTGGAAATCCCATATTTGGTTGACTACAAGCTTTTAGCTTTCAAATTAGGTAATTGGTACCTATATCACACAATACGATATTCCGCTCTATTACTAAAGATACTTATAATAATTAATCATAATATATTTCCATATATCTTATTTAAACAGCTCCCTCGCTACCTTTGGCTAGGAAACCTCGAGTCGCGTCCCGGATCTCCGTCGCTAATGGCTACATCAAAGATCGGGTACTTTTATTTGCGCGCGAATTATTCACGCTTCATATACACCAGGTAACAAATTCCCCGTCTCGCCCGCTCCCCAGAAAATGTTCTTAATTGAATCAAATACTCGACTCCGCGGAAAAGGGGGATTACGTGTAACGGTGTAAGTATATAATGAACGAACCTACGAAATGATGAATCGTGCTATCGACCACGTTCGCCCGACGACTCAGGAGTGGTGAACATAAATAAAATATGTTCACATGAAAGGGAATTATTCACTGAACACAAGGCTTAAGTCACTGAACGGAATGTTCTGAAATTTCCCATTTATTCGTTTCCTCGGGAGAGGATTTCAAAATTCACAGTAGGCCCCTCCTACTGAATGAAAATACTATCTTATATTATGAGGCACGAGCCTATTATGAAACATACGGTAAGAATAATATTACTCTTTTTTTTACAATACTTATTTAAGGTCGCTTGGAACTACTAGGGTTATCAGCGACGACAACATGAAACTAAATTAAATTATATACATTACAATATTTGAGGAATTTTAGTACACATATCTGGATCAGTTAACAAAACATACCTATCATTACTAAAATTAAATAACTGTCTTTCGGAACTAAAAAGAGTCCAATCAAACAAAATATGTTTTACAGTGAACGGTGAACTACATCTTAAACAGGTAGGTGTGCTGTTCGCAAATAAATGAGAGTGAGATGCATTGGTGCGGCCTATTCTTAACCGTGTAATTACACATTGGTCTTTTCTGATTAATTTATATTTCGTTTCGGTTTTTAAAATATACCTACTTCCCGAAATATTACTCTTGTTTAAATCATAGGCGCATGCACTTAAAAAGAACTTTCAAAAGGCCAACAGTCTTATGAAACATAAACGCTCTCTATGTCTTATTTTAGACGTCTTCAATTTTCGTACCAACGAATGTTCGTGCATTTTATTTAGCTTATTTCCTCTTAAATCTCTTCAAAGAAATCATCCAGCCGCCCTTCGAAGCCTTCGAAAGTAGGTTACGGCGCGCGCTCGACTGACAACAAGAAATCGTACGAGTCGAGGTTTTATTTCATTCAACGTCATACAAAATACAACTTAGCAACTCATAAATACCGCATTTTATTCGAAATTATTTTACCTTTTCAAGTCGCGCTAGTTTTTATAATTTTTATACTTAAAGTAACATATATTTTGTACAATCAAATTAATTAACACGAGTGAAGGTTATTAGGAAGTCAATAATTAATAAACAATAATAATTATAGTTTGCGAGTGTAACTAATATGATGTAAACTTGTAACTAGCACTTGTTGTTAAACCCTACGTGGTTTTTTTTAGTGCGTAATTATAAATTGTACATTGCATTTTTTTTATAAAAATAAATGAAAAAAAAAAAAAAAAAAAACTATAATCCCAACAAAAACATAACTTGTAAAAAGTGCCGCTACATAATATGTAGGTAGTTTCTTCTACCGTAAAACGTTGTGAGATACATATTATGCCAAGTAGGAGTTAGTCGGTCGGTCTAACAACATCCTATAGTGTTCATAATCAATATTATTGATACTATTTTATGCTTTAAATAAATAGTAGATTGACTTCACAATCGCATGAAAACAACATAATATTATTTATCTCACAAGTGATACATATTAAATCAGATCGTTTAGTGAGTAAATCGGTACTGGCTAGCGTAAACTAGACACTAATACCTATTTAATTATATAGCTGTATGTAATTTCAGCAGTCCCCGAGCGTCGAGCGCCGGGCCCGATCGGCGTGTGTACACACGAGCCGATATTAACGATACTTGTTTACGTCGCTAACGAACGTAATCCGTCATCGTACCGAAACTGTGTATTTACATACATACAGTACACACGCGAACACGTTTACAGCTCAACTGCCACGGCTCGCGGCTAATGATGCTAAATCATAACATTCATAACACAAAACTATTGTCCTAGTTAACACTGATTGGTCACGCGTATGGATTATTATTGAACGATTAGAAAACAGTGGCGGTAACTCCTTTAGTGGCAATTTCACCAACACAATATGTTAAAGTTAATCCTTTTTTAAATATCATGTAATATGTTATCCCTCTCGTATTTCCTGTCTATGAACGAGAAGGCATAGTATTTTAAGGCGTGATTGTTGACTTGTGGATGTAGCGAAATGTAGTTTTTAGAGGAAACACCACGGTCTAGAGAAATGCAAAATAGGTTTTTGTAAATTTTATTGCTGTCCCGAAACTGCCCAATCAAACCGATAAAGACAACTGCAGCTTAAACTGAAACTACCTATTAAAAGCACGAAAAATCGACGATTAGGAGCCCCTGATTACTCCTCCAAAACATTCTCCGATTTAGGTATTTTTTTATTATTAACTAAAAAAAGGCTTGAGCTATGTTTCGATTTTGTCATAAAATATACTCCAATTTGTTTCCCAGATGTTTAAACGCTGCCTAAAATCTGGCAATTTTTTTAGGTTTTTGAACTTAACTTATGAAATAACGGAAACAGTTCTTTCTCTACTTCTTGTACATGCTTTCTGTAAAAACAGTTAACTTCGAATATTTAACGAAGTGAAAGCGCAACTTAATAATTCAGATTACATTTAACTATAATATTGCATTTCAGAAACAGGAGAAAATATTGGAATCAGAGAAATTGTTTACTGCTATTAATCATAACTGAAGGATCGTCGTTAGATGCCGTTTCTACGAGTTTATTTAAATTACTGGAAATAATAAACTTCAAGAATGGCGTCTCTTTGATGTTCTCTCCGAAGATGCGAAATTCCAATCACGTGACGATACCGATACGAACCCGGAGGTCATGGGTTCGATTCGCGCATTGGAACAACAGACAAATGTTGTTTCCAAGTTTGATTAAAATAATGCAGGCTGATCACTTGATTGTCTGATAAAAAGTCGTTCCTGCGCCTTTTTTTTTTAATCGAAGGCTGGCCTTGTCAGGCCCAGATGTCACTGCGACCCTTCTGGATCTATTGACTCCTTCGCTTTAGAGTACCGTCCCCAGTCCTATGTTACTCATGAAGCGAACTATATGGTGGGGGTCTGCGGTGCGAATTTCCTCTGCTGTAGAGTATTCGTGCTGCCCGAGGTACTTGCTCCTGCTTATATGAACAGCTAGACAATCAAGAAGAAGGTGGAGGGGTGTCTCGTCTTTCTCCTTGCAGAATCTGCAAGTTATTAGATCACCTATACCTATCCTGTGAAGGTGTTTGTTTAGCTTGCAGTGCCCGGTTAGGGTTCTGGTGAGGATTCTTATTTGGTTCCTACTCATTGAAAGCGCTGATTCCGCGTATCGTTTGTTAAAACCCGAGAACAGTCCTTTGGAGTGGCACTCGTTATACTTAACGAGTGCCTTTTAGACCAACTTTTTTCAGCAGTCACCGAAAATTATAAATGAGGTGTCTACTTTCTACTTGTCTCGTACCGAAGGTTTTCAGCTTTCATTTCGATTGTTTATAAAGTAAAAGCAACGTGTGAAACAATTGAACACGGATGGCATTAGCGATGTACGCGGCGGGAGACAACGTAACACTGATTGGTTCTGAAAATTCCATTACACGGCTATAATTAGATTTTTTCAATTTCGGTGAACAACGTTTTGAAATGTTGGTTTAGGAGCTCTCTATTAAACGGCGAAATGGAGGTCGTTTAATTAACCGCGCCGGCACACGTCGGGCTATTTCCTCTGCACCTGAGCCCGAGTGGATCTGCAGCGACATCTACATACATATGTCGCAGCCATCTGCTTATTTAATTGAATGACTAGCGCGGTTTTATAAAGGCGTCAAACAGCTCGAAATGTGTTGATATAATTTTTTATTAATTTACTTTAATGTGCGTTATAGTAGTACTTACACATTAAGAAATTTTGAAGTTAAAAAATAAAATATTAAATGTTTGTCCTATTCCCGAATTCATGGAATTTGTTGGTAAAAATAGAAATATATGATCGCGATAGTCATTCAATTAAATAGCGAATTCAATCCGATGACTGCGACACATACATACATAGTAATACATACATACATACGTGTGGGATGTAGACTGAAACACACTCGTACAGGTCGCGTACTACGCTACTGAATATTGGGATTCTGACTTATTTTAATCTAGTCTATTTTGATTCCTTTGTATAACATACTACAAAGGGATCGAAATAGAATATAATAATAGTATGTA
The DNA here is from genome assembly GCA_905187575.2 of Celastrina argiolus. Taxonomy (NCBI): domain Eukaryota; kingdom Metazoa; phylum Arthropoda; class Insecta; order Lepidoptera; family Lycaenidae; genus Celastrina; species Celastrina argiolus. Next base: position 22,998,616 of record LR994579.1, read on the forward strand.
CAATGTTTACCTACCTTGTTTAGGTTTACCGTCCCACTGGGTTGTGAGAGTAAAAGGAGGGTCTTTGTCTATTGCGCACACACTTGGGCACTATAAAATAACTCCTGCGTAGCTGGCCTGGTTTCGATGAAATCGGCTACCGACACCGAAATCGGTGAGGGGAGCTATTATTATTATTATGTAAAATGTATATACAGTTCAGTAAATGTGAAAATCGTTGAGGATGGTGAGATTTCTCGATTTTTTATTACTCTTTCACACAAATACTACTGAACAGATTATGATTTAAATATGGCAGTAGTTAGAGATAGTATAAAAAGTACCATGTTCGTGTGGGATACTTAAGTATTTACACAGGCGGATCCGCGGGCAAAAATAGTCACATTCATAACTCCACCTAATAAACAAGCACCTTAACCCGGTGAGACGATTTCCTGAAATTTATTATTAGGACATGTCCTGATGCGACGTTTTTTTATTCGAATCCCAATATAAACCCTTTTATTAGGAGCGCTCGCAATGAAATCATACAACTGTGTGAGTGATATAACCACCATTTTATAATACCGTAAAGGATATTAGAGAACCTTATGTTTGGAATATGTAATATATACCCTCACACTGAGCCATACTGAGAACATATTTACGGTTTTAATACAACTCATGTCGCTCGTCCAATCCTTCATTATTAATGTGTCACTTTTCCGTGATTCATCACTTTTTCATGTGAGCAATTTAGTGCTATACTTCCCGTAACTATGATTGATGAACAAAATGGGGGCGCTTCAGGTTTTTAAGCGACTCTTATCGGTACCCCTAATTCTACATCACTTTGATGTGTACATTTGTCTTTTTTTTATGGACGCTTCACACCACGTTAATCTGGCCCCGTGCGAAGTATCCGAAGAACTTGTGTTACAGGTACCAGACAACGGAAATATAATATTTAATACTTTTTAATAGTGTATAGACACAGATTTAAGATTTTTATTATATTATACACAAATTTAATACACATCCATGATCCAGGAACATTGATAACTTTTTGTTCCCTCGGCGGGATTAGAACCCGCGACCTCTCGCTCGAGCACCAACGTGCTCCACCACTGCGCTACGGAGGTCGTCTATGTTTTTATATCCTGCCTTATTTTATTATTCTGGAGAATTTCTACAATATATCTCTAACCTCAAATCCTCGAGATAAACGTAAGAAGGAGCGCTTCCCGCGGCTGGTTTAATTTAAAATATGACAGTAGACTGGCTCCGCGCCCACTGCAGACGACAGACTCGGCCCATTCGCACCGATTTATTTCACAACAAAACGACTTCATTTCCGACGGCCAGTGTATCTGTTATTTATCGTGGCCCCACTTTATTTATTAAAATTTCATTTGATAGCGCCCGGTAACGAATCGACACGTAATGCTGACAAATGGCGCGTCTGGCGCGGGATGCGCCTCCGTCCATTGTTTACCGATGAGCTCGTGTCCGCCGCTCCGTCCGCCACACGACCCTACGAATACATTTTTAGTGATTTGGGAATTGTTATTCTCGTGGGGTTCTGAGGTCCATAAATGTTTTCCCGCCATTTGTCAACGACCGCCACAATGTGCTCGGTCATGAGACATCGGCACAATAGTACTATGTTGTCATTAGAAAACTTTGTTCTAATATTAGCTGTAACTCTTTAAACGCTGATACCTATTTGAGAAAGTACATATTTAAATTACGCTATTTGATCGATTACTCATCCCTAACACTATACAAGGTGTAAAATAAATGAAAGTGCTAGAAACGTATACTGTGAAAGTACTAGCGCTGAACGACTTACTTTTGACTTACTTTGAGAAATGCCCCAGCATGAACAATTTTCCCATACAATAATTTTTTAAAAGTACCTTTTTCAGCGCTGGTTAACTCTATATACGAGACCCATACACATCCTAAAGTATTATCACTCATTAATAGTATAGTCTGTATGGACTAAATTATTCTTAAGCTAGTCTTGAAAGTTGAGATATTTACTGAACATTTATTAAGATATTAAAAGAATTCGTTTAAGGGCTATAAATGTATACGCCTATATAATAGTATCCCAGAAAATGTTCAACATTTTTCAACTAATAATAAATAAAAATAAATAAAATAAAAAACGTTTTATTTCCAAATGAAACTTACAAAGTTATTTTCGGAAAGTCAACAAGAAAAACAAGCTACCACCGGTTCAACCCTAACCCGCCGAGAAGAACCGGCGTAAGAAACTCGGACGAGGCCAACTTTTAGCAAAACGATGGAAAATTGATCTTTTTTAACAGTATATATTTTTTACAATGTAACTTAATCTATAGCCTACATTAATATTATAAAAGTTAGAGTACATATAGTAAATAAATATAAGCAGCCATCATGGTTGGCCACCTTATTCCCAGGGTGTGCCATCATTAACAAAATCAATTATCTTATAATAAGCTTTAGCACACAATCGTTCTTTGACTACTTTTTTAAATTTATTAATGGAAAAATTTTGAATGTTTTCTGGGATTTTATTGTATAGGCGTATACATTGCCCTTTAAAAGATTTACTTACTTTGCTAAGCCTGATCATAGGTATAACGAGCTTGTGCTTATTTCTAGTGTTCCTACAATGATTGTCACTTTTTGTTTTAAAATTATTTAAATTTTTCCTTACATATAATAAATTGTCCAAAATGTATTGAGATGCAACGGTTAGTATTCCTATTTCTTTAAACTTTTCTCTCAGAGACTCAAATGAGGACATCTTGTAAATGGAACGTATTGCTCGCTTCTGCAGCACAAATATTGTGTTAATGTCGGCTGCATTTCCCCATAAAAGGATGCCGTAAGACATTCATTCAATAAGTTTATGAAAGTAGTCAAAGAACGTTTGTGTGCAAAAGCTTACTTTAAAGTTAGGTAATGATTATAATATGAATGATAGCACACCTTGGGAATAAAGTTATTCCTGCCTCGGACCACCATCTTGTGGAACCAGCTGCCACCCACGGTATTTCCGAACCGATACGACTTAGGAGCCTTCAAGAGAAGAGCCTACCTCTTCGTCAAAGGCCGGCAACGCACCTGCAGTTCCTCTGGAGTTGCGGATGTTTATGGGCGTCAGGATTCACTTAACATCAGGTGAACTGCCTGCTCGTTTGCCCCCTTTTTCCATAAAAAAAAGTAGCCTTCTACAAGGCCAATTATGTATAGAATGTACTCATGTTATTTAGTTTTAGCATTGACATATTTATCATTTAAATTTATACTTTTTTTTAAAGAGAAATTTTCCATCTTTTTCGTAAAAGATGGCCCCATGCGAGTTTCTTACGCCGGTTCTTCTTGCTGGGCTAGTTCCCGAACCGGTGGTAGGCATCATATTATAGAAACGACGTTCAGAAAAGTTTTTTTTGATAATTTTTGATTTGATTTGAACAAAAGTAATTAAAATAACAGATAGTTAAATAGTAGATAAACAGGAGTCGGCGCGGTGGGAGCGGTAAGCCGGTAAGCTGGTGGCGGCCGAAAGAAATCTCTGCGATAATCCAATTAGCTGGGCAATTTGTGAAGCGCCTGTTTACTGCCGAATGTTCTCGACGCCGGGTGCCGGGCGCGCTGCTCGTGTGGGAATTTATTATGTATGTTAATGCTTTGAGTTAACATTTTTGAAATCAAACGGGTGGTTTGATTTCAAAAATCGTCACTATACCTTCTCAACCTCGTATCTAAAGAACTTTTTAGTAGAGTCAAAAAAGTCTTAGTAATTATGGCATGGATTTTGGATGTATATGTATACTGTATATAACTGGGGCCGTACTCTCCAAACTGATTTGATTTTGTTTTAGATACGATCATGCCGCGTACTTCCTAATAAATTGACATTTGTTTATTTTGAATTTCAGTCGATTGATATATTCGGGAGTACAAAAAGTTACGATCTAACAATTTTCTTTATACTGATTAGTTTCAAAGTAATTCACCAAATAAAGTACGAAAAACCTCTGATATCGAACGGATTCGGTTTTCAATTGTGTCGGGAGTAAGCCCGCAAGACCTCACAAAATCTAATCGCTCCTCGCAAGTCATAATAAAATCTAAAATTATTAAGTTTTTTGACTCTACTAAAATGTTGTAGTATTTTAGATACGAGGTTGTGGAGGTAAAGCGATGAAATGTTAACCGTTACAATTAATCGCAAAAAAATTTTGATAATAGATAATGAATCTACGTGTCCTTCTCTTCACGCTATACTCGGCTTGATATATTATCCACGAATCACCCTGTACATTAAATTGTACGATTTCACAGAAACGGGGTAACTTGGGGCAGTCGGAGCACCGTCGATTGCCTTTTATTTAGGTCCATAGTTCGAGCGTGCCGCAGCAACAATTCATTGCGGCCACTTCCCCGATAGCTGACCGCGCTCCCTAATGCCCACCATTAGCACAGCTTCCTTCACGATCCGCTGTGTTTATCGCGCCTCACTGAATAAATAGTCAATATTTCAAGGCCAGTATGCCAGTATGTTAGTACACAATACACAGGACACAGGCGCCTCACGTATAGCCGCGTGCGCATCTTAGGTAAGCATATTTGTAACATAATATATAAATAATAATCGACAGTTGTCGCTATTTTATACGTTATTATGATCACCAGTTCAGACGCTGCAACAATTCGGGGGTAGCATAAGAATAATAACTATTATTATAGTTATAATAGTATGACAATTTGCTAACCGTTTATATTCCCTAGCCGAATAAGATTCGATATCTTTGAAGACGCAGCAACATAGTTCGTATTATGCAAATGTTTTCGTGCTCGGTTCATTTTCATATTCTTCATTACAAAAATTTAAACTCGTGCACCTGAGAATACCTCGGAGAGCGTACCTTTCTGTTTTTGTTTATTTTGTAATACTCGTATCCTCCCTGCGGCTTTTATTAAGGTTTAAAATCCGAAGACCGCAATATAGTCCCCAGAATATTGTTCAACGTTCACGTTGATGTACCGCATCTGAGGACTTCGCGCCCATACGACAGGGAAACGTAATCTGCAAATAGAAACAGCGACAGCATTTTAATTCATTAGCAGTAATCAATCGACCGTTTAATATGCCGCACTATAGCTTTTTTACGTTGGTGTGGCAGCGGACAACTTTTAATTCGACAGCGACTTCCCTATTATGTGACGTCTAGGACATCAATATTCCCTTGTTGCAGATCTTTGCATATCGCGATCAGACTAAACGCTGATATTCCAGTCACCGTCGGAATAAGCTGCACGCTGTACATCGTTCGTGTACAAGAAGTTGTGGAAACAACTGGCAGGGGGCCAAGCCGCTTGCGTCACGAGCGCCAAGCACAATTAAACAAAACGGTAAATTAAATGGCCCAATGCTTATTAGAAGTAGAGAACGTTTACGATAAAATAGGTGGCAGATGCGACACGTCTAACCCCCGGTATCTCGAACGCTATTCAAATGAATGATCAACTAACATGGCATACGAATCAACAACCCATATTGAACGCTGATTGGTGGAATGTTATCAGACAGAAAGGAACGAACATATATTTTATAATTACATCACGCTCACACTTGCAAGGTTTGTTTAAATTATACAGATAAGGTTAATTCACCAAAGACACCGATTAGTTGACATACGATTTGTATCGGCGAGTGAGCGTGATGTAATTACATAAATATCTGTCCGTTCCTTTCTGTCTGATAATATTCCACCAATCAGCGTTCAATATGGGTTGTTTATTTAAATGCCATGTTAATTGATCATTCATTTAATAGTTCAAGAAACTGAGGGTATATCACTTAATGAATCTGATGTGTGTAGACGATGCTTAAGCAGTTTTTAAGCGCCGCCTTGTAAAGTTTACCTTTGACTTCGGATTAGCGCTTTAAGTTGTTTCAGAGCTTTGAACTCGTGACCTCCGTGGAGAGGCGTCGCTGTGCTACAGACACGGCTGGTGTTTACGAGCGTGCTACTGTACATTTACGGGAGGAAATGAGGTGAGCAGCGCACTCCGATAGTAGAGGTGATATCGTAAACGCAATGTTGAAGGATGATTCGTTTAAAAAAGTATTGTTATATATGTGTGTGTTAGTTGTTAACCTTTAGCTGTGTCTTGTCAATTTATGTGTTTAGTAAAGATATCTTTATTTATGTTATTGAATGTACCGTAGGTTCTTGATGGAAATACATATTATATATGGTGTAGGTAGATTTTACCTACACCTGATGATGACTATGTCGAAACCGGTCGTGTATTTTAAGAAATAATTTGTTGTTGTAAAATAACTAATAATAAAGTGGGAAAAAAGTGCAAGTATTTAGTGTATTATTACTATATCTTCTTCGTAGAGGTACTACGTGTTCGTAGTACGTCTACGAAGTTTTTACTAATAATGATATTTTGCGGTATAGCAACATAGGGACTTATTATGTTATTATTAAAGAAAAAGAAAAATGGAGGATAGACTCTAAAAATAGTTGCTATCGCGTCGACGCTTAAACCGGAGGTCGCGGATTCGAATCCAGCTGAAGCCGAGGGAACAAAAGTTTTCAATGTTCCAGGGCCATTGTTATTTAATACTAGCTGTGCCCGCGACTTCGTACGCGTGGAAAAGTGATTTGGGGCAGTGTTATAATAAATATGTTTTAAATATATTTTTTGGTTATAAAAACTGTCGTTTAGGTATTTAAAAATCTATTTTATAGTATGCTGACAATTCCTACTACCAGCTTGACAAATGACCGTGTATAATTACTATATTGCGAACGGGACTACTTGATAGTACGCTCACATACACGACGAACATCTCTGTACTAACTACTAAGATTTGTATGGATTTTGCGCCGCAGCGACTGCAGACGATGATCGATTCCACGCCGACGCTGCGCTGGTGTGGAGACAATGGTATTAAGTCAGCGCGCCGCAAAATACTGCAGTCTTCTCAGTGCGCAAGTCCGACTCGCACTTGCCCGGTTTTTTTATTTATTAATAACCTACGCAAACAAACATGTATGTAATGATTACAAATCACATGACTGTTTTTATACAGACAAACTGATTTTATACAGAAAAGTAGCAAAATATAGAAAGTCCAAAAGAACTGTAAACACAATATGTTATATATTATAGTTATAGAATACATAATTTGGACAAAGAAGACTATAGAAATGTACAGTAGTAGTAGGCTGTATGAATTTGAACGGACGGAATAAGAACTATAATATTATAGAATGCAACATATTATACATCTATATCTATATCTATACTTATAATAAAACTCTAGAGAGGTCAATTCTGTACATTTAATATTTTTTCAAAATTCTTATTGGAGGGTGATTGGAGATCGACACTGATACCAAAAATGCAATCAATAAATTTTTTGTCTGTCTGTCTGTCTGTATGTGCACGCATGGAACAAAAACTACTGAAGGGATTTTAACCAAACTTAGTACGATTGTAGTCCATACTCCTGAGCAGGTTATAGGTTATAAAACATAACGCTGAGACACATAGGAGCCGAGTAGTGACGATAAATTTGCAGTTAGTCGAACGAATTTCGACGCGTGTAGACTGCGGGGTGTGCGGGACGCGCGGGGCGATCGCTTATCTACTTACACAGTACACAGCGACGCGATGCAATAGAAACAGTATTTTAACCGACTTTCAAAAAAGGAGGAGGTTTCTCAATTCAACCGTATATATGTTTGTTCGCGGATATCGGGCGTCGGGCGTCGGCGTCGCGACGTCGGGCGTCAGCGTCTCGACGTCGGGCGTCGGCGTCGCGGCGTCGGGCGTCGGCGTCTCGACGTTGCGAGTCGCGGCGTCGGTGTCGCGGCGTCGGGCGTCGGCGTCGCGGCGTCGGGCGTCGGCGTCGGGTGTTGGTGTCGCGTCGCGGCGTCGGGATCGCGTCGCAGCGTCGGCATCGCGTCGCGGCGTCGGGCGACGACGACGCCCGACTGGTATTGGTCGCAGCGTAATGTTATATTATAGCCTAAAGCCTTCCTCTATAAATGGACTATCCAACAAAAATATTTTTTCAAATCGGACCAATAGTTTCTGAGATTAGCGCGTTTAAACAAACAAACAATTCACATTTCGGGTTTTCGGTTAAGTAAATCAAACACCACGCGAACGAAGTCGCGGGCACAGCTAGTTGCTAATAACACGCTGAGGACCGAATTTCGATTTTCTTAATTAATAATACGAAAATCGATTCTCGGATAACGTATTTTATAAATGTAGGTACTCAACTTTGTTATAATTGCAGTTGGCGTATAGATGTCGCTATCTCTTGTAAGATAGATTTTTATAAGAGAATATTTTATCATTATTATAATATTTGGCAAAAAAAACCTATAATAATCACACTGTTAACACATATCCAGGGCAGGCCGTAAATGGTTAGAATTTAACAAAAGGTAGAATTAACAGTTTTCCCCTGTAACACAGTTTAGTAACTATCAAGATGTTTTAACGTCTAACTTATTAAATATAAAAAACAAAGAAAAAGAGCAATATATTTTAAAAAAATCTTAGAACTGTTTTTAAGGTTCCGTACCTCAAAAGGAAAAAACGAAATACATAATATCCACACACAATATATTACACACTTCCATGTCCGTCTGTCTGTCAAGGCCCTTTTACTCAGAAACGCGTAAAGGTATAATTAAGATGAAAATTATATAAAATACTCAGGATCTAGGTACTGTTCCTTAAAGTAGTGAAAAAATCAGACTTTTTAGCCAATGCAATCAAAAGCTACAGTCGCTTATGTCGCAAAATTTCGTCATTTTAGACACTCGCAAGGGAATCAAAACCTAAAGGGTACTTCCCGTGAACTTAAAATCATAAAATTTGAAACCAAGCAACGTCTAAAACCATATTATGTTTTTAGTTACATTATTATATAGATAATAAAAATATTTAGATTTTTTTAAACTTAGTACCGTTTTGTCATGAATGTATTTAATTGAAACTTATATCAAATACTCAGGTCTCAATATGTCAATCAGGTTTGTATGGAGCTCTCGGTGCGCAAGGCCAACTCGCACTTGGCCGGTTTTTATTTATTTATAATTTATATTACATTTCTAACTAATAAATATGTACATACAGTACCTACTTGTCACAGAGGACTTTATAGTAAAAGTACTAACTGATTTTATACAAATAACTTTCGTAATAAAGAAACTCTAAAAAAAAAACTTAGATTGTCCCTAGCTTATATAACAACTAACAAATATAAAGTTACCCCCGCCGGCCCCCGCAGCCGCGGTGCGTTTGCTGCGAATAAAATTTGAAGCGGCGCGCGGCTCCCGGGCCCGGCGCGATTCCTACAAACGTCCAGCAAGTACGACATGATCTTTTTAAATTGTCATAACTTTTTTATTTATGAACCGATTTACATAAAACAAACACTAAATGTTAAATGAAACTTGCCGCAATATATTACTGAAAAGTACATCTTAATTGGATAAGCCGTTTCTGAGATTAGCGTGCACAAACCCACAGACAAACAGACAAACAGACTAAAATTTCAAAAATCATAGTTTTGGGTACTATTGCGTAAATAAAGGTCCCCTATATTATTTTTTCTCAAATATCTTCAATGTACAGACACGACTCCTCTACAGATTTATTATATGTATAGATATGTGTAATGTGTATTACGCCTCCGTGATCTAGTAGTTTAGAGCTTCACTCCTGACCCGGAGGTCGAGGGTTTGATTCACGTGTTGGAACAACAAAAAAAAAATTGTTTTCAAAGTTTCTTTAGGACAATGCAAGATGATCATCTCCCCCACTGGCTACGAGAGTGAAAAAAGAGAGAGAGAGTGTTTCTGTGTATTGCGCATACACTGGAGCACTATAAAATAACTGCTGCTGGCCTGGTTTCAATGAAACCGGCCACCGTCACCGAAATTGGTGTGGGAGGCGTTATGTAATAATGTGTATGATATTTATAACGAAAGTCTTTATGTATACCCGTTATCTGGTCCTAGCAACACATGTTTTTGTAACGTTTGAACGTGATTATAATGATCACAGTTCATTCAATATGAACGATTGAAACGTAGTAAATTATTACTGGGCACCACAGCTAGTTAAACCGCCAATTCGCTAAAATGATTGTTATACTTGTACTCGAAGTAACTTTACCCTGCGCCGCTCATAAGTCGTAACTCACGCCGGGAATATGACGCGACTTGTAATATACGAGTACGACCGCCAACTTAATCCGACCGCTTTTTTCCGAGGCACCAATTCGCTCCGGTTTGTTTTAATTAACCGAGCACCAAAGTACAGAAATTTTAATCAGCTATTTGAAATCTCGTAACACCATTTGCTTGGGACAGAGTCAACATGCAACATATACCTAAATATAAAAAATTAAACATGATATTGTCGCAACTATTATGATTAAAAAAAAAACGCATGCCTATGCGTACACTCACTCATCTGCTTGCAGGTTGTGGTTATAATTCTTTCGCGGGATATTGCTAGATATAATATATTTAAATTTTATGCTATGGATTTCCGCAAAGTAACGCCTGATTCCATTAACTATTATGATTTATTAAATATAACTTTGTTATGTATGTAGTAATAAATGACTATGATAAGTTCTCAGTGTTTTTATTCTATTAATTTAAACAGTAATACATATTGCAATAGATAGCGCGAATATCGGAGATCTAGATGGGAGTGGTCGCTGTCAGAGTCTTGACAGTTGACAATAGACCATAGACTCTAGTTTCCGTCGTTCGGGACTTAATTCCTATTTATTGTCTAACAAACTTACACAGGACAATACAGCCTCAATCCTGCAAAGGAACTAAACATAGCCACCGGATCTCGGAGGCTTCCGTCGCAGATAACGGACCCTAAACATCGGATATGAATTGTTATCCCTCATTTGATTGCCGCGCAGTAAAATAGAACTTAATGTAACACTTAATCCGCAGTCCTTTGTCTGCGATTATTGTAGCACTAATTGTAGCAGGCGCTTTACGGCCAATAAACTCCGGCTCGTAAATTTGAAATCCTGAAGGACTCGTGATTACGTTTTACTACGGCGAAACGACTAGTGAAAAGTTTATCAGATGAAAGATTAGCAATTCAGGTGCCGTTTGTTTTGTTGCGCCGTAGAAAGGCCTCATTTACTTTGTTCCTTTTCGTTTCTGCCTTTTTAACGTATGTATCTGTTGTTTAGGCTTTTATGTACATCGATCAACTAGTTGTACCTGCGTTTTAATTTATACCCACAAAATTGTGTTTAAACTGTCTGTAGTGTGCACTAAATTATACGAAAGGCGGGCTCCTTGTACCGTCAACAATTCTAGTACGTCTTACTCTTAGTACGTCTGTCTTAATACTGATTGAGTGGGGCAGCCCCCCACCAATTATAGTACTTATATTGTCCACGATATAGAGATCACCATTTAGCCAAACACTACATCCCTTCCTTATTCAGAAGTATATTTTAATAACTCTAAGCTACAGTTGTAAGATAGAAAAGTACAAGTATCAAACCTAGTCAAAATGCATATTCAGATTTAACCATAAGAATAACTTAATTTCCTCCCGATGTATGATAGCCATACTCAGCCTTTTCCTTTCCCTTTCTTTTTAAATGATTTGGTAAAAGAGCATCTATGTATATAATAATTACATCAATGATCAAACGCTTTTAAAATCTTAGTTTAAAAAATTTAAGCCCACAAGTAACTTTGATAGTATAATATAATATTAGCTTATTTACTAGCTTTTAAATTCCATCATATGAAATATTATATTAAACATTTAAGGCCCATACTTCTTGTTAGGAACAAAGTCTGTTACTATCCAGTAATGTATGACAAATAAAGACACAGATACAGAATATACCTTGTACATTATACATTGTATATCCTTAGCCTTTTTTTATAAATTTAATTATACTTAGCCTTTCCCTTTCCTTTTCTTTTTAATTGATTTGGTGAAAGAACATCTATGTATATAATATTTACATCAATGATCAACTCATTAAAATCTTAGTTTAAAAAAAATTAAGACCATAAGTAACTTTGATAATGTAATATAATATTAACTTATTTATTAGCTTTTAAATTCCAACATAAGGAATATTATATTAGTAACAAAGTCTGTTACTATCCAGTAATGTATGACAATAAAGACTAAGATACAGAATATACAAATACATTGTAACGATTTAGTTACAATTCTAGTATGTAAAACTTCACAGAGATCAGTGACATGTCAGGACGATTCCATGATACTAACTGTTTGCTAATAGTCATACAGATGATACTAGGCTGTTCCTACATCGCGGCATCGAAACGCCGAGCCCTAGTAAAGAGGCTCACGTATGTAACCTAATATGCTGTGCTGAATAATAGAACGCAAGCAAATTGCCATAGATATAACTAATGTTTCTGACCTTTATTTATTACATTAATTATCTAATAAGATATTGATTCCATAAAATTCAACCATTTTAATTCCAGCCACCGAACGAACAGGTTTACTAGTATCTATAACAGTAAAACGCCATCTAGAACAATTTCCAATACTTGTTTCAATATCAGATATCAGATTGTCTCTCTTTGCTGGTGTTTTAATTGTATAATAATATTTTATGATGAATTCCCCATCCTACCTTTAATGACTTTCTGTTACGTCTCGGTACCATATTATAGTTTTCATTTGAGACTGAAGGCTCATACTGTCATTTGACACCTTGGTTACTACTCGGTAACATATGGTTCTCATTTGAGGATGATGGCCCATACTGCCATTTGACACCTTGGTTACCACTCGGTAAAGTATGATTTTCATTTGAGAATGAAGGCACATACTGCCTTTCAACACCTTAGTTACCACTTGGTAAAGTATGATTTTCATTTGAGAATGAAGGCACATACTGCCTTTCAACACCTTAGTTACCACTTGGTAAAGTATGATTTTCATTTGAGAATGAAGGCACATACTGCCTTTCAACACCTTAGTTACCACTTGGTAAAGTATGATTTTCATTTGAGAATGAAGGCACATACTGCCTATCAACACCTTAGTTACCACTTGGTAAAGTATGATTTTCATTTGAGAATGAAGGCACATACTGCCTTTCAACACCTTAGTTACCAAATGGTAAAGTATGATTTTCATTTAAGAATGAAGGCACATACTGCCTTTCAACACCTTAGTTACCAACAGGTAAAGTATGATTTTCATTTGAGACTGAAGGCTCATACTGCCTTTGTACACCTTGGTTACCAACAGGTAAAGTATGATTTTCATTTGAGACTGAAGGCTCATACTGCCTTTGTACACCTTGGTTACCAACAGGTAAAGTATGATTTTCATTTGAGACTGAAGGCTCATACTGCCTTTGTACACCTTGGTTACCAACAGGTAAAGTATGATTTTCATTTGAGACTGAAGGCTCATACTGCCTTTGTACACCTTGGTAACCAACAGGTAAAGTATGATTTTCATTTGAGACTGAAGGCTCATACTGCCTTTGTACACCTTGGTTACCAACAGGTAAAGTATGATTTTCATTTGAGACTGAAGGCTCATACTGCCTTTGTACACCTTGGTTACCAACAGGTAAAGTATGATTTTTATTTGAGACTGAAGGCTCATACTGCCTTTGTACACCTTGGTTACCAACAGGTAAAGTATGATTTTCATTTGAGACTGAAGGCACATACTGCTTTTGATCATCCGTGCTCCTATTCAATGCACGGTTCGCAGTTTAATCCGGGTTCGTACTGCCAGTATTTTATAGTAGAAGGGATGAGACGGTGAGAGATTCTAGAAGATATGAATGAAGCTCGAGGTCCTTGGTAGATGTTAGCCATTAAGGCTTGCTTAGCTCGCAGGTCGTAATCATTATCTGTACTCAAAAGTTGTGATTAGATTTGTACCTACCTACGTTATTCATGTTCTTCACAGAACAACATTTTATTACTTTATTATTTCTAATAAATAATAAAGTAATAAAATGTAATAAAATATGACACGTCATTTCAATTACCATAGCGTAAAATATAAAGTTCTTATCAGTGCTACTGTGTATTTTGAATAATAATTAAAATATAACAACAATATAAATATCAATTTTAAGAACTATGATGGCAAATTTCCCTCTCCCAGGTTGTAGCCATACCAATGAGATACGTCCAGATTCTAACGTATATTACGGACGCCTTGTTTTGCTTTCCACCCGATTCCGGTAACAGTCATTCAAACCAGTGGCCAGCTATGCCGGAGCCATCTTTAAAAAGGTCAAGTACAATACACAATAGTAATCCATCATCCCTCAACATCGCATCCAGTGGAACGGACACCTGACACGGCTGGAGGGAGATAAGGCGCTGAACCAACCTGAACCAACCCTCCTCACACCTGTCAGATGCATGGATCATCTTCTTTTTCAGACTGTCAGGTTATCAGCCCGTATTGCTCTAAACAATTTAAAACAACTTTTTTTTCTTTTTTACGCGGAAGTCCATTGTTCTCACCCACCACCTCTAAGTTCCAGACGAATTGGCCGACCATTTTATGAGAATTCAAAAAAAATATTTAAAACCATCATTGGTCACCGCTTTCCAAGCACTACATTATAAAATATTTCTAAAGTAGTTCTCACTCGTAGAATACTATATAGATTGTACATAGCACGAGGAAAGGCCTAAACTTTTAATCCTAATAAAAGCTTAATTTTCAAACTCATTCAACAACATCAATATATAATATTCGAGTAGAATTGAATATAATATGTATGCAATACACAAGCAATAGGCAGTTTAAAAAACCTACTTACCATAATTCCACTGTCTTATAATATGTACAATGTACATACCTACATTCTATAGCTCTATCCTTTTGTCAAGTAATTATTGTTTAATTAGGTTTTTTCATACTCGGTAATTTGTAGATACTGACTTATTTGACATAGTATTTCAACACCATATTATAATGTTAATATTATGTCTTTAGAGCATAACATTATTATAGATAGAAGGTTAATTAGAATATAACTAATATATTGAAATATGTGTAATAATGAGTATCTGGTGGTATTTAATAGCACACAACAAAGTTTATTTTTAGACTCTTGTTTGTTTCGACTTTTGAAGATACAACCCAGTACTGAGATATATAAAACAGTACTCTGACAGACGCCAAATAAGTCTTGTAAGTCCTCAAAACCCAGTTAAAAATGCACAAGAGACTTTAGTTATGATTCAATCAAAGTAACAGAAAAGTCTTAGTTAAATAGAATAGTTCATTTACATCTTAACTTGTGCATTTACCATGTTTTTTGTTAATTATACACCGGTAGCAATGACTCTGATATCAATGTAAACCTTATCCTTCATTAATATTATTTAATAATAAAATATATGAAAATTAAGATTGTACCTACATCTTGGCTTAGCTTTGCATTGCTGTAATTGTCAAAGATTTAATTCCTGCATTGTATGTAACAACTTCATATTCATATTATAATTAAATAATTCATTCTGAAGCAGACGCTTTTTAGAATACTGCGTAGCATTGCAATATTGGAGCTAGATAAATTTTCCTTGCATTGTTCTATAATAATATCCAATATACTAACTCGCTTCAGACAGTTTGTACCACCCAAAGCTACATAGTATTTGAAACTTCTTTTTTTTTCTAAATTTGAATATGGGTTGTACTTATTCGCAGAAATGAATAACACATTTTTATAGTTTTCGGTCACGGTTAATTACTGATTTAGAACCCATATCTAATGCGATTAAACTAACATATAAATCTATTTCATCTTGCAGTCACTTGTAAGATACAAAGACAGTATTTATGAGAAGGGTTTTTAAAGGTTTCTGTTTATTCACTACAACCTGCTATATACCTATGTATTAACAAATTCAATAAACCAAGTAAGCCAGCCAGCCAGTCTTGTAAGGGGCTTACAATATCCTTGAGTTATTCATATATTACTTGAAATTTCAAGTGACTTCATATAATGAAACCTTAATTATTTTTTTAAATTAAAGGAATCCCAATTATGCATGGTGTATAATAATAATTAACATGTTGGTCTTAGATTATGTTTTGTATTAAGAGATATAATATAAACAACAAAACCAAGGACAGACTACATGTTTTTGCTTAAAAAGTAATAGCTGTTGCGCCTTTTACAGTATAACTATTACAGTTGCAAGTGCACCGCACAATACAACAATTGATGTGGACTTTATAGACACTGCCTATCTACGCTGTATTAATTTAAGTTTAAATTATTAATTTAAGTTTATATTTCCATTTTACTATATACGTATACTATAACTAACTGTCGGTTCTCTAATCTGGATGCCTTATCGACCCGATATTACCATATAATAAATATTTAAAGATCAAGTTTAAATTTTCCATATAATAATATGAACTGAGCTAGTATTAGAGTATTGTCAAGATCCACTATACGCACATATTTTAGTGCAATGTAATTACACTTTTTGTAAACACCCTTTTATTTGTTGGTCTGTTTATAACTAATATTGTAATGGAAAGTAACTAATTTATCCATCTTCCAACTATCGTTGCGTTATAGAAACGGCAACTTTATGTAGTTCTGAACAATATGATACTGTCGAACTGATGTGATGATGGAGTCGAGAGATAGGCTCTTGCCTATCATTGCCTTTCATGAGGAATATCGTATCAAAATCGTGCTTGCACTTGTGAGAACAGTGTAATATTGAAAATCCCGATGAACCCTTAGACGGGCATTATGCAGCTTCTGCCATCTTCATCTTTTTTTATACAAACGTGTTTTAACTATTAATTTTTCGACATTTAGAGGAGCTAGAACTTTAGATGTCATTTATTTTACACGTCAACCTTTAATTTCAATAACGAATTCGCCATCTTAGACAACCATATACTTTGTTATTTTATTACTCACTGTTGAATTCATCATATTCGTAGAATATTACTTATTTGAACGGATGATTTTAACCCCTTATCCTGATACACTTTTTGTGCCCAGTATAATAGACTCGTATTAGGGTGTAATGAACATTCTTACTAAACAATTAAGCATTTTCTTATCTTTTAAACTCCTATGAAATGCAATACAATTACGCCAGTTAAACTAGTTTATAATCATGATACTTTAGTGTACTTTAGGTGTCAATGAGCTCATCCTTCCTTTTCAATTTAGTTTTCCAATACGCACGTGATTTACAAAATTAATATTTTTTTTCACTGACCTTATTACTGATTTACTAGTATTATAGGTTTATCCTCGTCGCCATTTGTAGTGTGCACTAAATTATACGAAAGGCGGGCTCCTTGTACCGTCAACAATTCTAGTACGTCTTACTCTTAGTACGTCTGTCTTAATACTGATTGAGTGGGGCAGCCCCCCACCAATTATAGTACTTATATTGTCCACGATATAGAGATCACCATTTAGCCAAACACTACACTGTCATTTAAACATTTCTAGTAACGTATTAAGTACATTGTTTGTAGACACGGATCTTTAGATTAATGTACTTAATATGTTACGACGTATTCTTAAATGCCAGTTTGAACTCAATTTTCTCGAAATCAGAATTTTGCTACATATCAACTTCATCCATTCATGTCTTCAGTTATCTTAAACATAAGCGGCAAGAATGTTTAAAAAATAAATTATGTTACAAATTCCACAAGGATTTCTTCTTCGTACAACTAGATTTTTCAGGTGTATTATATAATAGGGCACGAAGGGCGATTCACATGAGCACGGGCGTTAAGGGCTGTAGCGAGGGAAGTGACCGGACATCCCCCGTAACTCATACGTGCTTCCGGCAAAAACGGAAGCCGGCGGAACACACCCCGCCGCATACCGGCGCTGACACACATATAGCCGGGTCATAGTAATGCAACTTATTTATGTGTTTTAATATCTAAGACGTGACAGTAGGATTTACAGATTCCGCACCCGCTTGTGCCGAAGACCTCTCAGTTAAAGTGTATTTAACTGTAGATTTCAGTTACATGATAAAGTGTTGGCGTAAACCGTATAAAATAGTAAAGACCAAATAATTTCTGACACGAAAGAGAATCTTGTTTGCCAAAAGCAAAACTCAGCACGCGATGTAAACGCACAAACTCCATAACGGGTGTACATTTGTTTTTTTCTCGATATCCTCTTCATAAAGCAATATACCTACTCCTAACACATGATCAATCATTGAATAACGCCGTGCTCTGCGCAATAACGGAATAAGCGGATATAATATTCCCGCTGAAAGAACAGCCTGATTTCATTTAGTTTGCGGCGCGGCGCGGGCGGGCGCCGTGGGCGGGCGTCGCGGGCGGGCGGGCGGCTCGGATCTAATATCCTGGTCTGGCTTCCGTCGACAGACTTCCTCAGCCGATATTAAACACTCATATCTAAAATATACTCATAAAATGCAATAATATTTCCAGTGTGTTTATAAAACAAAACATTATGTTACGTACAATAAGTAGACTGAATTTTGTAAATATTGACCAATCTAATTAGCTATACACTACTCATAAAAAATATTAAAACTAATTAATAATAAAAAAGAGGTAATAAAACCAAGCGTGCTAAAAATAAGACGTTAAAATGTTCGTCTTTTTCGTGATCAAAAGGATTTAAAATTCAAATGTTTTTTAAAACTCGAGCGCTAAATACGCCCAGCTCTCAGAGCAAAAGTTGATATCGCTAATGTAACATGCAGTGCAAGCGACCGGAAGATTTGGGATCTCGATCTTATTATGGAGGGCGCAGGTTCGATTCCGTTCACGTAGACAATTGTAGGTAGAGCGGGCGGAATCACTAACCGCGGGCGAACTTTTACAATAAATCCATCGCCGGCCGACAGTTAATCAGGGCCGATAAAAGCTTAATCGCAGTACCTGCTGCGCGGTTCCGTTCTATTACGCGGCCCGCGAACTTCGACAGTCGATACTCTGTGATGACTAAACTTGGACTTCGCTAATTATATTTCCTTCACTTTTTTTTAATATTAATTACTTTATAAGGGAATTACGACAACAGTGATTTGGACTAATCGTAGAATGTGCTAATCAATTAACCCGCCGAGGGAACAAAAAGTTTTTTATGTTCCTGGGTCATAGATGTATATATATTAAATTTGTGTATTAATAAAAATCTTAAATATGTGCATAGCATAAAAGTATTAAATATATATTTCCGTTGTTTAGTACCTATAACTCAAGTTTTTCGGATACTTAGCACAGTGCCAGATTGACGTGGTGTGAAGCGTCTATAGATATTATATTATTATTACATTTAATTTTCAATATTTTTTCAGTTTAATCGTGATCTTATTTCTATCTTATATATATGTCGGATGGGCTCTCATGATTTAGTATCATTCCTTCGGATACTGTGGGCTTTCGTGGGTAAATCGTGAAAAGAGAACAGAGTAACAATATCACTTGTTTATTCGTAATCACAATTTCTTTATAAATTCACTATTCACTACACTTTATGAATTTACTTTACTTTAAATTCACTTTACTTTACTTTACAAGTATTGACACTAACGAAACATAACACGTTTCAAGACATCTCAACTTGGCGACCAAATCACGAATGAATTCAGTCTCGTCGAGAAAGTCCCGAGTCATGTCAAAGCGCGCCATAGACAAGTTGCGCCATTTTGCCACTTGGGGGCGCGCTTCCGTCTCGTTTTGTGTCCATATTCATATCCGGCTCCGACACGGCCATTCTGATAAGTCACACGTCCCGTGTGATGCTTCTGCAAAAGAGAAAACCAGCTGCAATATCACGAGCCTTTCGCTCGGCCAACTCTGACCAATCTCCACAAATCATCAAAAATAAAGTTCAGATCTCAATAAAATTTTGTTTCAAATAATCTTTCAAATAAAATTCTCGATCAAAAAAATTTCGACATGGAATGATACCCTGGGTCATGTTACTTAAATCATGTTAAAACTGTAGGAACTGTAACACAAATAAACTAGTAAAATCTCTAACTCCACTACCATACCCAATTTCATAGACATGGAACTCACAAGGTTCATTGTCCCAGACCCCCAGTCAAACGCCCTCCTGACATAAAACGGACTTAATATAGTCCGAGTTACCGGTTACGAAATAACTGGACGGTCAACCTCATCACTCATAGTACGGTAGGTAGAGATTTTACCCAACAACACAAACTTGTTCATCATTAGCAAAATCTTATATCATCTTTCACCAATACATGACCCGAAGGAATCTTTCTCGTAACGTATGCAGCGTCATAAGTACGCTTTGAACTTGCAACTTTTACAGCCTTATTTTCAACTATGAAAAACAACCAATCGAAAATCTATTTACTTACGCCTTATTGCTTTTCATAAGGTGTATTATTTGAACTATCCTTTTATCTCGGTTACTGTATAAAACAGTCAATGTACCTTCTCAACTAAGATTTGTAAAAAGGGTTCATAGAAACAGACTATACATTAAAGTCACGAGATAAACAATTACGCTCACCAAATAAACTCAATATCCAAATCTGATGAAGTACAGAGTGCAGGCCCCTTGACGCCTGATGCCATCATTATAGGCCGATACATTGCAGCATTGCTGCATTGGCAGCAGTACCCAGCACAGCTCGACGCGCGCCGTCTGCGTCACGTCGCGGCGCTCGTTCATTGAATCTCCGTCTGTACACAAAATTAAACAGCACAAAAAAAATGTTCAAACTGTCCAATTATGTTCTTTTTAGGGTTTCCTATCCGTGGGGTGTCGAAAAAAGAGTAGCACCTCCTATCAACCATCTTTCCCGTAGATGCGCCCGCCAACCCGCCTGCCAAACGTGGCGAGTATAGGCAACTACCCCCCATGTAATATTTTAAGGGAGGCTTATATCCAGAAGTGAACATCATATCCGAAATGATGATGATCATCCAAGGATAAATAACAGGAACAGAAAATTTTAATACTTTGCTGTATGTCTGTTTGCCACCAGGCCGCAGCTCAAGAACCAAGCTATCGCAGTTCAAATATCGCGGACAATTATTATGAGATCAAAATGTTAAATTGACTTTGCAATAAATTTCATTTTATTTCCTTTCAACGATCTAACTAATACGATAAAGAAAAGCTGTTACAGTAACAGTCTCATAATAACAACTGATCAGCAGCTGTCCCAATAATACAACTTGACCACTACATTTTAGTTGCACCATCGCGGGAATTGAACCCACAACTCTTAAGTGGAGAGCCACGCTCTGGTCACGTGAGCGATCACAATACCAGAAGACTCCCAAGTGCGTTTACAACCTTTCACATGATAACCAAGTTCACCGAAGCTGACTGAAGTCCACCGATGAACTTTCTTATCCACCTCAGCCACAAGCTCACGGCCTCTGCCACTGGACCGTTGAGTGTGTGCTGCCGCGTTCACCATCAACACCAGCCACAGGCTTCTGGAAATGTGAAATAAAAATGCGTCAATTCAATAAAGTTTATTTAAATCACAACCGATTTTCTTTTCGTCGCAAATTACACTATTATTGCCGTAACTTATAGTAATTCCAATCCGCCTAGTGTGAAAGTCATAGATAGACAAACATGTTTCAATTTTACAGCTTACAACAACAATATCATAAACTGACAGTTTTATTGCGGATCACGAATGTCCTAGCACTTATTATCAGTTATCAGTTTGTTTAAACACTGTCAGAATAAATAACAAACACGACATTATTTAAAGTTACTTTTGAAACTGATCAATGGCTATTTCTTACTACGTATGCGGTAACGCCAAATAAGAAATAGAACTGTGTACAAACTGTATGTATCTACTGTGATTAACACCCACTTGATGAACTTCGCTATTTAATAGCAGGGATGTTAGGGAGCTCCGTAACCGTAACCGAATCCGAAATAAAACTTTTGCTACTGTAAAAAGGAAACCAATATCCAATATCCGTAACCGAAATTATCCGAAACAAATGGGTAATCCGATATCATTTAATATCCATTTCTTCCCGGTTTAATAGACATGGTAAGTTTACGGAAATTTAATTTAAGTCGTTTCAAACTAGGTAGCATCTTCCAAACAATATTTGTACACGTCAATTGCTTTTGTTTATGCAGTGCAGGTGCACCGATACGCATACCGGATGTTGTATATTCAGGCACACCTAATAAGAATATAGTACGTCCAATAAAAAGTTTCAGGTGTTGGTAACCAATGAATAACTGCCGCCCAGTAGATACGATATCGACTCTATAGTACTATTACCTTTCTTACTTTCTTACTTCACGTTAATGTGAATCCTTTCTCAATTCTGAATTAATGAACACCCAACAAATAATACGAATGCCTAATTGTATTATCAAATACACATGAGAATTGCTTATCATATTATGATTTTGATCACTTTATTACAAACAGTACGATTTCACGAAATGAAATGTCGATAATGATCTTCTGCTGATCAAACTTTCAAGTGCTGCTGTATTACAGTGTGATCTACTTCGGTCAATGAAACAGTAATAATGATGAATATCTGTAAGACGTATGTCCTATGTACTAAGTACTTGTTTTTACTTTGCGTTAATAATTGCTTTTAAAGCAATTATTTTTTTATAAAACCAGAACCAGAACCTTTGGTTATAAAACCAGAACCATTTAGAACTTTATAACGAAATAAGTAACGATCATGATACAACCAGTTCACATCATTGCGAAGCGAGTAGAGAAGTCCATAAGATGCACAATGCTTGTCTGCGCTGGTCGGACACCCAGCACGCTGGTCGGTCACCCAGCAGTCAGCACGATGGTCGGTCACCCAGCACAGCTCCTTCTCCCCTTGGCGAGGCTATGCATCATCCGGTCGAACATCATCCCAGTGTATTGTCCATCTGCACATAAAACAAAACAGCAAAACAAAAGAACACTTTAGTGTAGGTACAATAATTTATTGTAAATGAAATTTTGTGATAATACTCGTATAAGCAAGATATTTTATGGACACTTGAAACACAAATTAATAACTAGTGTATTGGTCTTTAAAAATTATTTGAGGAATAAAAAGTTGGCTACCACCTTTTACCAAAACCATAATCAAAGCCTGTCGTTAAAGCACCACTGCTGGTGTCGCCACCGTGTAGACGTCACGTCACTGTCATCATCACGTCACCGCTGTCAGTACTTCTACTCCTTCTTAATCATCGTGGCGGGATTATTGGTACACGGTATCCTTGCAGCACTCGGCTCACCGCTGTCCCGTCTTACCACAATTACGCCATGTACATAGCTTGCAAAGCAGCACGGGTTAGTACGTACTGCCCAACTCATGTGGATCGAGTTTGTATTGATTTGCAATGATTACTATTATCACTTTTTGCAGACCACACAAAAGATTACACTTTTTTTTTTACTACCCGCACTTTTAAGAAAAACCTCTCTCTCTTGCACGATTTGATCCCAGATTCTGATGTCGGATGGGCTCTCATGATTTAGTATCATTCCTTCGGATACTGTGGGCTTTCGTGGGTAAATCGTGAAAAGAGAACAGAGTAACAATATCACTTGTTTATTCGTAATCACAATTTCTTTATAAATTCACTATTCACTACACTTTATGAATTTACTTTACTTTAAATTCACTTTACTTTACTTTACAAGTATTGACACTAACGAAACATAACACGTTTCAAGACATCTCAACTTGGCGACCAAATCACGAATGAATTCAGTCTCGTCGAGAAAGTCCCGAGTCATGTCAAAGCGCGCCATAGACAAGTTGCGCCATTTTGCCACTTGGGGGCGCGCTTCCGTCTCGTTTTGTGTCCATATTCATATCCGGCTCCGACATATATATATATATATATCTCTTTAATCTATCTTATTAGCTCGTAGGATTTATTTTAACATCTTTAGGTATTTGAAATATAATGTATATATTCTCGTATTGAAAATTGCCATCGCTTATGTAACACTGCCGAGTGCCCACTTCATTTCATATGCCGGTTTAAAAGCTACAAAACACCGGAAAATCGTATCTTCGGTTGGTCGTTTAGCAATTCTAATAGTCCCGAGAACCACCCAGCGAGATTTTCTCTCGAATGGTTGGAGTATGTTTTGCAAATTATCTCGCTTCCTTAAAGCAACACAATTTATATAGTAAAATTATGTACATAGTAATATTTACAAGCATTACAAATCACTTTAAACGTTCAGGGGGCTGATTGAATCAGCCCCCTGAACGTTTAAAGCCATCGCAAATTATTGCTTACAAAGTTCGATAACAAAATGTATGGGATTTGACATAAGCTACGCTAAATGATCGCTGCCACTGCCACAATCAAATCCCGTACATTTTGCTATCGAACTTTGTAAGCGATAATTAGCGATGGCTTCTTGAATCAGCCCCCTGGTGTTTCGATCCAATTAAAATTAACTTAAACAAAAATACAACATGGCAATATAATTCTACCAATTTAAATGTCACAGACGCGTGCTCCGAACAATGATATGAGATTCCCTCTGTTTTACTTTTAGATTAAATTAGATCTGTACTACACAAAAATCCGGCATTACGCTATTTTGTGATTTGCGATTGGCCCTGCTAATCCCCATGTTCTCCTCGACCCAAAAGGTACTCGTAGTTACCTCGTATTATATACATTTATCGCCTCCGTAGTCTAGTGGTTCAGAGCTTCACTCTCGACTCTGAGGTCGTGCATTCGATTCCCGCGTTGGAACAACAAAAAATGTTGTTTTCAAGTTTGGTTAGGATAATGCAGGCTGATCACCTGATTGTCTGAAAAGAAAGAGGAACCATGCGTCGGATGGGCATGTAAAATGTCGGACCTGCGCCTGTTCTCTCGCCAGTCGCCAGGGCTACGAGAGTGAAGGAAGAGAGAGTGCTTCTGTATATTGCGCACACACTTTGGCTTGATTTCAATGAAACCGGCCACCGTCACCGTAATCGGTGTGGGAGGCATTATTATTATTTATATACTGTTACTACTCGCACGTATCATGGCCAGCGCAGAATCTAAACCGGCGATAATTGCATAAAGTTGTAATCACCCGCCTCGCAATAAGTTCCATAAAGAACGTTATCTGTGGTCCGCGGCGCGCATTGTCGAGGAACAAAGCGGGCTCTCGTCCGCTCGCGATTCGAATTTCGAATCCAGTCCAACTCCGTCTTTGTTGGACAACTATTGATGCCTGATACAACTTCCCGCGTAATAACGTCATATTTTATCCCCCCCCCCCTCTATTATGTCTCCGGGCGCTGCAAATACATTATCTCCGACGAGAATCGCAGAACCACATCAATGGAATATTGAAACGTATTGTAACACAATGTTCGAGATATAAAACTTAATTGGTTAGTAAATAGCCTCAGATTGCAATTTCTCCTAACCGACGTCAATTAAACAAAAGTTTACGAATCTATGATAATCTGTCCATTTTTTCTTTTTTTATATCAATACATAGTATAAAACAAAGTCGCTTTCGCTGTATGTCTGTCCGTATATATACTTAGATCTTTAAAACTACGCAACGGATTTTGATGCGGTTTTTAATAGATAGAGTGATTCTTAAGGAAGGTTTGTATGTATAATAAATGCATAATATAGTAGAAAAACACTGATAAATTTAAAGGTTTTTAATGTGATGTCGTAAATAAGCACGTTTTTTTGCGCTTATATTGCAAACGCTGGCTGAACTCTACGAGATAGACCAAAATAATGTACTACAGTACACCTTACTTTCACCTTAAAAAGTTCAACAAAAAAGTGATGGTATATGTCTATCTCTTAGGGATAACCCACCAAAACCATTTTTATCCTTTACTAAATGGTTAATTACGAAGTGATTTTAAACAATACAGCATTAATCCTTATCCAATTAAGTACCTTAAATAAATTGTACATTTATTATAGATCAATATGCTTTTTACAGCATGTAATTTAAGCGAATATTACCGAAGATATTACAAATTTAAAATGCAGGGTCGTAGTTGTTTGCGCCGCGGCGGTACCGACCCGCGGCCGGCTTGGGGTCGGGCGGCGTAATATATAAAAATGAATTGCTGTTCGCTAGTTTCGCTAAAATTCGAGAACAGCTGAACCAATTCGGCTATTTTTGGTCTTGAAATATTCGTGGAAGTCTAGGGAAGGTTTAAACGGTTTCTATGCTCAACGAAGTGAGCATGGGTCAGCTAGTAAATGATAAATTGTTAAACGGGGAAGTAATAAGTAACAACGATTAAGAAAAGAAAACTACAATATTTCGGACATGTTATGCGCAACACC
Source organism: Celastrina argiolus (assembly GCA_905187575.2). Lineage (NCBI taxonomy): Eukaryota > Metazoa > Arthropoda > Insecta > Lepidoptera > Lycaenidae > Celastrina > Celastrina argiolus. Next base: position 23,025,002 of record LR994579.1, read on the forward strand.
AAAAAATATGAACTCCTTCAACTGATAATGCAAGGCAAGATGTTAGGTTAGAAGGAGACCAGGCCGCAGAAGGATATTTTGGCTCAAAAATCTACGAAAGTAGTTCGGAAAAAGCACCAAATCACTTTTTAGAACATCAGTTTCCAAAATAGAAATAGCCGCCATAATGATCGCCAACCTCCCAAAGGAGACGGCACAATAAGAAGAAGATGATAAATTGATAATATATCAATTATTTATAAGTATGTAACAAAAATAATATTATAGCGTCTATTAATAAAAAATACACATAAAGACAAAATAAGAGAACGATTTACCAAATCTGTATTGTAGGGTACCTTATTTAAGTAAATAAATAATTATATTATATATTTTCTGATCTTTGAATTGTAATCTTTCACTTTAGGTTATTGTAAAGTGTATCATTTCGCATACTACCTGTTATTTAATAATTTAATAATTCATGTTTAACAAACAAAAAGAGGTCAAGCGGTGTTAATTTAAAATTCTGATTGAATTTATTACTTCAAACAGAAATGCACACAGACGGTATTAAATTAATTACCGGGAAACTAACAACGTTGGAATTTTTAAAACGCCAACTCATCCGTCATATTAAAAATGTCTTGCTCTTTTTTTGTGCAAAAATTAGGGGAAAAGGAGTAAATCAGTAAAAAATACTGGGTCAACGTCGAAAGTATTAAGGCGGGATATGTTATAAATTTGTCGAAAGCCGCCTTATTATGTGGGTCTGAGGGTAGCGAGTGGCGCGAGGCGGGCGGCGCGGGGCGGCACGTTCGGAAGACACTCGCGAGGACGTGATTCAATTTGCATAGTGTGATGGACGGATTACCGAACCCTTTGGCAGCCGCGGGTCCTCTGATACCAACTTATTACCGCCGTCAAATATACTCAATAACTGGAAAGTCCCTTTATGAGCTCCCGTCTCGTTTCTGCTTGATTCTAGAATAATTGAATTCCTCCTTTTTAGAATTCGTCAAGTTTGAGTCCAAGTCATATTGAGCATTTGTTATATAAAACAGGTAGGTAATTTACCTGCGATTAAAGCAATACCGACAATAATCATAACGCCTTAAATACGGCCCACTCTACTATTAAAAATAATAATATGCTGCCCTTTAGTCTTTTTTATTAACATAATATATTATATGTGCCTATATTCAATTCATTAAAATTACTTTAGAGTAAATATGTATCTTGCACGAAGTTCAGATCGCAAGTGCTCCGGCGTGTTTGCTGCCCGTATCTGCTATTAACGAAATGTTTATGCCGACCTACTTATAAACTTGGGCATCTATTTACGAATACGAATTACAATATTATGTAACACACAATTTATTTGTCGAATAAATTAAAATAATAAAAGTCATCAAACAAACCAGCAAAAGCAAGTCAGTGACTTTTAAAACAGTCTAGTCGATTAAATAAAGTTTTTCCTATTGAAAACCAAAAAAGCGAGCTACGAATATTTAGTTAATATCTTTATAATAATAATAATAATGTCTATGGACGCTTCACACCACGTCAATTAGGCCCCGTTCTAAGTATCCGAAGAACTTGTGTTACAGGTACCAGACATCGGAAATATTTTTAATACTTATACGCTATACACCTACACATATTTAAGATTTTCATTATAATAAACATCCATTACGCAGGAACATTGAAAATTTTTTTTTTGTTCACTTGGGGGATTCGAACCCGCGACCGCTCGCTCGAGCACCAACGCGCTCAACCACTGCGCTACTGAGGGTTCCGTACCCAAAAGGTAAAAACGGGACCCTATTACTGAGACTTCGCTGACTGTCTGTCCGTTCGTCTGTCACCGGGCAGTATCTCAAGAACGGCGACAGCTACTAGACAGTTAAAATTTTCACAGATAATGTATTTCTATTGCCGCTGTAACAACAAATACTAAAAATTAAACAAATCAAATATTTAAGGTTGGCTCCATAAAAGACGTGATTGTTTTGCCGTCTTGTAAGCAACCGTTCGTGCGCAATTGCGACTCGCACTTGGCCGGTTTTTCAAAACATTCATTTTCTACAAATTCTTCAAAAAGGTTTTAGGTACTAGTAACTAGTACCTAAAACCTAAGTACCCACTTCATTTTCGGAAAGTCACAATGATGCAGCTTTAGCCTTTAGGTAAGAGCACCAACACTTTATGTCACAAGTTCATTTATTGTATGTAATTTAGGTTCAGAAATTAGGATGTACTTGTACAACATGGATAAGTAATAAATATCCTGACGAAGCAATTACCGGGAGCAATTTATAATGAAATGTCCCGCTTGTGCCAGTCAGGCTTACTCCATACAGGTTAGGGACAATAACATACCATTACCACACCGATTACTGAAAAGCCTTGTCATCTCTCATTATTACGTTTATTCGATCAAAATATTATTATATATATTTTTTATTTCCCATCATAGTGAATAGTCTTAAAATTTTACGTACCTACTTGACATGTATTTGTGTAAGTCGTGAGAAATTGTAGCATTTTACAACTTCGTTTTAATTATGATGATTAAAATCACTTATATACCTACTTGCTATTTAATAATAAATAGTTGCTTAATAACTACAAGTTACAACCTACGCACCTTTAAATTATAATAAAAAATATATGGTGAAACTGTTACCGTTTCAGTTCGAAACTCAAACAACCTTTTTAAACTTGTAAATTTTTCCAATGTATGGTTCGCGTAGATAAAGTTTTATTCTTTGGAGCTGATTTTAAGTAGATTTTATCGCCAAAAAACTTTCTGCAAGCCCAATTTAGAGACAAGCGGAACTCGGGCGCGCGCCGCGACCGGGTCAAACTCGCTAAGTAATGTATTGTTTGGGCTATTCCAGGCAATGTAAGTTTTGTCCAAAATGCTACGATAATTTTTACCACAAAAAGTAGTTTCTCTCGAGAAGTAATAAAAATTTTGAAATTTTGAACACTTGGTTTAAGCGACGCAGCGCTAGTGCAACGACTCGCAGCTTTTGAATTAGCGTTTTTAAAAAAAAAGCGTTTTTTGCGTGTTGATACATGCGTAGAAAACAGTTACGAATTATAATAGTGGTGCTACAGGAACTGTGAAATGTGAACTGAAATTTCTAGTGTCCGGAACATGTTGGGTAATGTGTATTTATTTATTTACTAGCTGACCCTTGCCCACTTCGTTGAGCATAAAAAGAGTTAATGATAAATTCAACTAAAAAAAACAACGTGGGAACCCGAAACCCGAAACGCGGGAACCCGGAACCCGCAACGCGGGAACCCGGAACCCGCAGCATGGGAACCCGGAACCCGCAACGCGGGAACCCGGAACCCGCAACGCGGGAACCCGGAACCCGCAACGCGGGAACCCGGAACCCGCAACGCGGGAACCCGGAACCCGCAACGCGGGAACCCGGAACCCGCAACGCGGGAACCCGGAACCCGCAACGCGGGAACCCGGAACCCGCAACGCGGGAACCCGGAACCCGCAACGCGGAAACCCGTAACCCGCAACGCGGGAACCCGGAACCCGCAACGCGGAACCCGGAACGCCGAACCCGCAACGCGGGAACCCGGAACCCGCAACGCGGGAACCCGGAACCCGCAACGCGGGAACCCGGAACCCGCTACGCGGGAACCCGGAACCCGCAACGCGGAACCCGCAACATGGGAACCCGAAACCCACAACGCGGGATCCCGGAACCCGCAACGCGGGAACCCGGAACCCGCAACGCGGGAACCCGGAACGCCGAACCCGCAACGCGGGAACCCGGAACGCCGAACCCGCAACGCGGGAACCCGGAACCCGCAACGCGGGAACCCGGAACCCGCAACGCGGGAACCCGGAACCCGCAACGCGGGAACCCGGAACCCGCAACGCGGGAACCCGGAACCCGCAACGCGGGAACCCGGAACCCGCAACGCGGGAACCCGGAACCCGCAACGCGGAACCCGCAACATGGGAACCCGAAACCCGCAACGCGGAACCTGCAACGCGGGAAACCGGAACCCAGAACGCGGAACCCGCAGCATGGGAACCCGGAACCTGCAACGTGGAACCCGGAACCCGCAACGCGGAACCCACAACGCGAAACCGTAACGCAGAACCCGCAACGTTCACGGAAACGCTGTCGAATGGAATAAATAGTATCCTATGTCCGTCTACTTGCTCTAAGCTACTTCCTCACCAATTTTCAGCCATATCGATAAAGCCGTTCTTGAGTTATCAATAATTTAACTAACACGACTTACTTTTATACATATAGATGTATAGATTACTCCTACTAACATAAGCTAACGCCCGGTGAATGCTCCCGTCACAGTCGGTCCAGCCGATTCGGTGATCATTAGTTAGATGACGATGATGATGATGATGAAAAGTAGCCTAAATTAATCCTTGTAACTTTAGCTATCTACCAGTGAAAGTCTCGTTAGAATCGGTCCAGCCGTTCCAGAGATTAGCCAGAGCAAAGAGACATGCTGACAGACAGACAATTTTTTTTTAAATTGCATTTTCGTTTTCAGTACCTAGATATCGTTGCCAATGCCAAAAAAAGAAGAAAATATCGTTTAAAATGTCATATGCATTTAGAAAAACGTTGCTAATTGAAAGTTACAAACTGACACTTCAATACGAATAGATTTCTGAACGCATAGTTGTTACATCATTTGACAACAAATGTTTGACATTTGATGAACAAAATATGAGCATTTATTTATATGATTAATTATTCATTACACATCAAGTTTTCACTATTTTTAATATGTATTCTGCTATTCGGGGAGGAGACAAATCCAACGAATCAAAAACCATGAAAATTGGTTCAGCCGTTCTCGAGTTATAAGTGTTGTAACAAACACGACTTTCTTTTATATATATAAGATTACTCCATCGTTATACATAGTAGGTGCCTTACTATTTTAAATTCATGCTTTTCATACTACTTACTTGCTACTTTTTCCTATTGATGACAAGTTTACCACTTAGGCTACGCCTAAATGAAATGGAGTACCTACATGATTCTACATCACTTAGATTAGACGAAATTTTTACTGAAAGTTGGTACTGGGCGGCGATTCTTGCTATTAGAACATTTTCCGCATGACATTTGTTCATGATTTTTTCCATTCTACCGAAACGTTCGAGCGGTTTATAAAACACGTAATGCGCATGGTTCTCAGGCAGTGGAAAAAAGTTCATATTCGAATAAAACATCAAAATTCGGAAATTTTAAGAACGATGAACACTTGTGTATTCTCAGATCTTCACCGTCGAAGTAAATCGTGTAAAAGTCCCCGATATCCAACGTAAGGACCGGTAGATGTCCGAATCCACATGTACAAATAAATAATTTGGCAGTCTTTGTATGTACGTATGTATGTATATATGTATGTATGTATATATGTATGTATGTATGCATGTATGTATGTATGTATGAAAATGAAAATGAAAAATCTTTTATTTCCAAATAGGTTAGTTACTAACACTTTTAGAATACCACTACAAATCTAAAATCGTTTCTTAAACATTACTGTTTAAAAAACGATTTTAGATTTTCAAAATTAAACATAAAAAACGATATTCTAAAAAATTCAATTAAGATAATGAAATTTATTTACGCCGGTTCTTCTCGCCGGGCTAGTTTCCGAACCGGTGGTAGGCATCATCTAGGATAATTCTATAAGACGTGTTATTTAATAACCTTTATGGAAATAAAAAGTTTGAATTTAGAATTTGTTGAATTTTGACCAGTAGTTTAGCTGCTGCGAGGGAACATACATACATAGACTGCCAATATCATTACCTTCCTACCCTTCCCTTTGACTTCGCTGAAGTCGGGTAAAAATTATTTTAACTGTCTATAATTAACGAAATACGTAATTTATATGTTTATAATACATAATATTATATACAAAATATTAAAATTTCGGACAATATTTACCTTACCGGCGGACTTAATGTCTTTGAAGTTTCCCAAAGCGGTTTTTTAACGCTAAACCGAAACGCAACATATTATCTATGTTAAGGTTCACTGTGACAGTTCGATTGGTAATTGATATAGTGGTACCCCAGAATAAGTGTTCTAAGAATCGTTCGAACTTTTCAGCAAAACGGAAAAATCCATGAACAAATGTCAAGCGGAAAAAATCAAAGATATTTTCTTATATCGTATAACGTTGCTTTAAATAACGTATCTACATAAGCTTAGACTATTTGGATTACCAAAAATATTAATCCAAATAGTTTAAGCTGATATAAATACGGAATTTATAGCATTACATAATTTTTATTTTCTAAATTGTTTACAAATGGTAAACAATTTTGTTACCATGACAACCATTAGACGTTAAAGACGTTAAGGCTGCGTTTCCACTGACGCGGAGCGTAGAGGAGCTTGCGTTACCCGAATTGACCAATCACTATGCTCGAAATCTCCGCTCCGCTTCGCTTGGGTTGGGCACCGCTAAGTTCCTCTCCGCCCCGCTCCGCGTCAGTGGAAAAAGTATTACTGAACAGTGAACTGTCAAGTGTCAAATGCGTTCGAGTGTGCAGTTCTGAGAATACACATGTTGTACATCCTTCTTAAAATTTCCGAATTTCGATGTTTTATTCGAATGTGAACGTTATTCCACTGCCCGAGAATCGCCGCCCAGAACCTGTACGAAGGGGCACAACTCTGTCGGTCCATTATATATTCAACTTTTATCGAAGTTCTAAAATTCCAACCACACATTCTTTTTTTTTTTTTTTTTTTATCTATTTTTTACAGAGGCTTTCAACAACCACACATTTTAGACACCAAAACAATTATTAAGTCAAAACTTGAAATTTATACTTTGTTCCATAAAAAAAACAACAAAAACTTAAAAATCTTTATTTATTTTTTAATTTTTATTAAATTTTGCATCCATATTATTAAATATTATATGGATGGAAAATTTAAAAAACAATAAAAGTAGATAATTTGGTACTTACTCGTATCAGTTTCGTTCTAGAATATCGACTATTCGAATTATTTTTTGTTTCAACTAAATGTAATGTAGGTACTTATGCAAAGTACTCCTCTTGGTTTACATGGTGCGATACTGTGGTTTTCAAGTTTATTGGGTATAGAACTCTAAAAGTTACCTCCCATAATGACAACTCCTAATACATACATTTGTACCTCGTTACGAAGCAGTTACTTAAAATAATCGTGCCGCACCGTCGAAACGAGGTAACGTCAATATTCCACTGCTCCTATTTGTACAAAGAAATAGGTGTATCAATAGGTCTTAAATAAATAATCACGAACATAGCTGAAGGGACTAAGTGCGGGACATTAACAAGGGTCCGCTCCAATTTTCGTCCTGTCTACGTTGATATATCGAAGGCCGATACGAGTCCCCCCCCCCCTTCCCCGCACACTGACGGCTCGTTATTTTTTTCACGTGAAATAGTGATTCAGCAATATCAATGAAACAGAAAAAGACACATGACGTATCTATGTATAGCTAGCTACAGCTCGCGTAATTTTTTTGCGCCGAGAAAAGCTCGAATATTATTGTGTTCATCTATTAGGTAACTTGTTTCATTTTACTGTATTCTATTGAGTGAAAATTACCGTGTTTATCCAGCCTACTTTACAAACTTCTATAAATCCGTTCAGTAATTTTTATGTGAATAAACCTAGGTACTACGAGTAGACTCGTCTTGGCAATATTTTTAACATAAAAATGTTTTCGGTGGGATACCTATTGATCTCAAATCGAAAGAGTTTCACAATTATTGATACTTACGTACCTTATTAAAATACTTGTAATTAATTATATATTTAAGTCTTCAAATAAGGATTTAGTCCGGTCAAAATAGACATTTAAGGTTACATTAATTCGCACCTCGCTAAAAATTGGCATGAATGTTGAGAACCCTATTACACACTATTTGTCAATTATCCACTAATATCAATCCCAAATGTGGAAAAAAAGTTATTCAATATTATAATAATAGGTATAGCTATTTAGTGTTTTTTGCACTATTAAACCTACTTATTTCCACTACGCTACTCCCAGAAGTACATAAACATAGTAAAATTGTTAAAGTTTGCACTTAACTTTGTTTAGACAAAAATAATGGAGTCTTCGGCGTGAAGCTAAGGATGTTGCGGTTTAAAAAATTCAGGGTGCACGCGACCGCCCGCGCCGCGCTACCGCAAGCGTTGCATTTTTCGAGAGTACTAAAGTCTGCTTCGTTTATATTAAAGAGCTCTATCTATTCGTTCTATCCGGAAAGAAATACGCTTTCACTCTCGTCGTCTCTTTATACCCGTCGCTTAAGCCGCTCACTTCAACTGTGAAGACTGAGCTAAAATCTTATTCGGTGGTTTAGCTGTTTGCAAGGGAAGTTGTTGTAGTAAAGTATCTAACTATCTACGAGGTTCTTGAAAATATGGTTTTTTCTTTTCTATGAAGTCGTTGAAATATTTTTAGGGTTCCTTAAAAGATCATTTTGTTGTCCCCTTACAGGATCATTGTGTTGTCCGTCCCTCTGTCTGTTTGTAAAGACCCTTTTTCTCAGGAACGCGTGGAGTCGCGTATCAAGCCGAAAATCATATTAAATACTCAGCTCCATTGTTCTTTTAAAGCTGTGAAAAAATCAGACTTCTTAGCCAACCGAATCAAAAGATAGCGTTGGCTTAACCGGTTAAGCCATAAATTTTAATTATTTTCGACGATTGCAAAGGAATCTTTTCTACCACCTACTTACTTCTTTGTACTTGGTACTTCGCTTGAACTCAGAAGCTTGATGTTTGATAGGTATGAAGCAATGTATATTACTTAGTATAGAAAATGAAAAAATGCGATTACTGTAGGTACATGTGATTATATCATACTAAAGTTAAAAAAATTTTTTTTTATTGTAAACTTATACTACTTACTACCGTTTTCAGGTCTATAATACTTACCTTTATGCTGTAAAAAAACCAAAAATATATGTCAATAGGCTTAAACAGAACCATCGGTGAGCGTGTCCGATTCGAATATGACCGATTTTTACGTAGCGATCAACTTACCTAAGTAAGTAACACCTGTTATATTTTTAACGCCTCCGTGGTCTAGTGGTTCAGCGCTTTGCTCTCGACCCGGAGGTCGATTCCCGCGTTGGAACAACAAAAAATGTTGTTTTCAAGTTTGGTTAGGAGAATGCTGGCTGAGAATGTTGTCTGACAAGAAAGATGATCCATGCGTCGGATGGGCATGTAAAAAGTCGGTCCTGTGCCTGATCTCCCACCAGTCGTGTCGGTTATCAGTCCCACTGGGCAACAAGAGTTCAGAAAGGGAGTACTTCTGTGTATTGCGCACACACTTGAGCACTATAAAATGACTGACTAAGCCGGGGAGGTGATGACCTACGCCCTCTTACTTTACCAGGCCTAATTTGACAAAATTTACTTTTCAGTCAAAATGTAATATTTGGCTATTGTGCTACCTTCACGAAGATTTCATAGGTATTCGTCGTGTGTAAAATAAAACGGCCAAGCATCACGTGTTCATCATCAGAACCATTATATCAGAACATCGCGGGTGTAATAGTAGGTAGGTATACATAATACAATTGTATCGGTATTTTAAACAGTATAAAATATGTCCTCTGGTTGAACCTGCTATTTGATTAAATGTCTAGCGCGTTTATTGAATGGCGACATTTAATTTAATGACTAGACCGAACGTTGATTGCACAAGCGCCACTCAACGTCCAACTAGTTAGCGGATTGTAATCAGTTAGGTGATTTAAATTTAGTTTATTTTACCCGCAGTGGCGCTAGTAGTCACCAAAACAAATATGGCGGCAAACAGCTCCCACATAAAGTACCTACTACCTACCTACTGTGTTGATTTTTTTTTTGATTAATTGTCTAAAACAATATACTTTCGGAGATTTAGAGGTTTATGCCTTTTTTGTTTCTTTGAATTTTCAAAACTTTGTAAGAATAGTCGGTATTGCCTATCCTATGATTTAAAATACAATATAAATTCTTATTAAGGTGTGTCATGTCATGTTCTTATTTTTGTTATATTTTAAAGTAAGTTACCTTTTAAATGGCGAAGTTATGGTCACCCATACCAAATATTACTAAGCATATAGCATTCAACTAATAAGCAAAGGAACGTTAAGTCAAGACGTTGAACGTTACATTATGTAACTGGACGAGTTGTGCTTTAGCCGTTCAATTAAATGTCGTCATTTAATAAATGCGCTAGTCATTCAAACAAAATTGCAGATTCAACGAGATGACTGCGACATAAATATGGATTGTCAAAACAGACCACAGAATAAATAATTATCCAGTTGATTAATCTCTTCAATCGATGTGTGGGGACGCCGCACATCGATATGTCGCACTTCGCAGTCATCTGGTTAAATCCGCTATTTAATTGAATGAGTAACGCGTTCATTGAATCCTGATTTTACCAACAAATTTTAGAATCAGATACTAGGCTAGCTATTTAATATTTTAGTTTTAAACTTCGAAATTTCCGAATGAGTACTATTATAACGCACATTAAAGTAAATTAAAATTAATCAAAAAATATATCAACACATTGCTATCTGTACGAGCTGTTTGACGCCATGAAGTTTCCGCGCTAGTCATTCAATAATTAAGTATGCAGATTCAATAAGATGACTGCGACATATATAACGCGATTTTGTAAGACAAATCAAAGGTTATTTCATAATATAATATTATGATTTGACATGTTGGGGCTTGTTTTTTCAGAAACTAACAGCGCAAAATAAATTTTTAACGGAACAATATTGGACGCGCGATGATGTACCGATTTACTGAATGGTATAAAATATCGATTTCGCAATTCGTTTTTATGGTTGCGCTAGATTTTTAATATTGTACTTCGGCTAGAGGGGAAAGCGTCGCTAAGGCTAATCCATACTATAATATGATTTATGGTATCTGCACGATTCTCGCGTAAAGTTCTTTTTTATCCTACTGTACTGCCACCCTTCTACATTTTGACGCTGGCAATAACTAATAGAAGTAAAAAAAAATGATGACATAAGAAGAAGTGGAACTTAACACAACACTGTCAACTTGTCAAACAGATAATTTGTTAATTCAAATTTTTGCCAAAAATTTATGCTTTGGCTATTTTGAAATTTCTGTTTTAGTCTTGAATTTTGATTAATTAATATTTTTTGAGTTGGTTTTCTTTATGAAGACCCAGAATCTCAAATACTTTGTTTAGTGTATTTTATAATATAATATTAAAATGGAAGATGTGCCATTCCTATTAACTTGTAAGCCATTGAAAACCGAGTTTACGAATTTGAAAAAAATTCGCCTTACATCAACAGAAGTAAGTACAATTAATTATATATATATTATTCTGTACAACTCTGCCGGTGTGCATCTGTCGAACGCCAGACAACTGGATCCACATAATACCAGGGATCGCGGTATCGGTATTAGGTACTATGCCGTGATCGTATACCTGAGTGGACTCCAATTCCACAGCTGTTTTGCGTTACACTACCTATCCACATAATGTATGTCTATTTATGTTAAGTTTTAGTTTATGATACTGTTAATACTTTGTGATGTAGTGTAATGTGAATGTGACTGTTGAATAAATGTAATTACTTACTTAAAATGATATTTTTTACCATTTGCTCATATTTTTTTAATACATACGTTTCATGGTGTACGAAATTAGATGTGGCAGACCATACGTTTCTAAGCAGCTTTCTTTCTTTTCTTAATCTAAATATTACTATAGTACCTACTATACTATAATAACTTGATACTAAAATGATTTTCTTTTGTTTCAGTTTACTTTGGGAAGATCTCTGAGCAACAGTGCTGTTATACCGTTTATTGCTATTTCAAGAAACCACTGTAGAATACAAAATGTCCATGATGAATGGATTATTCATGACCTGAGCTCCTTAGGTATTGAAATAAATGGTGTCAACTTAGGCAAGAGCAAAAGCAAAAAACTGGAGAATGGTGACATAATAAGCATGGAACCTTCCAAGGAGTTTGTTTACAAATTTGTGCATGAAGAAATTCCATCAGATTATCCAAGGAAAAGAAAAAAATTGCTGCCAGAAGCTGACATGATAAATGATATGAAAATAAAATTTGAACAATCACAAGATTATGCTGTGAAAAATTTAGAAGTTCAAATTCAGAATGCAAAACATATTCAAACAACTAACATCCTTCTGAAAGAGCAACTCGAGTCTAATATGAGGAAGAAAATTAGTCAAGTGGAAGAGAAATTTGCAGTGCAAATTGAAAATTTAAAAGGTGAAAAATTTGAGGTTCAACAACAAAAAGCTCTTTTGGAAAAAGAAAAAGATTCAGAACTGGCAGAATTAAAAAAAGATATGGGAAGCAGAATAGAAGAACTCATGGTAAACTATTACTTGGTTTTTTGGTTCTTTACTCACAACTACAAAACTATTGCGTTCACAAGATCATACAAATATTATGTCAAACATGTGCTAAATACCAATAGCTCAGTTCAACAAACACCATAGTTGTCATTCAAACATCTTTTAATAAAAAAATTAATGAAAAAATAAAATAATTATCATAAGTATAAAAATGAATAGCTGTATGTTAGTCTCGTTAAAACTCAAGAACGGCTGAACCGATTTGGCTATTTTATGTCTTGAAATATTTGTGGAAGTCCAGTGAAAGTTTAAATGGTTTGTATGCTTAACAAAGTGGGCAAGGATCAGCTAGTATTTTATAAAACAACCAGAATGTAAAACTATGAGTATTACAAATAATTTATTTATTTATTATGCACAAATAGTTTGTATGTATCTATGTATATGCCATAATTTAGTATCTATTTAGTTTATGTACCCTGGTAAACCTTGTAGGTATACTATTTTTTTATTGTATTTTATGTTCAGTATCCTAATTAAACAACTCTCCCTGTGTCCATGTTTTGTAAAATGGTTTTTATTGTTAAGTTTGTTTATTTACTATGTAATATGTGAGCAACATAGTGTTTTAATAATAATAATGATTAATCATAGAAATTCTCCTGCTCGTCCTTTGAAGGATTAGACAAAAGAAAGCTAAATATTATTGTAAGTCATTTGACAAACATATAAAGTTTACACTTACACTTTATATTTAATTATTTTCAGAATCAAATAGCAAAACATAATCAAATAGAGACAGAGCTGCTATCAGAAAATAATCAACTCAAGGAAAAATTATTGAAAGAAAGAGAAGAATTTTTGTCAGAATTAAATAGGGAAAACACCTCAAAGCAAGATTTATTGAATAGGTTAGATATAAAGATGAAAGAACAGGAGGAGAGATTACAAGAAAAGCAGGAGATTGAACATAAACTAAGACTAGAAACAGAACAACTAAGGGAAGCTAAGGAAAAGGTAGTCAATTTATTACTTTTACTTAGTTGAATTGAAATTCAATAGCAATAGTGTTATTGCAGAAAATCTTTTATGGTTAGGTACTAATACAATGTATAGTTTGGCTCTGGCCATGTTTCTACCAGTCTGTCTTTCTGCCCTTTCTAATTTCGGTGATTGTGTATAGATTAGTAATATTTTGTCAATTGAGGTGTACATTATGTATAGATTTTACTTTTGGTGTAATAAAATCATAAATTTTATATTTTAGAAGTGGCATATACCCCATGTAGTGGGGTGATTTTTCTTTCTTGGTCAACCGCAACTTTTGAGTATTGTTGAATAGATAAACATAAATAAAAGCTTGGTTTTATATGCGATTTTTTAAAAACAATCCATTTTCAGGAATTGAGTGAATTAGCAGAAGCCAAGCTTAAAAGAGAAGAGGAGTTAATGGGTCAACTGAATGAACTGCGGCGGAATCTGACAGAACAAGTGTTTAAGACCGAGCAGGAGAAGCAACAAGCGCAGGAACAGCTGAACGAGCAGATCGAACAGATGAAGAAAATTAATGAGGAAGAAAAAATGAGAGTGGAACAACTTGTTAGTAGACCATTGTACCTTGTAACTGTTAAAACTAATGTATTGTTGTAACTTAACATACTTTAGGACAGTAGAGAAGGATGTTAAACATTTTTTGTTGGATTGTGTGTATGTGGAATGTATGATGCAACTTATCTATGGTATCAAGTGATCATCATCAGTATCACAATTGAGCAACTTTAGAAGTACTTTAGATTGTTACATTTGTTGACTTCTAAATTTTAACTTTTATCATAAATCTTTTTATCCTTGCAGATGAAAGAGAGGGAGGAAATGCAAAAATTGTTGAATGAAGCCCCACAAAAGTCCCAACAACAACTGGAGGAATTACAGGTTCATGGTTGTCTTTATTGTTCGCTTAGTGCTATATTGCGAGCTTCTTACGCCGGTTCTTCTCGGCGGGTTAGGGTTGAACCAGTGTTTAGCTTGATTATTTTGTTGACTTTCCGAAAACTGCTTGTTAAGTTTCATTTTAATAAATTTAAATCAGTGTTTCACTGTACCAATTTACATTTGTACACAAGTTTTAAACATCCACAAGTAGCATGTAGTAGCGACAGATCCCCTAAGTAGGATACACCTCTATCCCCACCTCTATTATAGGCTTTTTTTTGTAGGAAAAGTTGATGTGTATTCAAATATCTGGAGACACTGATATTGGTGTTCAGACAGACCGAGATAATGTGCACCTTTGCTGCATACCTGAGGATTCTATTTAATTATTAAGGTACTACACCAACAGTACCGAGGTAACTTACATACTTCATCATCATCATTTCAGTATGACGTCCACTGCTAGACATACGCCTCTCCCAAATTACTTCATTAGCATTTCAGGGTAGTTGCATTATACTCGCCACGCTTGGAATTAGCCAATAACAATGGCCACGGAAACGCGGCTGTTTATTTCCGCATACAAATTCCCTATCTCGCCTTTTACGAAACCTTGCGGGGAGTATAAACTTATACATAATGTACATGTATGACAATATAGAAACACTTAATTTTGGTCTGATGTGTGAAAGAAATTATATTAAGTATTAGGTGTAGTAACCAATCACCAATGTTATTTCAAAGCATTTTTAAAAACGTGTTTCACAAAGTAGTATAACAAAGAAACTTCAAGGCCCATTAGGATGATTCTGACGTCGAACCGAATGCGCGGAATATAGGAGCAGTTAGGACAAAATATCTCGTTTACTAAGTTAAATAACATCGGCCTTCCGACGAAAGAAAGAAGTTTTTCGATATAATTTATGCACTTACGTAGGTGTGTATAAATAAACATTAATTTATAGATGAGCATTATGCATCACCTGCTAGTGAAGTAGCAAAATATTTGTAGTTTTTTTTTTAATTAAAATATTTAGTAGATATACTTACTTCGAAAATTTAGATATAAATAGATTGGCGCTGGATGGACTATGCGGTAAAAGCCTCTTAATAAATAAGATGCCGTGGCATCCGTTTGGTCCGGTCAATTCGTGTCCACGCGCACGCTTCTCCACGTGAAATTCCGTGTGTTCCAGTCCCGCGTGGCGGCGCGCGAGGTGGAGCTGGCGGCGCTGGCGGCGGCGCGCATCCAGCAGCAGGCGGACCAGTCGGGCGAGGTCATCAAGTCGCTGCAGGAACAGCTGGAGAGGGTAGGCCGAAATATCACTTGTACTTGCTCCTTCGTCCTTTCAGCTATGACGTCACTCCCGGATATAAGCCTCCCCCAAAGTATTTCAGGGGGAACTGTCGGTTCGCAACAAACTCAATGACTAATGTTAGTTCGTGTTGGTTCTCGAGGTACTTTTTAGTGTATTAAGAGGAAACACAACGCCTGTTTATCCATACAAAAATAGGGGTCTACGCCTGTTTCCTCCTTGGGTAATGCCGCTAGAGTAAGAAAATAAACTCGTCACGGCTCTTATCACAAAAATACTAAAGACGTCCTAATAACAAGGTGAGCTATGGCACTTTTTTTAAAAAAACTATGGATAAACATTTTTTTTTTGTTATTAAACACTACAAACAAAATATTTAAATTTGACAGTAACACTGCGATAGGACACTAGTAATTATAATAATCTCATTTAAGGTAAAGAATCAACTGCAGAGTGTGGAGCACGAAAAGAAGATTCTAGAAACGACCGCCTCCACGAGCAGAGACGAGGAGGTCGCCGGCGCGTCCGCCGCCCTCGCGGACTTCGGCGAGATGATGGAGAGCGAGCTGCAGTGCAGCATCTGCGCGGAGCTGTTCGTGGCGGCCACCACGCTCAACTGCTCGCACACCTTCTGCAAGTATTGCATCACCAAGTGGACGAAGAAGAAGAACGATTGCCCGGTGTGCAGGTAATATTTTTATTGAATTGGCTATTTGACGAACTACATTTTAATTAATGGAATCAGGCGTTACTTTTCGGAAATCCATAGTGGTGTGAGGCTTTGCACGATCGTGTTAACATTATTGCTTGTGTGATGGTGGTGTTTTCACGTTTTTGCTTGCGAGTGTACGCTTAAGCAGTGTGGGCAGGAGTGAGGTGCATCAAACGCATGCCTATGCGTACACTCACTCATCTTCAGGTTGTGGCTATAATATTTTTTTTCGCGAGATATTGCTAGATTAATATAATTATGTATTAAAATTTTTGAACAATTTTTTTTAAAAGAACAATTTCCCATCTTTTTCCTAAAAGATGGCCACGCGCGGGTTTCTTACGCCGGGCTATTTTCCAAACAGTGGTAGGCATCATGTAGGACAATTCTACAAGTGTTATTTAATAATACATGGAAATAAAAGGTTTTGATTTTTTGGTTGTAGAAAAAAGATTTAATGTGTAGTTTAGTATTTAGGCGCTTTATGTTAAACGTAACGAAATAGTTGAACCGTATTTTGCTGAGATCTAAATAAACAATTTTGGAAACAACGAGATTGTGAATGCCACCTGTATGTTTTTTTAATAACTTTAATTCCATTACTATTATGTTCCAGATCGCCTATAACGTCGAAGTGCAAGAGTTTGGTGTTGGACTCGTTCATAGAAAAGGCGGTACAAAATCTCACCGAAGATATGAAGAAAAAACGGGAGGAGCTACTGAAATGCCGAGAAGGTATTTATCATACACTTTTACATAACCAGTAGAAAGGGCTTTAGCAGAACCGATCGTAGTACAAGACTTTGTAAAATTAATAACAGAGGCCTTGGGCACATTTTTCACGGCTTTTGTATAATATCTATTTATGTCTATATCTAACTTAGATTTTTTATCGAAGTTTTTGTTATTAATTTCGCAAAACATTATAACCTACAAGGTGTAAAATAAACGAGTGATAATACTTTAGGGTGTGCCTACTATGAAAGTCCCAGCGCTGAAGCACTTACTTTTGACTTTCGTGTTTGTATGCAAAATGCCCCAACGTCATAAATTTTCCCATACAATAATAATAAAAAAGTACCTCTCTGCGTTGGCACTTTCACACACCCTAATGTATTGTCACTCATTAATGTAATAGCCTGTATAATATACCACCCTGTAGTAAATATCCATTGGACAGAAATTATAAAGCCACATTCATCAGGCGAGTCACAATTAGGCCTTTAAAATTCTCTGAACTGGACAGCTTTATAAAATGTAAATAGTATAAGTTGATTATTGTTTAATTAAACATTAAGTTTTTGTTTTTTAATCAAAGTAAGATACTTTTAAAGCTGTTTTGTTCACAGAGCTTGAATCTGAACTGGCAAACGAAAACAAGAGACAACTCACTATTAGGTATGAATAGCACGCCCCGTTTTAATTCTTTATGGAGTGACTGAGAAACAATAGCACTTAGCACTTTCCCATCAACTATATTTCCCGTGGATGTCGCAAGAGGCGACAGGGAATATATATCCGGAAATTGACAGCAGACACTCGCTGAAAACTGCCCTCGCCAACCCCAGCCGTGGCGAGTGTGGATATGGATACGTCACAAAAAACACCCAGAAAATTGAGTTTAAACTGTCACTTACATTTTAGAATATGTAGTAACCAGAGTTGTGACATATTTGAAATACTTATATTTAAAATACAAAATACGTGTTTTGTATTTTGTACTTAAGTACTTTCTTTAAAAAGTATTGTGTATTTTATTTGAAATACTATTCGAGACGTATTTTGTATTTGTAAAATGGTTTGTAAAATACAAAATACTTTTTACCCGCCTTCGGCGAAGCCAAACGGGAGGGTAATGATTTTGGCAGTCTATGTATGTATATTTGTATGTATGTATGTTCCCTCGTAACGGTTAAACTACTAGTCTGATTTTAAAAAATAAGGTCTCAATCGATTCGTAGTGGTTCTGCGAGTTACATAGGCTATATTATATTTTTTGAAAACTTTTGGATTTTGAAATTTATACACAAAAAACTATCCGAAAAAAAAATGTATCTTGTTTGGTATCAAAAGATAGGTCTTGGCAAGCACATTACAAATATGTATAAAAATATTTAATAATTATTACATTTTACTGTTAAATTCAAAATTAACTTTATATTCTTTAGAAAGCTATTATCTAGATAGCTATTCTCTAGATAGCTATTATCTAGAAAGCTATTCTCTAGATAGCTATTATCTAGAAATCTATTCTCTAGATAGCTATTCTCTAGATAGCTATTCTCCAGATAGCTATTCTCCAGATAGCTATTCTCCAGATAGCTATTCGTCAGATAGCTATTCTCCAGGTAGCTATTCTCCAGATAGCTATGCTCCAGATAGGTATTCTCCAGATAGCTATTCTCCAGATAGCTATTCTCCAGATAGCTATTCGCCAGATAGCTATTCTCCAGATAGCTATTCGCCAGATAGCTATTCTCCAGGTAGCTATTCTCAGATAGCTATTCTCCAGGTAGCTATTCTCCAGATAGCCATTCTCCAGATAGCTATTCGCCAGATAGCTATTCTCCAGGTAGCTATTCTCCAGATAGCTATTCTCCAGGTTTGTCTTATTATTACATTGCCATTTGTCACCAACATCGTCCTACTCTTACAATCGACGTCGGGCGACGACGACGCCCGACTGGTTTTGGTCCCAGCGTAATGTTATATCCTTCCTCTATCAAAATGGACTATCCAACAAAAAGAATTGTTCATATCGGACCAGTAATTCCTGAGATTAGCGCGTTTAAACAAACAAACAATTCACATTTAGGGACTTTCCTTGCATGCGCTGCATAATCGGTTTAAGTCAATCAAACACCACGGGAACGAAGTCGCGGGCACAGCTAGTCTTTAATAAATAGAGAATACTAGTAACGTTACCATAAACTATTTTATTTCAATAAAATATTTTGAAAATACATATTTTGTATTTAGTATTTAAATACAAAAGGCAATAGTATTTTGTATCTTGTATTTGAAATACTATATAAAAAAAGTATTTGCATTTTGTATTTAAATACTTTTCAAAAAGTATTTTGTACATCTCTGGTAGTAACGTATCAAGTACCTCGATTCTAGAGACGGATCTTTAGATTCATGTAGTTAATACTTTATGCCGTATTCTAAAATGTTTAAGTGACAGTTTGAACTCAATTTTCCCGTCTCTAGAATACGTATCTAGAATCAATGTATTTTTTTTTTTTTTTTATTAAATTTTAATTTTAGGACTTTTATAAAAATACATGACAGTCCTATAAGTTAAACTATAATATTTAAGTACATAATGTGTATATGTATATATAAGTAAATTTTACTGCCTTATTCTTATAAAATTACTAACCGCCAAGAACAATTGTTTCGCTGCGTCGGACGTAGGTTCCGCTAATAGTTTATTTAACAGTCCCAAATCATACCGGTTCAGTTTAAGAGACAGTATAAGCTCATGTCTATCATGTTCAAAACGCGAGCATTCTATTAAAAGGTGATACACGTCCTCCACAACGCCACAAGTGTCACATTTGGGGGAGTTTTTCTTTTTCATTAAAAAACCAAATTTATTGAGAGGCATATGACCCGTTCTCAATCTATGTGCAGTAACAATAATTAGTCGAGATAGCTTAGTACAAGAAAACCAGGGTATATGAGGTGGTTCACTTTGAAAACATTTGTACCAGATACCTTTTTCCATAGAGCGTTTGTTAAAATATTTCTTCCAAAGACTATAACATGCTAATCTATACTTAGGTAGTAATTCTGAATAATTTGGAAAAATAATATGTTCTGAACCGTATAATAAGGCATTCTTAGCCAAAATGTCAGTCAGCCTCCTCATTACCTTTTAGACCTATGTGGGATGGAACCCATTGTAATTTAATTTCTATATCCCGTTCAAGGAAATCAATGTATTTAATACGTTACTACATATCCTAAAATGTTTAAGTGACAGTTTAAACTCAATTTTCTAGGTATTTATTTTATCCATTCGTGTCTTCAATTGGCACGCTCTGCAGCCTCCACGGCTCGATGGATTTCAGCTCGAGAGGTGTCGTTATATTCATGTCTACTTTGAGAGAGACTGTGACATATAATCAGATTTTTTTATTTAGGTGATATGCAGAACGAGAGGCAGCCTAATTCAAAATACTAAGAGGTTACTATAATATGGGAATAGAAAATCTGTTTGTCTTAAATGTAAACTGTCGTCTTAAAGGAAATCCGCTTAAACTATGGAGAATACCCCATAATAACAACCCTTTAAAGCACTTCTTACCAAATACAGTGGTGTCTGAGTGGCAAGTTACCTGACACTGTAATACTGTCACCCGCAGTAAATTAAAAAATAGACTGGACAAACATTAAATCGTATGACACACACGCATCAGCTTAATTAGCTGCTAGTGAGCTTACCAATATAATAATAATAGGTACCGTAGGCTGCGTTCCAAAACAGGCATCACAGACGTAGGAATAAAGGGAGCCAAGCTAAAATGGGACTGGGCAGGACACATAAGTCGCATGCACTCCGAGCGCTGGGCAAAAATATGTACCGATTGGGTACCAGAGGATGGACGACGACGCCGAGGCCGGCCCAGAACAAGGTGGCGCGACGAGCTGGACGCATGTCACCCAGGCTGGCCAGCGGTGGCGCAGGAAAGAAATACCTGGAGGACACTGGGGGAGGCCTTTGCCCAGCAGTGGGACAGTTTAGGCTTATAATAAATATATAAATAAATAAAAGGTACCGTCTTTTTCTTAACGTATTTTTATTTTTATCTCTTTCCCAGCGGAGGAGACAGCTGGGATGAGGGCTCCGACAGCGGCAGCGGCGCGGAGGACGTCGAGCTCGGTGAGGAGGAGGAGGTCGAGGAGGACCTCTACTACGAGAACTACGTCCGCTTCGAGGACTACCACCGCGACGAGGACCACGACGACTACGACGACTACGAGGAATACGAATCGTGAGTACTGACTGACCTTGGTCAAATACCGGATGTAATATTTTATTTTTTTATTTATTTATTAAGGTAAAAACAGTTTTTTACAAAATTTTAAACTAAGATTAAGTTACAACATAACCTACTTTACCATTAATCGCTACATGTAATTAAGTACTTAGAAAAACATCGTCAAGTAACAGTCTCCATCACAACCAAAATAACATGACTATACACTTAATTGATACCTAACTATATAAATTTACAAATTAAAGAAATTCGAGCACTTGTTTCTTATATTTGCGTAGCTTTGTAAGGAATATGTCAACATCGTTCAATTTTTTATTGTAATGTGAGCAAGAGCGCCTGAGAATTGTATTTTTTGCGTAATTAGTGTGGCAGAATGGAATATGGAAGGTGTCCTTGGAACGTGAGGAGGTAGAACGGGGTACCTTAAGATTTACCACATTTAATAAGTCGGGGCAGTTGATTTCGTTTCTTACTATTTTGTATAGGAAAGTAGCGTCCAGGTAGTCACGTCTGGAATACAGAGACAGCATACGATACCGTTTAGTGCTTTCTGTGTACTCTGTGTATCTCTGTCCAGAATGATAGTCTAGGTATTTTATAAACTTTTTCTGTACCCTTTCCAACCTCTGAACGTGAACGGCATATTTGGGGCTCCAGACTTCACTACCAAATTCGAGGATGCTACGCACGTGATAAGTGTATAGCTTCCTCAAAGTGTCACCCCTACGGAAAGGCTCACTGAGGCGCATAATAAGGCCTACAGTTTTAAAAGCTCTCGTCACAATCCTATCTATCTGTAGATTTAAACTAAGCTTAGAATCCAAATAGACGCCGATGTCTCACACCTCCGTAACTCTCTTAATTGAATTTCCCAAAACTTGGCAACAAACCCTGTGTTCCAGTACCTGATAGTAAACGAAAATAACGTTTTTTTCGTGCAGATTAGCGTTCCATTAGCACTTTATACTTCTTTATGATCGTTTTGAACTGTTTTGACTAGTGTTCCACACGCAGCTGTCAGCTGTCAAAAACTGTTCAAAACGCTCAGAATGATCACGCCATTGTGCATAATTTTACCCATCTTGTTTTTGACGTTTACTTACTTAGATTTCACAGATTTCACTGATCTCGATGTTATTTTTAAGTTATGGATCGAGCAAATTTATTCTAGATTCTTTTATAATGTAGTTATTATCAATACATAGTATAAAACAAAGTCGCTTTCGCTGTATGTCTGTAGTGATTCTTAAGGAAGGTTTGTATGTATAAAAAATGCACAATATAGTAGAGAAACACTGATAAATTTAAGGTTTCTAATGTGATGTCGTAAATAAGCACGTTTTTTTGCGCTTATATTGCAAACGCTGGCTGAACCCTACGAGATAGACCAAAATAATGTACTGCAGTTCACTTTAAAAAGTTCAACAAAAAAGTCCGCGATGGTATATGTCTTTCTCTTAGGGATAACCCACCATAAGCATTTTTATCCTTTACTAAAAAATGGTTATTTACGAAGTGATTTTAAACAATACAGCATTAATCCTTATCCAATTAAGTACCTTAAATAAATTGTGCATTCATTATAGATCAATATGCTTTTTACAGCATGTAATTTAAGCGAATATTACCGAAGATATTACAAATTTAAAATGCAGGGTCGTAGTTGTTTGCGCCGCGGCGGTACCGACCCGCGGCCGGCCGGGGGTCGGGCGGCGTAATATATAAAAATGAATTGCTGTTCGTTAGTATCGCTAAAATTCGAGAACAGCTGAACCGATTCGGCTATTTTTGGTCTTGAAATATTCGTGGAAGTCTAGGGAAGGTTTAAACGGTTTCTATGCTCAACGAGGTAAGCACGGGTCAGCTAGTTGGTAATATAAAATATAAATAGAATTTATGAGATAAAAAGGAAATGTTAAATTTTGACATCTGTCAGTCGTTCCACTAGCAGTAAAGTTTGCTACAAACGATCAGGGCGGCGATTCTCGCTATTAGAATATTTTCCGCATGACATTTGTTCATGATTTTTTCCATTCTACCGAAACGTTCGAGCGGTTTATAAAACACGTACTGCGCATGGTTCTCAGGCAGTGGAAAAAAGTTCATATTCGAATAAAACATCAAAATTCGGAAATTTTAAGAACGAAAAACACTTGTGTATTCTCAGATCTTCACAGTCGAAGTAAATCGTGGAAAAGTCCCCGATATCCAACGTGTAATCAAGTGGTAAGGACCGGTAGATGTCCACATGTACAAATAAATAATTTGGCAGTCTATGTATGTACGTATGTATGTATTTATGTATGTATGTATGTATGTATGTGTGTGTGTGTGCGTGTGTGTGTGTGTGTGTGTGTGTGTGTGTGTGTGTGTGTGTGTGTGTGTGTGTGTGTATGTAATGTATGTATGTATGTATGTATGTATGTATGTAAAAAAAAAAGTTTATTTCAGACTAGTGTTAGTAGATATGTCTCATATGTTCCGTTTCTATTGCGCGTATCAGTAAAACTTTTTCGTCAATACACAGTGATTTTCTTTTACTATACCTACAGTTTGAAAGTATGTGAGCATCATTTCTTAGAAAGTACACTATGTATGATGCCGACAGTCAAGTTTATTGCGGGCTAATATCATAAAGCGAAAAAAGACCGTACACAGCTGTGCAGTTTTTACTTATTTTAGCAACTTAAAAGGTAGTTTTTATTACTAAATTGTTTTAATACTAAATTTAGTAATAAAAACTACCACACTTATACCACTACAAATCTAAAATCGTTTCTTAAACATTACTGTTTAAAAAACGATTTTAGATTTTCAAAATTAAACTTAAAAAACGATATTCTAAAAAATTCAATTAAGACAATGAAATTTATATAGTCTAATAGTCTATGTTACTCGCAGCAACAATACGAATTGATTTACACTTCATTCATTAAAATCGGACCTTGCTAAAAGATGGCCGCGCGCGAGTTTCTTACGCCGGTTCTTCTCGCCGGGCTAGTTTCCGAACCGGTGGTAGGCATCATGTAGGATAATTCTATAAGACGTGTTATTTAATAACCTTTATGGAAATAAAAAGTTTTGAATTTAGAATTTGTAGAATTTTGACCAGTAGTTTAGCTGCTGCGAGGGAACATACATACATACATAGACTGCCAACATCATTACCTTCCTACCCTTCCTTTTGACTTCGCTGAAGTCGGGTAAAAATTATTTTAACTGTCTATAATTGACGAAATACGTAATTTATATGTTTATAATACATAATATTATATATAAAATATTAATATTTCGGACAATATTTACAAAATAATCACTTAATGTCTTTGAAGTTTCCCAAAGCGGTTTTTTAACGCTAAACCGGAACGCAACATATTGTCTATGTTAAGGTTCACTGTGACAGTTCGATTGGTAATTGTTATAGTGGTACCCCAGAATAAGTGTTCTAAGAATTGTTCGAACTTTTCAGCAGAACGAAAAAATTCATGAACAAATGTCAAGCGGAAAAAATCTAAGATATTTTCTTATATCGTATAACGTTGCTTTAAATAACGTATCTACATAAGCTTAGACTATTTGGATTACCAAAAATATTAATCCAAATAGTTTAAGCTGATATAAATACGGAATTTATTGCTATAAATAACATAATTTTTACATAATTACATAATTTTTATTTTCCATTTGTAAACAATTTTGTTACCATTAGACGTTAAAGACGTTAAGGCTGCGTTTCCACTGACGCGGAACGAGGCGTAGAAGAGCTCGCCCGATTTGACCAATCACTATGCTCGAAATCTCCGCTCCGCTTCGCTTGGGTTGGGCACCGCTAAGTTCCTCTCCACCCCGCTCCGCGTCAGTGGAAAAACTATTACTGAACAGTGAACTGTCAAGTGTCAAATGCGTTCGAGTGTGCAGTTCTGAGAATACACATGTTGTGCATCCTTCTTAAAATTTCCGAATTTCGATGTTTTATTCGAATGTGAACGTTTTTCCACTGCCCGAGTATCGCCGCCCAGATCGAAAATTTCATAATTTTCAATATTGTGCTAAAGAAACGACTGTGTGCGTTATGAATGATCTGAGCGTTCAGAGTAAAAGGAGCGCTTAAAGGAACACACTGTATGAGACACCGGATTATGCTTAATCCGGTGTTTCATAGTTTCCAAGTAAAATGATATTAATGAGTGATAACGCGCGACCGATGCGCCGCCACACGGCAAGCATCGTCACTTTCCGACGAGCCGCCGCACGCGTCACGTACGCTGCGCATTGCCAATACATTTACAATACTTTTCAAACTCATATTTGTATAAGCAAATAAACGTTAATGAAGCCTACTGGGCTTCATTCAAGCATATTGGACGCAGAATACCTCACCAATGAGTGATAATATTTTAGGGAGTGTTTATAGAGTTTACTGTGAAAGTACCAGCTCTGTAACAGTTATTTTTTTTAATTATTGCATGGCCAAATTTATGATGTTGGGGCATTTCTCATAGAAACACGAAAGTCAAAAGTAAGTCTTTCAGCGCCGGTATTTTCACAGTAAACTCTACATAGTAGGCACATACACACCCTAAAGTATTATCACTCATTTTATTTTACGCCTTGTATAAGAAGTACACCTTCTTTTAAATCCGTTATTGTATATTTCATACAGTATTCTCACAGCGAAGTACTCCGTAGTAGTGGCTGGAATATCCAGTTTTAGGCCTGTATTAATAAAACTTGGTTTAAAAAATCGAAATCGATCGCAACATCTGCTTGAGAACCTATTTGGCAGATATAACGATTAGTTTCATTTTTAAAAATAAACTACTTTGGTTATTTTACATACTTTAATTTTTTAAATTTTTGATACGTCGTTTATTAAACTGTCTCATTGATACATGCCACCACCTGACACCCTCGAGTATTAAAGGTCTACCCACTGGCTTGATAATTAATTTTTGAAGAAAAGGAAATATAGGAACATGCTAATAGTATACATAAATATTCAGGAAAAAAGTTAAGCATAGATAAAAAGAAAAAAAAATGAAACCATATTGGCATTATCCATGGAGGAAACAGGGACAACGCGTAGACCCCTGTTTCTGTATGAAAAAACTGCTGTTGTGTTTACTCTTAAGTTATTTAATGTTGCAACGCTACCGCTATATTTTCGTAGTACAATACAATACAATACAAATATACTTTATTGTGCACACAACAAGTTACAAAAAAAACAAAAAAATATACATTACAAAAATCAGACATGCACACAAAGGCGGCCTTATTACTAGATAGCAATTTCTTCCAGACAACCTTATGGTGTTAGAGAAAACAATGCTAGAGAATGGGAGTTGCGCAAAAGTATATTTAATAAAATAAAAGTAAATAAAATAAAATAATACATAAACACAATAAATATATAATATATGTATACAATATAATATAATATATATATCTATATATATATATATATACAATAGATAAACCTACATGATATTTTAATTTATAATAATAAGTGTTAGTTACATAAGTTAAGGGTTGACACAATATGATTCCAGATAATGATTTTTTATAAGAGTTTTAAAGCGATGTATAGTTTCAGCCTGCCTTATATGGATAGGTAAAGAATTCCAAAGGGAAATGGATTTTACAATGAAAGAGCAATTAAAGTATTTAGTGCGGTGGATAGGAATGTCAAGAAGAAGATTAGATATAGATCGTAGTTCCAGTCTGTCAGAGGTACGGAAGTTAAAATTACTTTTTAAATAAGTGGGACAATGGGAGTCAAATAGGATGTTATAAAGGAAGGAGAGAACACGAGAGTCACGGCGGTAGCGGATTGGCAACCACTTTAACTTGAGGCGATACTCGGAGATATGGTCAAATTTACGTAAACCGAAAACAAACCTCAAAGCCAGGTTTTGAAGGCGCTCCAATTTGTTCAGTTGTTCCTCCGTCAAGTTAGTGAAAGAAGCGTCCGCATAATCTAAATGGGAAAGGAGTAGGGATTCAGCCAAAACTACCTTAGTGGGTATCGGAAGAACATATCGTAGACGTTTTAGGGAACGCCAGGTAGAAAAAACCTTTCTACTAATCTCTTGCAATTGATGCGTCCACGATAAATGTTCATCAAAGTACACTCCCAAGTTTTAACCACTTTACTGAAAGGTATTGTTACACCATTTATAAGGACAGGAGGTAAAGAATCATGGTCAACTCTAGAAATTAGCCCGGGGCTACCAATTACAATTAATTGAGTTTTAATAGGATTAATAAAAAGTCCATGATTCTTGCTCCATTCACAAATATTCGACAAATCGTGATTCACTAGATCAAAAGCGGAATTCAGATTGTCCAAAGGAGACTGTGTGTATATTTGAAGATCGTCCGCATACAAGTGGTAGGATGATGAAATCGATATTGTTATAGGGTTTATAAAAATTGCAAACAGAAGAGGAGATAGCACACCACCCTGAGGCACGCCGGCATAGATATAACTCCAATCGGAGAAATAATCAGATGATTTAACTCTCTGCCGTCGTCCTACAAGGTAGCTACGAATTAAATTAATTATTGATGGTGAAAGATTTAAAGATGCAAGCCGGGCTAGCAGAATATCATCGTGGTCTATGGAATTGAAGGCATTACTAAAATCCAGAAGTGTGAGAATAGTAAGCATTTTATCATCCATACCTGACCGTATATCATCAGCTACCTTTACCAATGCGGTAGTCGTACTGTGACCAGTGCGAAAACCGGACTGGAACGGACTGAGTAAGCTGTTGTGGGTAACAAATTTCGTAAGCTGGTGATGAATGATTCGCTCTAAAACTTTTGATAAAAAGGGTAGGATGGAAATAGGACGGAAGTCAGACACAGTCTTAGGACAGGAGGATTTAGGTAAAGGAATTATGTAAGCTGCCTTCCAGGCATCAGGAAAGGTACAAGACTCTAAACATGAATTAAAAATGTGTGCAAGAACAGGAACAATTATATCTAATATTGGTGTGATCATTCTACGACTGATACCGTCATCTCCTACTGCGTTTGACGATATGGAAAGGATGTGCTTTTTAATCTCACACTCGGAAACTGGAACAGTAAGGAACGGATCAGAATTCAATATAGGTAGCGAAGAAATATAATTTAACGTTTGTGATTTAATTTTGGGGTCGAGATTAAAAGAGGAAGTAAAATGGTTATTAAGTGAATCTATATCTATATTATGAGAGTCTTGCGGTTCAGAGCATTTGCCCACGCCGAGGGATTTGAGAAATTTCCATGTTTTAGCCGGATCCCCGTTCTCAACGGAGGCGTGAATATGACGTCTTTGTGCGTCACGACACATCATATTACAGCGGTTCCGGATTTTAATATATTTGTTACGATATTCTTCTGTCTTTTTTATTTTAAATTTGGCTTTGGCTGCATGCTTAGCATTTATCAGAGATTTGATTTCGTCTGATAACCATTGAGCGGGAAGATGTTTGATTTTAACGGGCCTAACAGGTGCATGAATATCATAAAGAGATTTAAGTTTAGCGTTAAATATATCAATTTTGTCATTAATGGAATCAGCTGAGAGTAAGTTTGACCAGTCTATGTTATGTGCGTCCTCCTCTAGGCTTTCAATATTCATCGAAGAGAAATTTCTTTGAAGAAGAGTTTTTACCTTAGCTTTGGGAGGGCGAACATTATAGGCGACATAGATAAGATCATGGTATGAAAACATATCAGCTGAGACTTGTCCATGCGTAGTAACACGATTAGGAGAGGAGACTATGATTAGGTCGAGCAGGGAAGGACGGGAACCTGGAAAGCAGTGGGTAGGATTCAGAGGTAGTAATTTCATATTATATGAATCTAAAATTGAACTAAGTTTAGTCGATCGACTATCACCCTTAAGTAGACAAGTATTGAAATCGCCCATTATAACACAATGATCGTAGTACGGTGTAAAAGCATCAAGCGTATTTTCAAAGGATGAGAAGTAATCATTGTGCATTGATGGGCAATAGTAGACCCCGAGTAATAATTTCATCAAGTATGTACTTACAAGTCAGCAGTCGGTGCGAGAACTGTATAGCGGCATCTATTACTCTATAATCTATACAGGGTGTAAAAAGACCGGTCACGATAACTTTGGGATATGATTATAGGACCTTGACTGATTCTAGAAATGTCCTTTTTTTTTAACTTTTTTTTTCAAAAAAAAAATTTTTTTTCTTTAATTTATTATTTTTAGTCGCAATTCTAAACTGTTTGGAACAACATTTTGCATTAAATTCCTAATTTTTATAATTTTTGCTTTAAAACGTAATGAACGCGATGCGCGGTCTATTGACCTCCACAGCTGACTGAGCGTAACTAATAGGTAATCTGTGGACGCGCCGTCCGACTGAGAGTACCTATCGACTTCTTACCGATTTTGTAATATTGTACCTACATGCGAATACTAATAAGCCTTGTACCAAATGTATTTGTATTAAGTGTTAGTTATTTAACTCTAAGTTATAAACTAACTCTGGGTTAAAACCTGGTACAACTGGACCTTACACTTAGTGTAGTCACCATAGCGGACGGATCAATTGTTTTGAACTTGGACTCGAACTCCTAGATCGCCTGCATCGTATTGCTTGAATTTGTTATCATGACAAACTAAAACTTCCTTTATAACAAAACCCGTGTACCTACATACTAACTAACTTCTTAATGTCAATCGGCAATCACCGCTTTTTTAATGGAAATTACAGACACGAAGCGAAGATTCCTGAAATACAATTAAAACGTAACATACGTACCTACACAGTTCAAATTCAAATTAATTAAGTAGGTATGTAAAACTACGCCTATTTACTTACGTGAATGAAGTAGATATTCAGTAGTGAGCACCATCTCAAAATTAATGGCTTACTGAGTCGCGTCTCCCATGTCGCGTCTCGTTAAAACTTTTAAAAATGTTCTTGTTGTATTTCGATAGTAATAGTTCCTAATAATCTGAGCAGCATACCACAATATGATTACATGGACACATCACACAACACAACATTACGCTGTTAAACAAGACCTTAGACGAATAATTAATAGTAAAATAAATACCTAAAAATAATTCAACTCAGGCAACCATTTACCTCGAGATAAAAACTACAACTGAATTCGAAAATAGTTTTTAAAAGATGCCGACGATAAATAATTCTTTAGAAAATATTACCTATTTTCTTTCTTTCGGCAAATTCGTATCAAAGATTGACCGCCCGGCGCGGCGATATCAAACGACGCGACGAGGAATAAACACGTGCCGCCACTGCAGTGTTTCCACAATGAGGGGAAATTCCCCTTTCAAGGGGAAATTAGGGTCCAGAGGGGAAGAAAAGGGGGAAAGACTATAAAAGGAGAAATTGCGGGAAATCATAGATTAAACTTGGCTCTACCGTGGACTAGCGTGTTACCGTATGATATTCATTTACCTATTATGATGTTTATAGAATAAAAAGTACAGCGCCAAACTATGTAAAAATTTTATGGGACCAAATGACAGCTATTCTGCAGCGAATAAATAAAGAATCACGCAAATCGGATCATTAACCTAGAGTAATCGGTGTACATACATGAAAAACAGACCAAATTGAGAACCTACTCTTTTTTTGAAAGTCGGTTAAAAAACGATAAAGACTTATTTAATTACTACTTTAGTGAGTACACTAGTGCCAAAACTTAAAAATAATTTTTGAGTGTAAAAAAGTCCCGAGAAGGGGAAATCTAACTTGAGGCGTGGGGAAACTTAATCATTAGAGTGGAAACACTGACCGCCACTCGCCGCCCGCGCCGGCCGTTGCAGGGGCCTCCGGGGCTGCGGCGAGCAGCGAGCTACCTACGATAATAGTGAAGTGACATGTGAAAATTAACTTTAATGTAGTCGATATTTTTTAATAATTAATAAGTAACTTACTGTTTTATATCGATTCAGATAAGTTTCTATGAATTTCATACAGATACCAATAATTGAAAATAGATTTAGAAAGTTTGTAAGATTAAGAATTAAAGATGTTCTCAATTCTCATGATATTATTTAATAATATTTAATTGTGTTACTTAACTTTTTAATGATTCAAACACTTAAATGCTTATGAAAAAAATAGGTAATAATTTATCGATATCAGCACAAAATAGAAATATCGATACTTCTAACTATCGATACTTTTAGTGCATTGGGTGCATGTCTTAAGTATTTGCGTAAAATATTTTTTTCGTAGACAGTCGCAGTTGGCACATGTGACGAGACAGTAATCCCATTCCCGTGTGGTTGAATTATTATTTATCCGCGATCATTTTATACCTAATCATCGTTTTAAATGTTTTAATTTTTGTGTTACGGTTTCGTTTCTTTTAAGTGTTTCTTTTGTGATTACTAATTAGTATTATTGATTTTTCACTGTTTTATTGTGTTTGTGCTTGACTTTAATTTTTAAATACCTTCGTCATACATTTAAGTACCTACCTACCGCGTAAGAAGATAGTAGGTACTAGGTATAATCCAGAGGCATTAAGGATTTAAAGCACAACAATTTAAGTACCTACCTACCGCGTAAGAAGATAGTAGGTATAATCCAGAGGCATTAAGGATTTAAAGCACAACAACATTAGTCAGGTACGTATTTATTCTGTAACTGATTGATGTTTGATCGGTGTATTTTGAATTGTCGTTTCGCTGTTTGATTTAATTGTGTATTTTTTTTATTAAATAATATTGCGAATGTCGTATAAACTTGTTCTTAGTCGTTATAGTCGCCTCCGCTTTCCAAAGCTTAAGCTTTAGCTAAAATGTATTTGTATTAAGTGTGTGTAACGACCCGAGTCGTCGAGTGTTGTTCCAACGCGAGGTTCGATTCCCGCGTGAATGGATGCCTTTACATGTAAAATGTCGCACATGCGCCTTGTTCTCGCGTTGGTCAATCGAGTTTGGTAAATTTCTCACTGGGTTATGGAAGTAAAAGGATAAAGAGTGTCCTTGAGTATCGCGGTATTATTAGTATTAAAGTATTAACGCCTCCATCGTCTAGTGGTTCAGAGCATAGCTCTCGACCCGGAGGTCGTGGATTCGATTCCCGCGTTAGAACAAAAAAAATGTTTTCTAAGTTTAGTTAGGACAATGCAGGCTAACCATGTGATTGCCTGATAAGAAAGATAATCCATGCGTACTGGATAGCATGGGCATGTAAAAAATCGGCCCTGCGCCTGTTTTTTTTCCAGTCGTGTCGGTTAACCGTCCCGGGTTATGGGGAGAGTAAAAGGAAGATAGTGTCCTTGTGTATTGCGCTCACACTTGGGCACTTCTGCGTAGCTGGCCAGGTTTCAACGAAATCGGCTACCGTCATCGAAATCGGTATAAGGAACATGCAATTTTTAGCTTTATTCTAATAAGTTTACGTTTATGTTTATTTGAACACAATCAGCTGTTTTTCTCTATTTGCAATTCGTGCGGGGCGTGGCGCGTCCCTCCCCGCGTTACCACTCGCTACTGCCCGTGAGGTTGTGTACGTTTTACATTGCCTATTGTAAAAAAATAAAATTTTTAAACAATGGATTAAAAGCAAGTGACTAGTACCAGTGGATATACCTCATGCCTGGTTAAAACCCCACGCCAGAATAGTGACTGCTCTTTTTACACCCTGTATACTATACAGGGTGTAAAAAGAGCAGTCACTATAACTACGTGGGGTAATAACCACGCAAGAGATATATCCATTGGTACTAGTCATTTGCTTTTAATCCACTGTTTTAAAAATTTCAAAATTTTCAATAGGCAATGTACAACGTGCACAACACAGCGATCAGCTGATTACGCTGAGAGGTCAATAGCACGCGTAAGACGTTCATTACGTGCTAGGGCAAAAATTATAAAATTTAAGAATTTAATGCAGAACGTTGTTCCAAGCAGTTCAGCCTTGCGAGTAAAATAATAAATGCAAAAAATAAATTTTTTTTTTTCAAAAAATAAATAATGATAATTTCTAGAATCAGTCAAGGTCCTATAATCCTATCCCAAAGTTATAGTGACTGCTCTTTTTACACCCTGTATAATATTATACAGGGTGTTTTGCACATGGACCGACATGATTTTTTGGGGGGTGGGGGGGTCATGTGCTATTTTCGTCGAGATTACTCTGCGATTCGAAGTGCCCGTACTTTTCCCGTTGTTCTATCGTAATCAAATTAAAGTCTTGTTATTGTTTTTTTGTTAAATCTGTTGTTGAACTATTACGTTTTTGTTGTGTTTATCTTTGCGTATTCGTTACAATGGCGAACTTCAGTAACGAGGAGTATGCTGACATGATGTTGGCGTATGGTAAAGCTGATTGCAATTCGCATGAAGCGCGAAGAATTTATCAAGAACGCTACACTGATCGACGGTTACCTCACCACGAGACCTTCTCAACTACCTATCGACGTCTGAGGGAGACCGGAAACTTAAACTTTCGGGAGCCCCGAGTGTATGTGAGGCAACATAATGTTGAAGTTGATGAGAGAATCCTTCAAGCTTTTGATGACGATCCTACAACAAGCATACGAGTTGTTGCTGACGGACTTAACGTATCAGTTTGGAAAGTCTGGTCCGTTCTTCGGGCAGATGGAAGGCACGCATTTCATTACACTCCTGTTCAAGGTAACAACTTACAGTACTTACTACTTATTTAAAATGTGACATTAAAACATTTTACTTGATTTCAAATCTTAATGTGTTCACTTTTACTATTATTATTTTTTATTGTTGTAATTGTTTCGTTGAATTCCTTTCTTGCTATGTTTCTCGGACAACTGAAGAAGTTCTTTGCGTGAGCTCAATTAAAAGAAAGAAATATCGCGTTTATGCAGTTATTACCACAAACTCAGGGATTTCATTCATTGTTCCAGGTCTCGAAGAGGGTGACAATGCAAGACGGTTAGAGTTCTGCCGATTTTTATTGCACACAGATGTTGAAGATAGCGACTTTTTGAAAAGAATTTTATGGACTGACGAGTCAAATTTTAGCCATGAAGGCATAGCAAATCTGCACAATTTGCATCACTGGGAGAAAAGGGGCCAAAATCCGCACAAAAAAAGGCAGACTTCCTTTCAGCGAAAATTCAGCGTAAATGTTTGGGCTGGTGTTATTGGGCGAAATCTTGTCGGCCCATATTTTTTGCCAGAACGACTCAATGGAAACAATTATTTAGAGTTTCTTCAAAATGATTTACCTGAACTGGTACTACCAGTTCAGGTAAATCAATTGTTTTTCAAAATGATGGCTGTCCGGCACATTACCAACGAACGGTACGAGAGCATTTAAATAATGCATTTCCAAACTCGTGGATTGGTAGAGCTGGCCCCATTCCATGGCCAGCACGGTCCCCAGATTTAACACCCCTGGATTTCTACGTATGGGGACGTGCAAAAGAGTTAGTGTATGCAACAGAGGTGCCCACAAAAGAAATTTTAGTGGAACGAATAAACACAGCATTCGTAAAAATGCAAGAGGAAATTCGGCTTTTAACTACAACCTCGGAAATAAGAAAAAGGTGTCGTGCATGCATAAGGTGTGGAGGCGGCCAATTCGAGCAAACTTTGTAATTTTAATTTAATAAAAACAACTTAACATAAAAAATGTATTTTCATTATCTTGACCCTAGCAACAAAGTATCTCTTAGGTCGACCCCTGATGTATTATTTCTGTCATGTAGCATATCGTTAGAAAGGGTAATAAGTAAAGAACTTTTTAATAAAAAGCTAAATTCAAAATGAACTTTAGTTTTTTTTTAAATGAATTGATAAGTTGTCACTTTTCATAACATTTACACCGATTTACCACTTTGAAAGCTCAGAAGTTTTTTTGTGGATATCAATTGTAACATGTAATGATTTATTTAGAATTAGAAAACATTGTAGAATACAAGCATACTTTGTTTTGTGGTATTATAACCACAAACAAAAAAGTTAGGACGATTTAAAGGCAAGATTTCGGGTAGATTTCAAAAAAATTAAAAAAAAACATATCTAGACTACCGTGAGACTTAGGATATTGGGTCTCACGGGGGAAAATAGCACATGACCCCCCCCCCCCCCCCACCCCCCAAAAAATCATGTCGGTCCATGTGCAAAACACCCTGTATAGTCGTTTTTATATTGAGAGTAATGTATGGTTGGTATTTTCAGAGATTCATCCGACGGTGGACCTGACGAACTCATCTTTTTTTGATGCTCCAATCCAACAAATTCAGGTATTAAATATTTTAATTGACTCTCTGTAGATTAATATAACAATAGTACTCGTGTGTCATTAACTATATGCAGCGAGTCACTCATGTCTCATGATGCAAATTTAGCTTATAGGTGGAACTAAAAAAAGTGAAAAAGGTTTTTTTTAAATGGACATAAATTACAATTTTCGCATCGGAATCTATTTTCTATATTACTAGGATTCAAATATAAGACACTTATTTCGCCGAATACGCAAGGGAATAATCTCAGACATGCTATACCTGACATAGAGTACTTGCTGCACTTTTTTTTCACTGTATTATTATTATTATTTTTTTTTTTTTTTTGTAAAAATACACAACTGGTTTCGACTAAGTCCATTGTATATTAGTCCTGTGTTTCTGAACCTGCTGTCCGCCTACATATACTAGCGGACCCCTGGGGGTCCTGTCTTATCTGTAAATATTTCATCACAATACATATCTAAATTTAAAATGCAGTCAGGTTGTTAGTTTTTACCCGACTTTTATTTTATTCAAAAAGGGACACCAGCGGTACATGTATTACACATGCAAAGTTTTTGATTCAGACTTTTGCAAAGCCGAATGGGAGGGTAATAATGATTTTGGCAGTCTATGTAATATTTTACGTGTGGGTACGACCACCTTGACTATTTTTGTATCTATGCATTTCTGGATTTTAAATTGAATTATTTTCTTGTTTCTGCCTTTTTAGACTACTTTTTGGCAAAGTCTGGTTATATTATAATCTTTTATTTATGAAGGTTTTGCTTGATTTCCTACCTGCGGACTGAATTAGTTTCGCAGCGTTGTTCTAGTTTGCGATAGTGTATTGTGTGCATTGTTGTCAGAGCGAGCCGCTGCACGTGATCATAGTGACGGGCGACATGGAGCAGAGCCTGCTGGCCGGTGACGTCATCACCATACAGGACGTCCAGCACACGTGAAACATCGCATATGATCCGTATTGTAAATACACGTTGATTTATATTGATCGTTATAAAAATAAAACTTTATATTTCTAGTTTTTCACTATTTCTCGTAGACATTAGACTAAATCTATAGAATAAAAAATTGTTTTAAAAATAGTATAAACATTATTCCATTTTTAAAACGACTATTAATTATTGAGCCCTGACGCCGCATGAAATAAAACAATTAGTAACATTCGAAACAATATATTAAAAAAAATGGATTTGCACAGCAATTATTTTAAAACATTATTAAGAATATAATAACGATATATTGAAAAAATTTAAATGTCCACAATTCAAATAAAACAGAATACATACTTTGATTTCACGAAGATATATCTAGTACACAGTATAATATTAATATGTAATATATTGAAAGAACTTGAAGAATTCAGACAGATAAGAATATAACCATAATTGAGACTTAAAATATATAACAGATTTTTATGAAGAGTCAATAAGTTATTAAGTTTCAGTATACAACCGAATACTGAAATGCTTGTTAACATTTAGGAACCTTTCTATTAACATGCTCTCACTGTCAATTCTTGGCGGAATGACAAGGAGAGCGTGTGATTTGAGCCCCACTTAACATAACTCTAGTTTCACACTAAATTTAAAAAAAAACATAGACTATTAACATTGTACAGGGACAGCATCAATTATGAATTATGTTTTTTTTTACAAATTATTATTATTATTCTGCATTGCTTGCTATTGGCTGTTACATTATAAAAAGTAGTAATGGAGCGCTCACAATACTAAAAATAACTGAACTACTATGCATCATTTTTTAAAGTTTTAAACGTCGGCATGTGGAATAAGGAATTACATACCTCGGTTTAGCAAAATAAGGAAAGCTCTTCTACTTAATGTTTCTATGCACTTCTCAAATCACAACATCTATACAATAAACTACTCTGTATTCATTTTATTACAATATTATAAATGCTTCACAATATAAGGCAAGATAAGTCTTACTTACATGTGTAAGAATGGAACAGGAAAACAAGTCATTTAAAAACAATTTTATATTAGGTACCAGTACTTAATTAATGATAGTGAAAAAATAATTAAAATTGTATATTTTAAATAGAACATACAACCAAATTTATCAGGTTCAATGTCCATTTTCTGTCAGAATGATATGATCTACTGCTTTTAGTCACATCTTTCAATGAATTTACGAAATACACATTTATTTTATTTTTTGATTGATTGATTTTAAAGTAAGTAAAGGTAGACTGCGATGATGATCAAGAAATAGCATGCCAAATAATATTCATTAGTGTTTTTATACAAAAATAACTTACGAGGTGTAAACATAAGTTTTGATATGATTTGATGCTGACATATTATAAAATCATTATTTCAATGAATCCTTAATAATATTATGTATCTAATTTATCTAACACATTACGAAAAAAGTAGCATAGACAGAAAGGTAGTATAATTATCATTATT
Source organism: Celastrina argiolus (assembly GCA_905187575.2). NCBI lineage: Eukaryota > Metazoa > Arthropoda > Insecta > Lepidoptera > Lycaenidae > Celastrina > Celastrina argiolus. Next base: position 23,063,071 of record LR994579.1, read on the forward strand.
ATTGCTATACTTCTATCCATCATTATACATAGTTTTAAATATTTTGAACATCATCATTGCATAGGACATTTGACAAGAATTTTAAAAGTTGAAAAATACTGAAATCATCGGGAGTTAGAAGCATCCCATAAAATACTTAACATACATACAGTTAAAGGTCTTGACAGAATTAAACTATAGATTTATTATCTAAATACGATTTGTACGTGGACTTAATATTTTAATTTAAAATCACATCAACATGAATGACATATTTGGTGTAGCTATCAAACTAACTACTGAACTTAGTAGTAAATCACAAAAACATTTTCCTCACAATAAATACTATTCGAATATAAATATTTTGCAAATAAATCATATAATGTATATGATTGAGAAATTTCACTATCTAAAATGTGTAGAATGATTAATCATTCTTTTTGTCTGCGGTGCCTTCTCCCTCTGTGATGGCGAGGTCGCCATTTCCTGACTTTTGCTGCTCCTCCATCTCACCAGAGAAACCAAATTCATTAACCCTCTTGTGGTCTACCTTGTAAATCCAACGCTGGTATAAGAATATGAAGAACACAATATCTGGAAAGAGAGTTACATTGTAATAGATATTCATAAAATTGTTAGTAGATTAAAATATTTTTGGCTATGACAAACACAAAAATACCTTATAATACTATAATACTTATTGATTTTACTTATTTATAATATTTAAATTACAGAATTATTTCTAGAGCCCAATTGTATTTAACTTAACTATAAATTTACTTTAAATAAAATAAAAAAAAATTAAATAGGCTGTTGTCAGTTTTGTTATCATAAACTAACCCAAAGTTGTTATTCTACTATACATTTAAAATTTTTAGAGCATATTTTAATGTTTGTATGAAGTTTGTTAGAATACCGTTTTGCTGTTTGTTATCAAAACTATATTCCAGTAGGATTGAAATAGCGGAATCAAAATTCTTATGCTAGTTTCTCTGTAAACTAGGTGACAGACTTAATACTTTTTATTAAAATAATATACTCACCATCTCTGAAACATCCTATGCGGTACATAGTCGGCATTTTAATAACAAATGCAAATATATCATCTACAAATGTGTTGAGGAACTTGTAAGTCATCATGCGCCACGGCAGGTGAGCTACGGACTTCAGCTTGTAGTTGATAAACAGCTGGGGAGTCATCATGATGAATCCAAATGTCAACAGGTATCCGTACATCATGTTCAGAATGAATGAATACCATCCCTTGTGCTCTTGGTACATCAAGGAGTATACACCATACCCGAGAAGCAGGGGGAAGCATGCCCAGCTGAGGTAGCGGAAAGCTAACATGTCATATTGTCTTGTGCTAGATTCCACATAGGAGCCCTTGTCTGTGAAAGAGAGTGTTGGAATTCCGAAAATCCTCTCCTCTCTGTTAACTTTAACATCCATCACTTTGTTTATTTTCCAAACTTCAATCAACAGTCCAATGAAACATGAAATTCTTACCATCATATTGGTCTCATTGTCTAAAACATAGAGCAGTACTACAACCGACTGGAACACGTTGAAGAACACAGATCTAACAGAAAGTCCCTCCAGAGATTGTCGGTTGTTCCAGAACTGAATATCATTTTTAAATGCCAGTAATTCAAAAATTGAATGTAACACAGAAACAGAAATTGTTAGAGCTAATAAGTATGGAGATGTGTCAAGAAGCAACTCTTTAACAGTGTCCTGTTCTTCATCCTGTTCCTCATTTCCCAAAGCAGAGAACACACTGAGCTTTTCCCTCATAGCTTGTGCTGTATACAATTGCCATTTGAACAAGCTCAGGGGCTGATAAGTGAGCTGCAACTCTAAGGATGTTAAACTGTCGTTGAGTGGCACATAGTCCCTCATCATATTCCAATAGTCATTGAGGAAAACTGCCGGCTTGTACTCCAATCCATCGGGCAAGAAAAAAATAAACTCATCAAGAGGTGCTGGTACGCTGCCCCTCATCCAGTTAGTTTGATCAGTGACCAAGTTGACTGTGAGATTTGGATGCCAATGAGATACAATCTCTTCCTTCATGATTTCAGCCTTCTTCACCTCCTCTGGGGACTTTTCTGTCTGTCCGGTTAACAAGTTATGAGTCTTTTGATACTTTAGCTTCTTATACTTGTTTAACATTCTTTTACTGTAAGTGATATATGGGCCGGCATAAATATCTTTATCCTCAGGATCTGGTGACTTTCCAGCGGGTACAATATACACATGTAGATATATAGAACCATTGTTGAGTAAAGACTTAGAAGGTACAAAATTTGTGGTGAATGTAAATGAGCCATCACCGTCTGGCCCACTATACCAGTCACCATAAGTTAATCCTGGAAGTTTCCATATTAGTTTGGCATCATCAAACTTCTGTAAATATTCTTTTTCTGACAAATAAGTGAAAAGATCTAGCATTGTTCCATTAGGAAACATATTTAAGGCGGCCGAACGAGGTGCTGCCGCTCCCGGATTACTCAAATCGGCCTTAGGAGCCGCCGGCTGACGAAAAAATGATGTAATAAAATATACCACTAAAGCCCTAAGTATTAACGATTTTGTTATGGCAAAAAATGATTCCAATTTAGTGGGCTGCATTCTGCGACGTTCCTCATCAATTTGAGCGTTAATCTGTAAAAAAATAAAGTACTTATAAAAACTAACACTGACTTAGAAAAAGCATTGAATCATTTAGGTCAGTGTGACAATATCAAGGATTTTTATTTTGTTAGGAACAAGGCGCGTAGTAATCGAGTTATAATTACAACTATTTTATCTCAGTCAGGTAAATATTTGCCAGATTTATATTTACTTACGTCCACGGTTTCATTTTGCTCAGAAGCATTATCACTGGGAACCAATTTATCCTCCGCATTTTCCCCTGACGACTTATCCGCACTGACATCAGCCATTTTATAAATAAAATGAGAATGTCCACCGATTTAAAAATATATATTATGAATTCTCTAACAAAGAACACGTTTTGATCGCGTTACCATTTATTTTAAAGATTTTTTATCGATAGCACTATTCACGAGCAAATGTCAATTGAATAAAATTGATTAGCAAATTGGAAAACTGTCAAGTGTACCAAAATTGTCTATGTCAAATCACGTCATCAGTGTCAACCACAGACTATAAGTACCTACTGCGTGAAGTAGAGTAGAATTGAACGTAAAAATAAACAAAAAGCGCCATCTAATGTGGAGTATGATGAATATTAATACACACTATTCCACAAGAGATGTCGCGATAACAAATTAATTTTAACACTGGTCAACAATGGTTTTGCTGCCCGTATGTGTTTTTTTTTTGTTTAGTGGTTTTAAATAATTTTGTTTTACTTATTAAACTACTCAACATTATACTTATCTTTATTACAAAGTGTTGCTAATGTATGTTTAAGTTTCAAGGTAAAATGAACATGGGCATCATTTTGGAACTTTTGTTACAATCCTTATATAAGCTTATCGTCTATTGGTAGTTTAGATTAATTTATCTCATTTTAAGGATCAGCAGTAAATACCATCATGTAACGATCCCACATAACCTGATAATTTTCTTCTATCGCTTTTAGGTCTCGATAGAAGCGTCCTCCCTGTTCCTCATTGTATTGTTGTGTTGAAAAAAGTTTCTTTAGCACAAGGATAGATTTACCGAGAAACTATAGCTTTATGCTTAGGTATATATTATTTTTTTTAAGTCTTGAAGCTTCCCAACATATCCTAATTTGGTACCGCTTTAATTATTATGGTTCGTACAAATTATCGAAAAATTTATCATACATACCGCTACCATACAGTTCCGAGTCATGCTACTGATCCTTGCATCCTGCAACGCGACGGCTCCAGCCTTAGACGGCTTCTGGAACGGCAAAATGTTTGGTAGGTACGACACGGAAGTGTTGAGGTACGCGCAGTCTAGACGGTGTACTGTTTACTTTTACGGTTACGAACTAAGCTCCCGGCCTATTTTTTGTAGGACCGATGATGAGGAAAATTATTCCCCCCTATTTGTGTATAGTTGTTATCAGTATGTTTTTTTTTCACCTATAAAACCGAATATCGCTTGAGGGTGGATATCCTAAGACACAGTAAATCTATAGGAGATGGGTCGTTTTCTGAAGGAGTTCGGCGTGAATCGCCATCCTTATTGACGTTTGTCCCACGTACCTACTACGTATTCGTACCTATTACAAATCAAATCACGAGTAGAGATTAGTATCTCTACTTGAGAAAGAGCCAATTTATTCATTTTAATTTTTTATAAAAAATTTGTTAAGCTGTGTAATAATCACGTACTAATCAACTAGACAACCTCTGTGGGTCAGTGGAGGAGCGCGTCGGTGTTCAAGCCAGATCGCGCCACGGTCGCGGGATCGATCCTTGCTGCAAAAAAGTTTTTTGTGTTCCTGGGTCATGGATGTGTGTTATATAATAATAAGTGTTTTAAAATCTTTTAAATATGCGTAACGTAGGTACTATAAAAGTATTAAGTACATATATTTTCACATAGTCTGGTTAAATTTCTTCTGACACTTAACACAGGTACAGATTGGCGCGGTGTAAAGTGTCCATAAATATTATAATTATTATTAACCAAAAAAAGGCATTATTCCCCTGCATGATATTATGCAAAATAATTTTTTTTCGGTAATATATTTTGAATACTTTTAAACAACGCATAGGTAATATTCAATAGTTCCATTTTAGCATATTAAACTGTATAAAAACCAGTTAAGAGCCCATAAAAAGGCCTACTGTGTTACACGAGCGTATAAGTGCGGTGCAAGTAACTGAAACCTTTAGTTCCTAAAATCTTATTGCCGTATTAACTAGCTCGCTGAAAGTGTCTACAGAAATTAAAATAAATAAAACTAATGTTATATTATCTGTTTATTTCAAACACAAAATTAAAAGACTCCACAGTTAATCGGACCCAAAAGCATTTAGAAATCTATTTTAGACTCCCAAGTTGTCGAGTTAGTTATGACGATATTAAACAAAACATAAAAAAGATATTACTAACAGCAATTCACTTAATAAAGTTTTTCCTAGGAGCTACTTATAATACTTAAGATTCCATAGCGCGCATGTTTACCATCAGATATCCATCACAAAGATTTCAATACCTATTCGAAATAAGAAATACTCCATGCCTGGAATTGCTCTCCGGCGTCCCTCGACGACGCACGATTCCCTTTCTAACGGTAATAAAAAGGCCATCCACTACTTCTTGTGCTCCCTAAACTCACGACAGACCGGTCGGTACCTCACTTGCATACATCATCTTCCACTAACACAGGCGACCCTTTGTACATACTAGCATAACAAAGTTGCATTTAGGCGCAGCACAAGATCTCTATTCCACGAAGCGACAGTTCATTTTAATACAATCGATTTACTTACGATAATTTTATATAAACACCCAGTACTGTGGCGGATATAATACATCAGTTGTTACCGAGTAGTTCTATTGTTTTTGTGACATAAATAGTAAGTTGGTCCTTTTACGCCTCCCACGGGTCTGAAATCCCGGCAACAACTAAAGTGTAGCCGTAATCATAATTCCAACAATAAACAAGATGTAATGCTAATGCGCGCTAATCAACAGGCAATTCTGGCTTCGTCTTTAGTTTATCGGATACTATATAAAGAAGACAAAGTATAAATTCTCCTGTACTGATACGTAACTTCATTGTAACTGTAGAATAAGTGTTACAGTTGATCTATGCACTTACGACTACTCACATATTATACGAACGAGCTAATTTCATTGTAAAATGAGTGTCTACGAACAAATAATATATTTCTAATAAAATGTGGCATACAATATATTGCACAAAATTATATTTTGCGTTTATTTCGTTTTACCAACTACGAATTGTTAACATTAAAAATTACAAAGCGAACAGAAATAGTACAACAAAATTCTGTTTATATTATGAATTATTGTAATAGTTTCTGAATATATTTATATTTATGTGATAATGTCTATTTTATATCTTAGTGGTAAGGCCACTATGTTAATATATACCCCCAGTCGTAAATTGTATTTTAACATTCCTTTTTCTTTATAATCAAGTTAATAGGGAGTCCGGTGTATTGGGAGCGGTGGCTGAGATTATTCAATATGATATAATAGAAAGTATTGTCAACAGAAATACTTGTAAGCATTGAAATTTGTAAGTATTTACAATTTGAAACCGTCCAATTGAAAAACGAAAAAAATAACAATTATCCATTTCTATTATCTTTTAATGTATCAAATTTTATTTCAATAATTGTTTACATGTAATTTAGCACACAAACTACTGATATACACTATCGGCTGTATAAACGGTATGCTGTTTGTTTCTGCATATGAATTTTATATTACACCACCAAGGGACTCAACATAAATAAATTTATCCTAAACGGCTTTTGCATTTCAATGAACTGTCACTGTTGCCTTACACGGGTACACCTAACACTAGTCCTGCATCTCCTCGGGCAGCTCGTGCGGGTTGATGATGCCGGGAACGGACAGCTGCACCCTCCGCTTCTCCTCCTGCGCCTGGCTGAGCGCGAACTGCCGCTCCTCCAGGTACAGATCACTGTCGTCCTCTCCCGTGTATTCCTGGAATTACAACACAACGAATGTAGGCGATTTCAAATAATAATATCTGTAGACGCTTCACACCACGTCAATCTGGCCCCATGCTAAGAACTTGTGTTACAGGTACCAGACAACGGAAATATATAAATAATACTTATAAAAGTATAAACTATACACATATTTAAGATTTTTATTATATTAAAATTTAATACACATCCATGACCCAGGAATATTGAAAACTTTTTGTTCCCTCGGCACCAACGCGCTAAACCGCTGCGCTACGGAGGTCTTTAAAAGTTGCACAGTTACGTTACTGCACAGACACATAATATGTGGGTACACCTCCTGGTTCTGGTGAGTGTGAGAGCTTCACGCTTCACTCTCGACTCGGAGATTCGTGATTATATTCCTCCATTGAGGCAACTAAAAATATTGTTTTCAACTTGATTAGGACAATGTTGCCTACATTAATTATTTCATCACCTAATTGTCTCACAAAATGATCCATGAGCATGTAAAAAGTTGTGTCACCTAATTGTCCCAATGGTTTATGGGAATAAAAGGAAAAGAGTGTCCTATTGTATTGCGCATACACCAGGGCACTATATAAATGACTCTTGCGAAGCTAACCTGGTTCCAGGCTTGGATGAAGATGGTGTTGAAATTGTAGGCATACTTGCACATACATCTAAAATTTGTATGTAGATACGATTGTACAGAGGTACGATTTCTGGCGAAAGTTTGAAGCTTAGCTTATGTTACTCCAATGTAGGTGGTGTTGCAACCTACATACAACTACATACTCCTACGCCAATAAATACATGCAGTACAAAAATATGGCCGATCTACATATATGTACATACCTTTTTTTTAGTTATTTTAGTTATTATTCTTCTACACATATTATATTACACTATATAACTTCAATATATAACTTCATTATTACAGCATTGCACTCTTCAGTGATATCGGATATGATTTAAAAATAATGACTTAATATAATAATACAGTAAGGATTTTATTAAACACTATTATCCACGGTTCACATTTTTTGTTTCTTAATTGAAGACATGAATGGACTAAGGTGATGTTGCAAATGTTTTTACCCTGTTTTTTTAGTGTCATTTTAAACAGTCACTTAGATTTTAAGATATCTATTAATGTAGATATCTAGTAATGTATTAAGTACAGTCGGCTGCACTAACATGGATACATCTACAAATTTGCAAAAATATGTCTACGTTAGTTTTTCAAAAATATCGTCACCTTATTGCATTCAAAGCGATGTAACCAGCAAAGTGTTTCAAAATTATGAATACATTATTTTCATAATGAAGTAAACAGCAGTATTTCAGTGAATAGTATGCACACTTAAATTCATAATTATGAATACGCGACAAATTTCAATAATATGTAAACATTGTTTACTTCATTACAATGTAAACAATAATTGTATCAATAATATGGATACACTTATAAAATTTTAGCATTTTTCACTTTTCTTCAAAAATGTTTTAAATGCCACAAAAATGTACTCGGAGTATGTTCCAATAAGATGTATACATTTATTTTTTCTTTTTCTTTTCGCACAGCCGTAACTACAAATGGTAGAAACATGAAATTTGGACTACTGAATTCGTAAAAAATCCCTTTTTGCACCTCCGACAAAAAAAGAGGGATTTTTTGAGTCTGTCTGTATGTCTGTCATCGTAGCTCCCAAACGGATGAACCGATTTTGATGTCGTTTTTTTTGTTTGAAAGCTGACGTGGTCATGTTAAAACACTAAAGCTATGATTCAACAAAATAAATTTGCTTACTGCTGAACAATTCGAGTGTTACTTAAAAATAGTTTTACTTTTATGACTAGAAAAAACATAAAAAGAAAAGAATTATGAAATTTATTACAGTCAATCAGACATTTTACCTAAACATATATTTCAGAAACTATTTTTGTTAGGTTTTTACTTCTACCCTCAAACTATATCTATGATATTTTAATATTATATTAATTTTGTTTATCATACAAAATGTTAGCTTGCGTGTCTGCAAACTAAACTTACACTATTATATATGTTTGACGTTTATTTATGCATGTTCGTCTGTTTGCTTGTGGCATCGTAACTACTAAATGGATGGACCGATTTTGATATACTTTTTTTATTTTTATTCAAAGCTGACGAGATTGCAATAATTCGTCATCAGTTCATTCACTGTTTGACTATTCAGGGGCTAGTTAAAAAAATAATTTTGCTTTTCAAAAAAAAACAAGAAAAGACAAGAATTATCCAATTTATTGAAATCGATCAGAAATTTTACGCGAACATAATATTTCAGAGACTGTTTTATCAGGTTTTTACCCTCAAACATATGATGAAAACGAAACCAGAAATATTTAGTCACGAGTTTGTACAACAGAGTTAATTTACAGTCATCGTTCGCACTTCGCAATATTCATTATTCAGTAATAAATTTTTTTTTGGTTTGTTTTTTGTTTTTAAGCTTAGGTAATCCAAATGGAGTCATTTAAAACTACAATTTTTATTATTTTAAAATATGGGATGTTTTTCATGTTGCCCGTGTTAGTTTATATTATTTATATTTACAATACTACTAATATAGAACGATATTAACATTGTTTAATTTTGATCATATTATAGTTTGAGGGTAGACTATAAAAACCGATTAAAGTAGTCTTTGAAATATATACGTTCGCGTGTATCAGAGTTATACCTATTACACTAAAAAATATAATTGATATTCTAATGTATGTGTGATTTTTAAATAACCGTCCATAATAATACCCGTCAACATTTCACCTCTATTATTTATAGAATTCATTATTGTATAATTGCAATGTAATAAAATTTTGACCAGCCTTTTCTGAAACACAAACGTTTACATTATAATGAAATAAACAATGTTTACATGCTACTGAAATTTGTCGCGTGTTCATAATTATGAATTTAAGTGTGTATACTATTCACTGAAATACTGCTGTTTACTTCATTATGAAAATAATGTATTCATAATTTTGAAACACTTTGCTGGTTACATCGCTTTGAATGCAATAAGGTGACGATATTTTTGAAAATTAAACGTAGACATATTTTTGCAAATTTGTAGATGTATCCATGTTAGTGCAGCCGACTGTACATTGATTCTAGAGACGGATCTTTAGATTAATGAACTTAATATGTTGCGACATATTCTAAAATGATTTTGATGAGTTTACTGACAGTTTGAACTAAATTTTCTTTTTTTGTTTGAACTAAATTTGAAATCAGAATTTTGCTGCATATCACCATTCATGTCCTCAATTATTATGTTGTAGCAGAACAAAACATGACCTATACTTAAACAATAGTAGCTGTTACATTAATAGAAAATGGAACTTACTCTTATTTGCACTAAGAAGTCTCTGAGATGATCTTTAAAGGCAGGAATATCTTGATCAAGGTTAAATAATCCTTGGACAGTAATTTTGATTTGATTCTCAGACAAATGTGGGAATGCAGTTTTAAGAAGGTTTGCCACATATTCCTGTAACACAAATGTTTAATTTAAATATAATACAATCATTTATTAATTTTTATGTTTAAAATAAATAACAACCAATAAATGTGAGAACATTACCTGTATGTACAGAACATTATCAGGGGTGCGGCCAAGTGGAACCGATACTCTTCCAGTCTCAACTAGTGAGAAGATGTATGCCAGAATAGTAGCATGCATAGTGAGACCGGCATCGTGCGAGGTGTCTGTCACAACACTGAACACATGTTCCAGAATATCACACAAGTATGTCTGGTAGAAGCTCTGTGCCGCTTGTGGATGTTGCTCTACATTCTGTAGTAATCTGTACAAAATTTGCAAACCTGTATCTGCCACATTTCTCATGGTATGTTTAAATGCCCATATGATGGAATCCAACACCAACTTAAATTGAGCTGGTGGTATACTTAGGAATGCTTTAAAACAATGTGTATTGACAGCTTGCAACAACAAAAAGAACTCTGTTCTGTGCTCCGGGTATTCCTCAAAATCTTTGTTTATCATTTCCAAAGTGCATTCAAAGACTGCATCAAATATTTTGGGTACTTCAGAAGTAATGTGCCCTCCCAGTTTATATACAATTGCTGCCATACAAGACAACACTTCTGGTTCTCTGGCTACTGGCACTGCTGTTCTTTGATAATCCAATAGAACTGCATCGAGCAGAGGCGGAATAAAGTTTTCTAACACCATATTATTATCTGTGGAGCGAGAGACCCATCCAGCAATGAGTTTTAGTGTTTCCTTTTTGATTATTCTCATATCCTTGATGAGAGGTTGCTTAATAACAGCAACGCCATTTAGAGAAATAGCTTGGCTGATATTTTCTGACATAACTTTATAAACATTCAGCATGTCTAAGTATATTCTACCTAGCTGTACGACATAAGGATGTCCCAGTGCTCGCGATGCGCGCACATTTGTCTTTAGGATGCTGACAAGTTGTTTGACAGCTTCTGGGTCTTTAAGAATGTCAACATTATGAGAAGCTTGAGAGATGATGTCATCCCAAACTTGGTTGGGCAACAACATGTACTTTTCAATCAACTGCTCCTGGGCCACTTGGTCTATCTGAGCGCTGATCATGTAGCCCACAGCCTCATAGAATGTATGAACTTGCAAAGTTTGAAGATCACAGATAATAGAGCTTATTGTACTTAATATCTCCTCAATAAATGGACAGGCTTCACCTACTTGTGTTGTCACAAAATGACGGCGACATTTAAGCGCGATTTTGATGAAAGTATCACAGGCCATGTCTTGCACACCATCATGTGTCTCGTGCATGAATTCAAAAAGCTTATTGACCACAGTTTTCAAAAACTTCCAATGAGCCCTAAGGAAACGGGGATACTGACCTACGACATACATGATGTTACTAGCTATTATAGCTTTGTTATCCTTTCCTTTCTTCTGTTCACAGAGCCCTAAAAGTTCTTTAATAACAACAACTAGAAAGCGCTTTTCGTCCTCTTCCATCATAGCTCCCGAGATCGACCCTATGGCCCAGCAGAGAGTGTTAAGATTCTTCCATGACCATTCAGACCCATTGACTTGATTCTGCAGTTTCTCGGTCATTATTCTCTCTGTGTCTTGATAATCTAAATGTGTCAAGTACACTAAAGTTTCCCTCATGTTTTTGTACAAGTTGATGGAATCTGTGTCTTTCATGAACTCCCTGACTACCTCACCATTTTCATTCTCAACAACTAGAACCTCTTCAGGTTTAGCCATTCTTGAAATCATAAGATACCGCACACTGCTCAGTACATCAGCATACAAAGCTTTTCTTCCTACATTTTTCCCTAAACTATATAGCCCACCAGTGTGTGGGCATGGTGCAATCTTATACAAGTCAGAGACCAATGTATTCCAAAATTCTAAACAGATTTTAAAAATTTCAACTTCTTCCACTTCAGATATCAGTACAAGGTAGCGAAGCGCATTCATTAGAGTGTTGGTTAAACCTCGGCGCTCAATTAGCTGACTGTGTTCTTTTAAATAGGTGCAAAGGAACATAGCAAGATTTTGTATGAAAATTTGCTCTTGGTCTCTACCTGCTGCATATGCCTCCCGAATGTTAGTGGTGGTAGGTAACATTACCTCCAATTGTTCCATTGTCTGTACCAAAAGAGCCACAAACTGTTCTTCATAATTACTAACAGTGACCCCGGCAATCTCTGTCAAGCAGCCAAGAGTCACATTGCGGAACATTGGGACATTTAAGAACTTAAAAATTAATGTGCTTATTAATTTCATCTCAAAAATATACCCAAGGGGAATCCAATTCAAAAATCTCAAAAGTGTATGCAGGGTTGCATCAACCAGTGGTGCATTTTGAGAATTTTCAAGCACAAACTGGCAGAGAGTAAATATCTGACTGAACTCAGAGCACATGGTATCTTTGAGGTGCTTTGCTTTAGTCTGGGTCAACTGCCCGGCACTGAACACAAACACTTCTTCACTTAGAAGTTTTAAAATAACCATGTTATTTTGACACAAGCTTTCATTGGTTTTTGAAGCTCCAACAATGTCACTTATGAATGTTTCCCAGTTGTGCGGCCATTCTCTCTTCAGAACTTGAATGAGGATCATGTTTAATTTTTTTAAATATACCTTGTTGTTTTCCATCGTAACAGGATCTGATGAGTTTTTGATAATCAGGCCCACAATGTACTTCTTGATACCTTCACACTGGTTCCTTGGTAACACTTTCCATCGTGTTTTTATAACTTGTTCTAATATTTGCAAGGCATAGTATTTTGTCTCTTGATTTTGAGAATATTCAAGAATAGTATCAACCCGAGTCCAGGCATCGGGGTGTTCTTTGAGGGCTGTTAATATTTCTTGTGCAACGCGCTGCTGGTCTCCGACAGTGGAATAGAAGCATCCGACTATGTTCTCCAGTAAATTTATATCTAGCTTTTGGTTGAAATCTAGAAGTTTAGAAGCCTGCTGCTCTAAAGTTGCCATGCTGTTTACTGCTACTTATAATTTTGATCCCTTTATAATACTTCTAAATAATTAAACACGTTCATTCCTCATCTGAAGAAACTCTGAAAGAAACAAAGATATAATTAGATGATCCAAGCTATAACCTCTTACTAAAATATACATAGGTACCATAAACAGAACTAAATAAATTATTAACTCGTTGATTATGAAATCAATTTTTAACCAAAAACAAGTTTGTACTGTTGCTTGGTTATATTCTCACTTTTTTTAGGTACTTTATAAAATCTAGTGTAAGCACACACCCGTACTATCAACAATGACATTCGCAATAGCCATTATGTACTGAATTTGTTTATCAAACATAGAGTGGTTCGTATTTGTGCATACAAATATCAATAATACTAATTAGCTTACCGGATTATAAAAATTGCGGCGCAATCGGACAATTACACTTCTCTAGACACTAGCCCGTTGTTTTCGTCGTTTTCGAGATGCTTGAAACAGCTAGAGAGTAGAGCAAATGTCGTTATGTCTTTTGTTTATGAACTTCGTATCTATGGTTCGTCAATTTTTTTAATCTATGGCTGTATTTTTTTAAGCTGGGACTGTAGGAGATCTAATCGGTACGCGGTTCCTAGTGTTTAGGCCATGTTTCACCAAGCAATGTTAAAGTTAATCCTTCGTTAAATATCATGTCATCCCTCTCGTAATTCCTATCAATGAATGAGAAGGCATTATAATTTAACACGCCGTTAACACTAACATTGCTTGGTGAAACACGCCCTTAAACTTGTATGTTCCGACCAAGTTCCAACTAACCACCGCTTAACAGTTCACACAGTCGATTACGTTTTAAAGATGGTTGTTTTCTTTATAATCCAAATTTCATTCCATTTGATCCGATAGTTTAAGAATTATAACTTCTCAAAGTTTCATCAAAAGTATTAGACACTTCTAGCAGACCTATCTTCAAATTTGGATCACAAAAGTATTATTTAGTGTATAAATAAAGGGAAAACCTAAACATTTTGGAATTTCTCTCTAGTTATCTAGATACTCCATAAATCTGCTAATCTTCTAAAAAAAGAACTGAGATCTCATCAAAAACAAAACTTGTAAAAAGTGCCAAGTCTCGCAACTAAGATCTTTTGCCGTAAAAAGTTATAAGATCCATGTGATGCCAAGCTGGGGTAAGACGGTTGGTCTAACAAACATCTTATATGATCTTAACAATATTATTTAAAACATATGTTTTATGATAAGATCAATAAAAGATGTTTGTTAGACCAACCGACTTACCCTTAATCTTGCAATATTACTTATTTAATTCCATTACAGTTGAAATTTATTTATTTACTTAATTATTTCTGCTTTCTCTACTTTACCACAAAGTAGTAGGACATTTGATACGGCACAATAATTTTATTAGAGGAATAATTGAAGGAAAGATAGAAGGTAAAGAACACGTGGAATGGTATTAACAAAAACTTAAAATGCGAAGAAACCTTTTACCCAACCTATATAATGTGTTTCCATTTCATGTCCTAATAGGTAAAATGCATCAAATTTCAGTAGTATTTTAAGGAATATTAACTTGACCACGCGAGTTTCGGTTTCGGCCGAAACCGAAGCCCCGGTCTATTATCTGAAACCGAATATTAGGCGTAGTTTTATTACGTATAACTACGTTGTACGTAATAATTCCATGGCATTAAGCCACCACATTAAAAAAAAAGTCTGTCAAGTGTCAAATTTTAGCTAATGACGTTTATCTATGGTTCCTGCTCAGTGTGACCATATGTGGCAGGATCCTGCATTTTCGGCAGGTTTGGCCCTGCATTTTACTCTCTGGCATATTTGTTTGACGTTTTAGAAATTTGGCAGGATTTGGCAGTTCAAAGCATTATAAGGTTTTTATTTTTTTTATGTGGCAGTACAGACTTTAAAAGGAGTAGGGTGCAGTATTTACAAGAGAATTAGACATATAAAACTTGATAAACAATATGTTATTTACTAATAAGAATATGTTGGAAGTAAGGCAAAGCTAATTCTAAGGGTTAACAAAATTTGAGGTGCGGTTGGCAATTTTGCACACCGAAACACAGATGAAAACTTAAAATATGTAAATGTTTCTAATTTTGAAAAAAGTTTTTTGTGTTTGCCAATGTCGAATGCTGCTTGTGAAAGGATATTCTTGCAAATCAACCTTATAAAGACAACGTGAAATAGATTTATTAATAACCATGTCGACTCTATTTTACACGTAAAACAGTGCATAGGTGAATATGTGAATGACTGTTTCATTCCAGCCAACTAAAGAAAATATGATCATAAAAATGACAAAAGCGATGGACAAAGAAAGTGATCAAGAAGAATACGTTGCTAATACGAATGAGTAATTTGATCTAACGACTTTCAGTTCAATAATTCAAATAAAAATTAAAAATATAAAAAAATTAGTATCATTTATTTTAAATTTTAAAATGATAAATAACGGCATTATTTCGGCATTTTGTGTAAAAGAGTTTGGCAGGATTTATCAGTTTTTTTGCCAAAGCAGGGCAGGATCTATAATTTGTAGTTGGTCACACTGTTCCTGCTTTCCAGCTTCATTTTCTAAAGTTTGTTTATTATTTCTCTAATAATTAATATTTTCCTCATCTATAAATATAATTTATACAAAATAAAATAATAATTGCTTTAATTTAAAAATATGTTTCCATTGGTTGTAAAAACGCTATTGAATTGAGAAAATAGAAACTTTTTTAAACGCCTCTACTAATTTACAAATAAACCATAATAATAAAACAATAGGAAATTAAAGAAATGAATAGAAAAAGAAATGTAGCTTTTATTAAACCAGAAGATCCAAATTTCTTAAAAGTTCTCAAGAAACAAGTAGGTTACGATGACAGTAATCACAAGTTTGATAAATTGGAGCAAGAAGACTTTGTAGATGATGAAGAGAGCGAATTGCCGCAAGTAGTAGTCCTCAAAGAAGGCGACCTCACTGCTGAGGAAGCTAATGAGGAGAAACTCAAAATAGAAAAAGCAGAATCTACAGAAAAGGCAGACCTTAGCCAAAAAGTGATATTTAAATCAAAGACCAAACCAGTATCAACATCAAAGCAAAAGAAAATAATGGATAAAAATAAAAAGCAACTCTTATCCTTTGCTGATGACGTATCAGAAGATGAAACTTGAAAAAAAAACAAATTTATCTTTCATATACAGTGCTTATATATTATTATTTTATTTAGTAGTATCAATTATAAACCTATTCTAGATATTTTATAAAAATATTGCTTTTTTAAAGTCATAAATAAACACAAATGGTCATAAACTAAGGGTTTTCTTTTCTTTGTAACTCTTAAGGACCTGATAGAAATAGAAAATAAATATATACAAATAGTATCAGCTTCTGCTAGGTTGTCTCCAGAGAGACCCAAGAGACAAGAAAGCTCTTGTAAATAAGAGCTCTGCCTGTTAGCATGAATTAAGTTTAATTATATTTTAAATGTAATCAGGTGTAACTTTAAAATAATTATTAAAAATCATTATTTTTGCTCCCTCAAACTTGTCCACATTAGTACAGTTTGTATTATTTACATTTTGTAAGGATTTATATTGAATAATACAAACAAATTGTACTGTACTGTGCTTATGAGATAAAAATATAGACACAGTTCTGAATAAAAGTAAATGTTTTGATTCTATTTATCTTATTTCAGTTTTTTTTCTCTGTTTTCCTCTTGAACCATTAGCAATAGGTAAACCTTCACTTCTACTGAACAGTTGAGTCCCCTCTGCATCATTTTCACATTCAAGTAATTTGCACAGTAAAAACTTCCTTTCTTCTTTCACTATTTGAATATTTTCCTGGATTTTAGCAACTTCATCACACAATGCAGCATTTTCCTTGAATTACCAATAAAACTAAGTAGGTACATTGAGAGCATACAATAAAATATTTTTAAAAAGCTACTACCTACTTTAAATGACTTGAATAAATGGGTTAAATATGTTTTTTTAACTGTTAATGAATAATGAACCTTTTGGAAATTTTTATTGATAATATTATGTTCCTGTTTGTGTAGCTGTTTTCTGTATTATACATGATGTTTAATAAATAAAAGTAAAGAAAAATACGAACAGATTGTACAAAAAGAATAATGTAGTATGTATCTAAAAAGTAACTTAGAGTTACTTACCAGAATTAAATTTTTTACTCTTAGCTTCATAAACTTGTACTTTTTTCGATATTGCTTATTATAATTATCATTGTGAATTGTACTATTCATTGTAGATGGCTTTAGAATCATATAAATTAAAACAAGGTTTGTAGTTATATATATATAGGTAATAACTTGAAAAGATAAATATTTTATATTAATTTATCTTGTGTATATCCTTAAAAGATCAAATTGTGGCTAGTTAATGTAAACTTGATTGTTGGAAAACACTTGCATTTAAAAATTATTAATTATTTATAACTATATTTTCTGTAGTATTTAATTCAATTCAATATTATCATAATTTTTATGTATTTCCAAATAAAATAATACATATATCAAACTTTAAATACTCTGTAACTGTCAAATTGTCAGTCTCAATTTGTCATCTTGATGCCGCCATCATCTTTTTTAATTCATCTTTTTTAATCCAACGAAATGGCTGTCTGTTACCTACTCTGAGTTGATGCTAGTGACCATGAATCTAATGCAATATAAAAAATAAAAATGTCAGTTATGACAAAAAAAGTAATCGGCGAGCTATCAGCTATGTTTACTTGTAAATTGCGCCGGTATATTAATTTAAAATAAAACATAAACCGCAATAATCATGTTAAATTAAACCATGACAGGTTTAGGAGAATTTAAGAAGTACTTTCCGATAGATAGCATACAAAAAGTATGCGATATATTTGAACAACAATTATCCAGTGACAAAGAACCGGATTTGGCGTTGTTTTCCATAATCGTAGGAGCGGTCGAGAATAATTTAACTAACATTAAAAGCAGCGATAAAGATACTAGAAAAATAATAAGAAAATTTCCATCTGTGGAATGGGATGAGATAAAATCATTGTACGATCGATTCGGTGTTTTGATGCGTAGCGGTGTTGACGCAAAGTTACTTGGCGGGGAATTTGCATCTCGAGAATTAGTGAAACGCGTGGCCGATACCGTCTGGAACTCGCTCACCCGCAGCTACTACAAAGACCGCGCTCACCTGCAGTCCATCTACAGCTTCCTTACAGGTAATAAACTGGACTGTTTCGGAGTGGCGTTCGCGGTGACCGCCGGCTGCCAGGTCCTCGCGAAACAAGACGTGCATCTCGCTCTCTCTGAAGATCACGCTTGGGTCGTATTTGGAAAGGATGGCTCGAATACAGCAGAGGTAAATAATAAAAATTCCCAATAAAATACTATGTTTGTAACTGACCTAGAACGTAAAATTAATCAAAATTAATTCACAGAAAACAGTTTGTCTTATCAATTAAAAGTTATTTAAACTTTACATGTATATTATTTTAGCTATAATAATAATTCATTTATAAGGTAACTTGGCACGGAAAAGGCAATGAGGATAAAAGAGGCAGATCGGTGGGTGATGGTGTACTCGCCAGATCCTGGCTGTATGTAGCGGGAAAACCAGTGATCTGCACAAGGATTATGGAGCTAGCGGCCTTAGTATCATCCATAAATACAACACTAACTCCAAACATTGATGCACATGAAGTAGCTGTGATGCAACACAAACTACTGTGGTTGTTGTATGATAAAGGTGATTTTTCTTATAAATATTAAGTGCAAATGATAAATATGGAATAGTCTTTTTGGTTTCATACCAAATCATAAGATTAGGAACTAAAAAGTGCCAAAATTTAATAAAACAAGATGATTAAATATTAAAAACTTACATGTTAATATAATTAAAATTAAATGAAAAATATTGTCAGATTCTGTATAATGTTGGTTTGTCGTAGGTCATCTGGATGCATACCCTATGGCACTGGGAAATCTTGGTGCATTATGTGAGTACATGAAGGAGTCCTATAAAGTGAAAGACTCAAATAATTGCCATATAACTAAAGATGAAGAAGATTTGAAACCCACCAATCCTGGGAGGCCTGATGCTGCAGCTTTATATATTCAAGCCATAAGGTCTGCAAGAACCTATTACGAAGACAGACACGTCTACCCATATACAGTTCAAGGAGGCTTTTATCACCTTAATAAAATGTATAAAGAGGCTTTTCAGGCCTGGGCCGGTGCTGGTGACGTAATAAGACAGTGAGTATGTTAATTTTAATAAATAATATTACAATTGAGATAAAATTATTCTTGCTAATGGGTAAAC
>LR994579.1:23085053-23132553 GCA_905187575.2 Celastrina argiolus
TATTGTGCACACTTATCACTTTCACAGGTATAGTATAGGATTACACTTCATTATCATTATATTATATTCATTTTATAACAATTAAATAATAATTAATATTTTTAAATATCAAATGAAAATCTTTCACAGAAAAAATACGTCAGATACTTCTGTAGAATATAAGCCAATAGTCTATGCCCTATGGATTCATAGCAAACAATACATTTTGACCAATTGGCATCACTGACTAACCTATGGTTGTGTCAAAGACGGATTTGTTTACGTTTGGGTTACATTTATCTCGGACGTAATAAAGCAAAATAATGATTTTGAGAAAATTGAGTTCTAACTGCCATTTAAAGATTTTAGACTGTTGTAAAGTACTAAGTACATGAATCTAAAGATCCGTCTCTAGAATCAATGTACGTAATATACATATCGTGAATTAAAATGAAGTAAAATGTTTAATTGACTGTTTAAACTCAATTTTCTGGGAAATTTTTTTTGTGACCTCACTTCTCACCTTTATCAATTTATGTCGTCAATTATTATTTATGACAATGTGTCCAGTCACTTTGCCACTGTTTTTATCATATTGTGTATTGGGGCCTTTAATAGATGAAATAATTCTATTGTTTAAAAATAATTATTAACATAATTTGATTATTTATTTATGTAGTCACTTGTCTATTTACATTATTATTTATTTTATAAACAAGGTCTAGAATGTACTGTTTAGATTTTTTTTCAAATGCTGTTAATCTGCGTTTTTTTCCAGTTATAACTACTCTCGTGATGATGAAGAGATTTATAAAGAGTTTTCAGAGATAGCCAATGAGGTTATACCACAGGTGATGAAAGCAGAGAGTTCAGGACACTCTGCAAGATCCATATTAAAGGATCCTGAATGTTTTGCCTATCTACTACGGTAATTGCATCAAATATTTTGTAAAATTTTCATTTTGAAATTATAGATAAGTAAAAGCAAATTATGTAATAAAAAATCTATTTCAGGTTTTATGATGGAATATGTAAATGGGAGGAGGGTAGCCAAACACCCATCCTACACATTGGTTGGGCAAAGCCTCTTGTGAGTACTATCTCTAAGTTTGATGCTGAGGTGCGAGCACAAGTTAACATTATTTGCAGTCCAGAAGACGTTGATCAAAATGAAGAACAGATCAAAAATAATGACAACAAAAGTGTTAACAAAACTGAGGAAAATGAAAGTTGGAATAACAACTCTGAAAGCACCGGGATGACTGTAAGAGAGCAACTAACAGCAGCCGTTAACAGCAGGCCAAAAGTCACCTTATACAGCCACAAGATGGCAGCACTCAAACCTTTGCTGTTGGCTGAGAGACTAAACACACATGCCTTACAGTTGCAACTGACGGCTCAGAGCCAACTGCAGAGACCACACATGACAACAAAGAGAAGGGTTGAAGAGGACTCTAACCCACCTGCTCCCACCGCTAGAGCCAAGCGTGCTCGTCGTGAGCGATAAACTTGTACTTATTGTTTCCATGAATTTAGAGACTATTTATTATTGTTACGTTAAGTTAAATGTATATTTTGATTCCTTATATTGTTCAATATATACTGTATTGTTTCTAAATTAGAAAATAGAATTTTCTAGATGGAAATTCTATATTTTTAAACATAACAAAATATCTATTTTTACCTTCAAAGTTCAAAAGAGGCATTTAAATATTATAACGTAAGGTCGTAAGGTAATTTTATTGAAGTGCAAACGCTTGTATTAGAAATCTTAAATTGAATTTTAAGATTAAAAATAAAGATCATAAGTATATTAGTAGTTTTCTTATTATTGTTAAAGTGAAGTACCTATATATTTGTTCAAGTATGTACCTATACAATTATGTACGGCATAGAGATTTGTTTCATGGGGTGAAACAGGAGTTTCTAGATGAACTAAGTATGTCAAGTGAATGCTTAATTTTATAAGAAATAGATTATTTCTGAGAAGCCTGTATTTTTTGTAACTTAAGCAGGCATTGTATAAATACGGTTTATTTCAAATTTCATCCAATTTGAAACAAGTTTTAGAATTATAACTTGTCAAAGTTTCTTAATTTTGGCTCTGATTTACTCCTCAGAATTTACAAAATTTACAAAGAAACCTTTGGAACTGTACTAATAGTTCAATTTCACACGCCAATAATAATAGGCTACCTGTCTCTTTCTTATAACAACAGTTTTAGGTAAGAAATAAGTAATTACACTCTTTTTATCAGCGCCCCCCTCATTGGCTTTGATATACTTCCGCTGTCACGGACGCCATTTTACTCTACCGCTTATATGTTAAACGTTGTCATTGTGAGATTTTTATGGTTTTCCTGTGATTTTCGAATTAATGACTGTGTAAAACTGTAAAATAATTCTGAATTCATTATATTAGGTACCATGAAGTGCTCTGTAGTAAGTTGTGACTTGTGGCCTATGCAAAATCACCGGTAAGTAGCTAACATTTATTTAAATTGGTGTCTATTGTTTAGTTTATTTGTTATAAAGTTTTTAAAATTTTATTAATTTGAGTTAGCTCAGTTGTGACGTATAAAATAAGCAATATTCTCAAAAAGAAAGAAAGTGAGCATCCCTAATCCGCCATGTTTGTCGACGGGTTTGTTTATTTAGGTATGCAGGCAAAGTACTTGCTTATGCCAGTTCTACAGGTTTCTTTGTACTGAGATTTACTCACTGACCGATCATCAAAAATATTAGACACTTCAAGCAGACATAGAAGCTTTAAATTTGGAACACAAGTAGTGTTTTGTGTATTAATGACGGAAAAATTGAAATTAGGAATTTCGGTCCAGTTATTTAGATGCGCCAACTACATAATACGAGTATATAACTTTGTAATCCCAAGAAAATGTATAGAATAATTACAAAGTTATATTTTCTGTTTGTTAGTTAATATAAAAAAAAAACTGAAATCATAGGATTGGGTGGGGTTGTGGGAAAAACATAGCATATAAAAGTGCCAAGTCTCGCTACTTAGTTCTTTTGTCGTTTTGATTATACAAATATAGATTTTTATTCTTGAAACATTTGTGGAAGTCCAAGGTTTAAGCGGTGGGAAAATATGGAAAGTATGCGAGGAAAATAATTAAAACGAAATTAGAAAATTAAAGAAATTCGTGGTAAATATTATACAAAATAGTTTCGTACATAAAAAACCTCACTCCATTTTCACCAGAACTGCCAACTTACTCTATAAACTGATTCGATTTTGATTCAGATTCTACCGCGTACTCCCGAATAAATTGACGTTTGTTTATTTTGATTCTCAGTTGATTGAGACTACAAAAAGTTACGATCGAACTATATATATAATATAATACCAAAAGCCGTTGAGATTGAACTGATTCGATTCTCGATTGCGTCGGGAGTAAGTCTGTAGTGCTGAGAAAGTAAATGAAACGTTAATTTGGTTCTTGGAAAATACATTTATCGCAACACATTAGTGAATCGCAGCCTAAATCTAAGGAACAATCCTTTATCCATTGCATTACAACCTTTTTTTTAAAAAAGTGTCATTTTGCGTCAAGACTCAAGCATCTGACATGTATCTGTCTGTCTGACTCACAGATTAAGAATTAGTTACTACGTAACAGATACGACAGTGATATTTTACCGAGTTTCCAGTTGTTACGTTTTGGCAGCACTGTCGCATCTGTCATTTTGACCGCACACCACAGACCATAGCACATCACAGACTACAAACACACATTGTATAAGTGGTTGAATAATCGAGTCCAGCTATCGATACTTTAGTAAGGTATCGATTTTTTTTGTAGGTAGGTTTTTGTAGTTCAGGTAATTTATTTTTATTAAGTAATACAAAATAAAAACAGGTTACATTTATCATTTATTTATTGATTTTTTTTCTAAATTTCTAATAAGCCCTGATTGATATAGCAAGAATATTAATATTTAACAGAATATTTTTTTAATAATATTTTAATAATTATCCTAATAAAACTCTCTAATATCGTAATCCAACCATCTAGTGATGGTAACACACAAGTCCAGGTTTTCCTGTTTCTAAGGCCACTTGCCTTACTTGAAGTGTGCTCTTATTTCAATTGTTTTCATTTCTTTGACGACACAAAAGATGATCAGTCACTTCTGTAAATAAATAACACAATATTTAAGATGAAAAAACAGTACATAAGTTGGCCGGTCACTTAGTCCGGCCAACAACAACAAAACAAGGAGGGTTTCTAGTAAAAACTTTAGTTAATTGGCAAAAATAGATTAACTAGTTTTGTTCTTCAGCACTATAAGTTGATACCCTAAATAAAACTGCATTATTATTCTGCTATCAAATATGCTTAAACTGCCATAACACTTCTTTAACATTTATGAAAAGACCATCTTTTCATAAATGTCAAACAAGTGTTACATAAATTTTTTGTTGTTTCAATGAAGTTATCGAAACCACAACCTCCAATTCCTGAGCCAAGTTCCAAACCACTAAACCTTGGTATTTCACAAAAATAAAACAATTTCAGTATCTTTTGATATGTTAAAATATCATATAGAATGAGTGTCAATATGCCATAGTACTTAATACATACCCACTCTTCAAACGACCAACATTTCATCAGAAGCATTTACATCCTCATTGGAGTATACCTAGGGGTATTTCTGTCTGAAACAAATGAGTACATTTAAGATTAATATTGTTATACAAAAGCAAAAAACATTGGCAAACTTAATGAGTCAAAGATTAAGTATAATTATATTATACTGTTCATACTTTATATTACACTAGCTCTAACTATAACGTGTTAAAAGTAAAACTCACCTGATTCACAGGACGATAGAGGCATGCCGTGCTCTGTATTTCATCATCCGTAAGGAGAAATGGATTATAATGTTTAAATATCTTGGCCTTCTTCGTCAAATTGATATTTATGAAAGTGTTTTTCAGTAACAAGTTTTCGAAGTTGCTCTTTAGAGAGACCGATGGATAGTTGGCACCAGGAAGGACAGCCACAGGTTTCTAAAATTAATGTTCTTTGGGAAAGAAAAATGCCGTTTCATGAACTAATAGTTGCGTTGCAACCGCCGACACAAGACTTAAATAGTCCCTTAAAACGAAAAACTTACAACATTTACACTAAATTAATTAACACACTATAAAATATTGATATAATGTATCAATAATATGCGGAGTAATTGAATATTTTGTATGAAATCAAGCAAGAAACGAGGATAAACAAAACACTAACAAACTACACGCGGCCATATTTGAGTTTTGACAACAAAATTACTCTAATCTATGTTTGACAACATAGATCATATTTTGACACTACAAACAGGAAACAGGAACTTTACGTGTGTGACGTCACAAAACGACGCCATTTTGCTTTCGACCGCAGCGCCAAAACGTAACAAATGGAACTACACTGTCAGCCCCCTGTTGACAACATAGATCATTAGCATAGATCATTAGACACATAAACAAATAGACCATAGACGTGTGTGACGTCACAAAACGACGCCATTTTGCTTTCGACCGCAGCGCCAAAACGTAACAAATGGAACTACACTGTCAGCCCCCTGGTCTGACTAGTGACTGTCGTGGCAATTGGCATTTGTCAAAATATCAACTGATCTAAGCGAATTTCTTGTAAAGTTACATGTAGGTAAACATTAAAGACTCATAAAAACATCTTTCTATACATTTTTAACAAGCTAAACCTTAAGCAACTATTAAGCATGCAAGATTTATTATGTTCAAAATAAATACAGAGCTTACCGCTGAATGTATAAAAAGTTTAGCTGACAATATTCGATGCATTACCTGGTACATAACTGTTATTTGATTTGTTAAATTTAATTTTTGGCTTCTTTTTAAGTGATTTGAATATTTTAATCGATGTTTTTAGTGATAAACTAAACACTCCTTGCGTGAGGTATCCGTGCGGCCATGCAGTCTGTGCGGAGTGTGTCAGTGTAGCTGAACTCTGTTTACTTTGTATTACACCGCCTCCCAAAATTACACATTATGATGATCAGCCATTAAGTCGTCGAGTAGAAAATGCTTCACAATTGGTTAAAGCTTATCAACAGTTATTTGGAGAAGATGGTAACATACAAAAGTTTTATATACCTACCTTAAATTTTATATACTTTATACAATATACCTACATGGTGTTTTATGTTTTAGTTAACAAGAGAGTGAGTATAACAAAACAACAAAAAATAGAAAAGCTTTTATTCCCTGAATGCATTCAAGCCTCTAACAAATATTTTAATAGAAGAAAAAGCTCTGTTTCTATTTCAAAAGGAAAAGAAAATATCAAACCCAACATCTGTCTACCTGGCGAAGAAATCACTAACAGAAGATTCAAAATGGAAAACAAAAATAGTTATGTGCAACAGTGGCTCAACAATGTACAAAGTCCTGCAACTTCTAAAGCACAACGAAAACCTTTTGCAGATTTAAATGTCAGTAATAATCAAAACTCCAAACAAAGACAAACTAGAACATATGGAAAAAGGAAGCATTTTAAAACCATATCTAACAATGCAGAAAATATTGTGCCAGCCAAAAAGTATAAAAGTCAATCTTCTCTCAACAGAGGCCTTAAACAGAAGGACTGTTCCATTATGTCCAACCAGAAGAACTGCGAAGCGGACGAAAGTGGAATAGGGATGGATGATGATGTTATTGAGATATTGGATAGTCAAGAGGATACAGATAAGGATAAGCTAGCATGTAAGGCTGTCGAAGAGGCTGAATTGAATAGAGATGTTTGTTTGGATCTGTTCAATGATAGTTCATACATTGAACAAACATTGCCAAAAGTATGTATGACTCCCAAAAAATGCACTAAAACATACAGAGTACCTTTTTACAGAAAAAGTTATCTGTATCAAACATGTACATGTTGTGAAGGCCATAATAATTGTTGCATAGATCAACAAAATAATACAAATTTAAAAAATGTTTCAATAACTATTGAAAATAAGTCGTTCCTCACTTCAATCAAAGTTTACAGCTGTGCAGAAAATTCTGAGGATACCATCACTGCAAACAAACATTCAAATAACATAGTCCTGAACAAGGAATTCTTGAAACACAAAAAATATGAAAAAGCTAAACAAAATGTAGATGTAACTATTTTCAAAGACTTTAACAATGAACACAAAAATAATGCCAAGATAGAATCTAACACAAGGAATGATAATCTCAGAAAAGGTGTTACAATAAGTGATTCTGATAGTGACAGCATTTTAAGTTTTCTTGAAAAAGAAAAAGAAGTAACTGTAGAAGTTCATAGGTCCTGCAATGAGACGTAAGTAGTTTTGTGTCATAATTAAAAGGAAGATTGCATTGCTAATATCTCTAAAGACAGTATAACATATTCGTTTTTTTGTTTTAGGGATTATGCAGTATTATCTGAATTGGATTTAAATCAGTCTGAAAATCGATCAAGACATGCCCGCCGAGAGAATACTCCATTAAGCACAGATTCTTCAGACAAAGAAAACTATGATCCCAACAGAATGAAGAAGAAGAGACTCGACAAAAAGTGCTATCAAAAGAAATAATATTAACATTCCAATTTGCAAATGTTGAACAAAACTTTATTTTTACTATTGATATTATTACTTTTTTAATGATTTATTGAATAAATTATATTTATAACAACGTTTTTTTTAAATTACTCATTTACCGGTTTCCATACCTATGTAGTGCCCACACATGATATTGTTATAATTCCAATTTAACCCATACTTAAACAAAGTGAACAATAGCAGACAATATAATGCGACTAATTTAAATGTCACTTTAATTTAGTCGTTCCTATTTAATGTTTTCGTTTAGCTAAAGGTTCCGAAAGGACTTAACTGTACCTTCTCGGTACTTGTATGTTATTTAGTAATCGTGTCTATACAGGCTATAATATTAATGAGTGATAATACTTTAGGGTGTGTATTGGTCCCGTATATAAAGTTTACTGTGGAAGTACCCGCGCTGAAAGATGTAGTTTATTTTTTTAATTATTGCATGGGAAAATTTATGATGTTGGGGCATTTCTCATACAAATGAACGTCAAAAATAAGTCTTTCAGCGCTGGTACTTTCACAGTAAACTCTACATACACACCCTAGAGTATTATCACTAATTTAAAATAAATTACACCTTGTATATTATAATTTATAATACAAAGTTCATAATGCTTTTCTCTTCCATGTATAATTTGCTATTGGATTTTTGGCCAGTGGTAACAGGATGATGGAAAGTGTTCAGCATCCTGTTATGACAGGGTCAAGATCCCACTCCGACCTCGTTACCACCACTATACGTCGTGTTCCCGCTGCCGCCGAAACGTTTCATCACACGTGTCTAAATAACATTGTCTGAGTCAAGTGTTGCTTAATACGAATTTTAACATTATTTATAGCGGTTCTTGTGTAAATAATTTTTTGGGAGGTGAGCTTTAGACTAATGACCCGAACAACCTGAGCACGCCGCGCGCTGGTGCAATTTACTCAACAAAATTAAATTAAAAGTTATGCGAAAACGATGCGATCAAACCCGAAGACTACAGACGACTACGCGACATTAACAAGTTTATAAGGCAGAGGAAGAATTAAGAAAATACGTTTGTTAGTCGTTATGAGGTAATTTGTTTATTTGATAATACTGTTTCGAGATCACCAACCGCTGCCGCTGCCGTAGCCTCCACCGCCGCTGGACCAGCCGCTGCTGCCGCCGCCGAGCTTCCAGCCGCCGCCGCTGCCGCCGCCGGACCAACCGCCGCTACCGCCGCCGAGCTTCCAGCCACCGCCGCTACCTCCGGAGGACCAGCCGCCGCTGCCGCCGCCGAGTTTCCAGCCACCGCCTCCACCGCCGCTGGACCAGCCGCTGCTGCCACCTCCGAGTTTCCATCCACCGCCGCTTCCGCCGCTAGACCAACCGCCGCCGCCGCCTCCGCTCTTCCAGCCGCCGCCGCCGCCGCCGCTAGACCAACCGCCGTTGCCGCCTCCTACAAAAACAGCGAAGTGTATTAGTGATTTATGGATTATGGCTGCCTTCTTCGGCATTAAAAAGTAGCAGGTAGCCAGCAGTAGGCAGCCTTTTATAATAATCGTGTGGATACCTATTCAAAAAAACTTATTGGTAGGAATGCTTCTCTATACACGATTTTAGACATCTAATATCATAGCATGGGCAAAAGAAGTATGAAGAGAAGTCGCGCTGCAGCTCGGGTCGTTAGTGTTGTCAAAAGCTGCTTAGTATGGAATTTGGACCTTCACCTAACTGCATATTTTGTAGCTCTCCGTACTGAACTACACAGAGAAAGAGTACCATAAAGCTCAATAATTAAAAAAAAACTATGTATTCACAAAGTCCTAGCCATTAGCTAAATTGTGAAATTTGTTGATTCATATCGATCGAGTGAACGGATGACCGTGCAGCCTTCTGACCTCTGTGTTCCGGTAATGATTGCCGAACGCATAAGGCGTAGGTACTTAATGTTACTGACATTTGATTTGCGGGTAATCAGTAATGTCGGGTAATGCACAAAGTAGAGCAAATCAATCTCATTTTTAATGTTATGAATATCTCTGTCAAGTAAGTCATATATCATCAAATTAAGAACGACAGAAACTGCGATGGAATTTTCTATTATATCTACGTATTTATGATCCCATGTCGTGGGTACCTATCTAAAGTTCCCTACAGCCTTGAATATCGTTTATAACTCCGTAGATAGGCCATATTTTGTAAATATTTACATTTGAATAGTTAGTTAATAGGTCACTTATATCTTACCGTAACCGCCGCCGCCGCCCCCAGTGGTGATCACTTTAATGATCTTCACCTCTGTAAAAAGAATAAAAACAGGGTTAAGGTTGTTATAAAACGTAGAAATACTTGTACATAAATAATAATAATAATTATGGTAAGAAGTACATACTTCTAATTTACATAAATTACAAGTTCGTAACTACAGTGTAGGACGTAGGTACTAGTGTAATTGCATAATCCGATGTTAAATATCGTAATGTATGCAATTTGTTTCGACAGCAGGGTAAAAATATATTTATTTAAATATCATCATCGACATTTTTCTATGACGTCTGCTACTGCTGGCCTCCCCAAAGTATTACATGGGGGGTAGTTGCCTATACTCGCCACGCTTAGCAGATGGGATGGCGAGCGCAGTTTTAATAACTCTGTCCGCGGAAACGCTGCTGTCCATTTTCGGATATATATTTCCTCTGTCCCCTTCTGCGATACCCACGGGGAAGATGGGAAGATGCTATTCCTACTTCGACGGAAAATGTATCTTATTATAGGGGCTAGTAATTGTGGATTTAATTCTAGGAGTTAGGACAGTCAGTCATCACAATATACTCACGGCTGCCACCTCCATGGCCGCCTCCGAACCCGCCGCCGCCGCTGGACCAGCCGCTGCCGCCGCCGCCGTAGCCGCCACCGCCGCTAGACCAGCCGCTGCCGCCACCGCCGTAGCCGCCTCCGCCGCTGGACCAGCCGCTGCCGCCACCGCCGTAGCCGCCTCCGCCGCTAGACCAACCGCTGCCGCCGCCACCACCGATGTAACCGGCTTGGGCGACCACCGCCACAGCTAATAGGCAGACGAATACCTGGAAAAATGGAAGGTTTTACTTATTAACTTACACTTAGTTTCTACATTGCCAATTTTATGGGTAAGTTTTGGTACACTCAAAAATATATCGATGTCAATAGTATGAGGGGAGTTTTATATTGGGCATTACTGGCACTTGATAACAAAATACATTTTTGGGTGTTGAATGTTTTTAAATACAAATGTTATATCGTGAGGTATATACAGGTATACTCGGCTCACGTATTACCTTCATGTCGCTGACTGTATGCGGTGTAGCAGGCGTGGTGTGTTATATACCGGCGCTCCCACCAGCCGCGTCGGGGCCGTGAGACGGAGAACGGAAGCTCTTCCGACTGACGCAAGCCATTGTCCCTGCAGACCGGACCATGGAGGAGGATACATGATACACGCTATACTTAATCTGAGGATCATCGCATGTGAGATACCGGCGCAACTCCCATGTACAGCAGTCTAAGGGAATTATTTGAATGAATGTACACTGTACAGCCATTGAAATTATGTACAGACAGGGAAAATGCTGTCCTCAACATGCAGTAGCATCGCGTCGGGAGATTTATTGTAAAGGTATATTATGCTAAGCTCTTATGGTCCGTTTCAATAACCATACTATGTACATATTATGTAGGTACTTAGATCGATTAGACGACTAGCGCACGTTTAGGTTCCGTAGTAACTACAAGATATAGTTGCGCTCTGTCCCATTTAGATACGCAATCCTATAAATGAACAAAAAATTTGCTTGTTGCTCTGAATTTATGAAATGAAAAGAATTATTTTCTTAATATCATTAAAGTAAATCACTACTTATTATAAGAAAATAATGTGTCTTACAACTAAATTCAGGATCATGTATAACCTATTAGATGACATTAGGTATTGTGTTTCATTTTAATAACTAATGACTTATATTATTAACACTTTCCCAATATTAATTTAAATACTAGAAATGCAATACAGGAAATTAAATCTAGGTTTTAGACTGGGGGTTTAAGATTTGGTAATTCATTATAACTTATAAGACTGTTTTTTCATATGAGTATTTAATAATTAGATGATAATAATCTTAATGGATCTTAACCTGTAACACATAAACTCGTAAGAAACATATTATCTTAGCATATTGATCGACATTTTGCTTTTTTTATTGGTCAACCCGGGCAGTTCATCTGGGTATACACTATAAAGGGTTTCCAATAGTTTCCATGGTACACCTGCAGGTGAAAAAGGTACTTTTTATAAAACATGTACAATGTAGTACCTGTAGTACACCTAGAGCCTTAACAAGAGGTCTTATAGCAGTATTACTCTAACATTACATATGAATTTCGTGTCAATAAAATATTTGCTCTCTATTTATACAAGGTGTAAAATCTATACATATAATAAATCTGTAGAGGGGTCATGTCTGTACATTAAGAATATTTAAGTGAAAATTAAAAAAAGGGGGCCTATAAAAGCCACAGAACCTAAAAATAACATTTTTGAAAAAAATGTCTGTCTGTCTGTCTGTCTGTCTGTCTGTCTGTCTGTCTGTCTGTCTGTCTGTCTGTCTGTCTGTCCGTATGGGAATGTTTGTCGTCGCATCACGCTAAAACCACTGTATGGAATGAAATGAAATTTGGCAGGCTGGTAGCTTACAACCCGAAGAGCATTATTGGAAATTATTATCCCGAAAAACGAAAGGGTTCCCGTGGGATCTTCAAAAAATTGTAGGTACCTATTTGACGGTGTTTCAGCCAAACTACTCAACGTATTTAAATGAAATTTGGCATGCAAGTAGCTTATGACCTGAAGAGCATTATTGGAAATTATTATCCCGAAAAACGAAAGAGTTCCCGTGGGATCTTCAAAAAATTGTAGCTACCTATTTGAAGGTATTTCAGCCAAACTACTCAACATATTTAAATGAAATTTGGCAGGCAGGTAGCTTATAACTTGAAGAGCATTATTGAAAATTGTTATCCCGAAAAACGAAAGGGTTCCCGTGGGATCTTCAAAAAATTGTAGCTACCTATTTGACGGTATTTCAGCCAAACTACTCAACATATTTAAATGAAATTTGGCAGGCAGGTACCTTATGATCTGAAGAGCATTACTAGAAATTATTATCCCGAAAAACGAAAGGGTTCCCGTGGGATCTTCAAAAAATTGTAGCTACCTGTTTGACGGTATTTTAGCCAAACTACTCAACATATTTAAATGAAACTTGGCACAAAGGTAGATTGTAACATGAAATAACCAACATAATACTTTTAACCGACTTCCAAAAAAGGAGGAGGTTTCTCAATTGGTAAATACAGGGTGTCCCAAAAATCAACGATAAACCGAAAACGGGTGATAGGCCAAGTCATGACAGTTATGAGAAAAATGTGAAAAAAAATCTTTGTCATGTATTTTTCACATTATAAGGACTTTTAAAAATATCGGAAAAACTGACACCCTGTGATGGTCTTTCATGTCCTAAGACTACAAATATTACTTTTTTGTGATTTTTTTTTCGGTATTGTAGTCATGACTAACCCTTCTGTAAATAACAATTCATAATTTAAACATACCTGCCTCAGTTTTCAATAAAATGGTGTGTTTTGCCCAAGATTAAATTCAAAATAATTACTACACCCAACTTTAATCGTCTGTACTGTAAAAAAAAATTACTACAGTATTTTGGCAAGTAACTTTAAAAGATGGCGCATTTAATCTGGATTCCAAAATGGTATGATACTTGCTGGACTACTTCTTTGTTGAGGAAAAAAAAATTTTTTTAACGGAACCGGATGTTAGGCCAACTCTGTTTAAATTTTTAAAATGTTGGTATTAAGTTGTTATGTCAAAAAATTCTGTGGTCTGACGAATCCACGTTTAAAAAAGATGGTTACATGAACCTCCATAATTTGCACGAATGGCACGTGGATAATCCACATTTGATGCGGGAAGACAGATCGCAGTACCGGTTTAAGGTGAACATGTGGACGGGAATTTTGAATGGTACTGTTATTGGTCCATTTGAGCTACCGGAGAACTTAACTGCCGAGGTTTATTTGGACTTCTTACAGAACTAATTACCAGATTTGTTGGAAGAAGTGCCACTAAACATTTACGGCAGCATGTGGTACCAACAAGATGGCTGCCCAGCACATTACGCTCGCACAGTACGAGAGTTTCTCGACCGAGAATACCCCGATAGGTGGATTGGGCGGGGTGGTACAATTTCGTGGCCTGCCCGTTCACCTGATTTAAATCCCATTGATTTCTTTTATTGGGGAACAATAAAAGAAAAAGTGTACTCTAAACCAATTCGAGATTTAGCCGAGCTGCGCCAAAAAATTACAGAAGCTGCTGAACACATTAATTCAAGAAGATACGCCCGTCTTATTACGCGATCATTTTTAAGAAGATGTAGGGCTTGCATTAGAGCTGAAGGCAAACAGTTCGAACATTTGCTGTAAATCTTTGTAAATTAAAGTAATAACTGAAGAAATCCATTGACTGACTTTTATTTCGAACTTGCACCTAAAACTAACTAATTACATACTTGATAACAAGGTGGCGTCTGTTCTGTATCTCAACCACTCACATTTTCAAAAGAGCGTTGTATTCATACCTGAAAATTGAAGTCTTAAAAATGCCTACACTGCAATACAATTTTTTTTTAATAAAAAAGCACCCGCACTTAGCGTCACTGTCTGTCTCGCTCACTCTAGACAAGATGACGTCACTCATCGTCGTCACATAACAACTTAATACCAACATTTTAAAAATTTAAACAGAGTTGGCCTAACATCCGGTTCCGTTAAAAAAATTTTTTTTTCCTCAACAAAGAAGTAATCCAGCAAGTATCATACCATTTTGGAATCCAGATTAAATGCGCCATCTTTTAAAGTTACTTGCCAAAATACTGTAGTAATTTTTTTTTACAGTACAGACGATTAAAGTTGGGTGTAGTAATTATTTTGAATTTAATCTTGGGCAAAACACACCATTTTATTGAAAACTGAGGCAGGTATGTTTAAATTATGAATTGTGATTTACAGAAGGGTTAGTCATGACTACAATACCGAAAAAAAATCACAAAAAAGTAATATTTGTAGTCTTAGGACATGAAAGACCATCACAGGGTGTCAGTTTTTCCGATATTTTTAAAAGTCCTTATAATGTGAAAAATACATGACAAAGATTTTTTTTCACATTTTTCTCATAACTGTCATGACTTGGCCTATCACCCGTTTTCGGTTTATCGTTGATTTTTGGGACACCCTGTATATGTTTTTTTTTATGTTTCTTCGCGGATATCTTCATCGTTCATGAAACGATTTTTTTTTTGTGTTGTGTAGGGTATAATTTAAATTTGGTCCCATTGTCACCGATCCGTGAGGAATCGAGGGAAATCCTCAAAATTTATATGGAATAATATATCGATTTTGATTTTGTCTGAAGTAGTCTAAGCATATGTTACCAAACAGTAAGGTTTTGCACTATATCCTGGATCTAAAAGTACTGAACAGAACTTCTGAGTCCTTAGAGATACATGTTTGAAGATTTCAGCGTTGTTTAAAGAAATGCATGCATAATATGCCACTACGTCAATTTCAGTAGAACTTGGTCTCATAGTTATCAAAGTGGAGACCTGATGATGGCGTCGTGAGGAATCGAGGGAACACCTTGAAATTTATAGGGACACTCATAGTAATTTTGTATTTGTTTCGAGTAACATAAGCATATCCGACTAAAAACATCATTTTGAGTCTTTGGAGATATACGTTTGGAAATTTCGACATCGCTTATACTGCAAGCATATTTCCATCGCTATAGATATAGTGATATCAATTACAATATGATGAAATAGGCTATATTATAGAACTCATAATATTGAGTTTGGCTGGTACCGACTTTATTATTCTGAAAATTTGTATCTCATTTAATAGTCAATCTACTTGATATAATATATATCAACTTTTCTTCTTATATATATGTATATATTTATTAAAAAATTTCGCGCTGCTCTGGCTTGCGCCAGAGCAGCTGTAGACATTTTCTCTTCCTACTATTAATTTTATCTAATCGTTTTTGTTTTTCATTTTCCGTCTCAAGTAACCGTCGTCTGATCGATTCGAGAATTATCCCTACTCAGTAAAAAAAAACGACTTCAAAAGGTAAACTAAAAGGAACAATTAAATTTACTACAAAGTAATACTTATTTACACTTAGGTAAATAAATTTATTCTATTCGTTTCGTCATTTTCAAGTCGGTGCCAAGTAAGTACCTACTTCAAAAACCTTACTACAATATCAAACTATGAACAACAACTAACCATCAAAGTAAAGTTATTATACTATAATATTATGTACCCAAAGTGCTGGCTTACAAACTAATATTAAATGAAAACAAATTACGAAAGAACGCTGAACTTGGCACCGACTTGAAAATTATAGAATAAAATTATTGACCCAAGTGAAAATAAGTATTACTTTGTGCGAAGTAATTTATTTATATTTTTGTTATTATTATTATTATACTTAGGTTTTGCAAATACGATAAATAAATTATAGGCGTAGGATGGTTTGTTTTCAAGATGTGAGATGTCATAGGTACATTTAAATTAGAAAAGTTATGTCAATATAAGTAAGATTTATGTTTTTCATGATATTTTTACTTATAAGTTTTTATGCCAGGTACGGCTTGGGTTTTTTCTTTCTTTTGGACTTTTGTATTTTGTCGTCTAAAGGAAGTTAGTACATTAACCGTCAAGTCCCAAAGTAGACTACATGTTTGTTAGCGTAGGTAATTAATAAATAATAAGTTTTAATTTAATACCTCAAAAAATTCATGACAAAAACGGCCATTATTTGACAGTAAACTATTATTATTACTCCATCGGCCTACTTCTTTTGCCTGTGGACGTCTAATACAGTGTACAAAGAAGCATTACTATAAATTAGTGATTTTAAATATCCAAACGACAGTGTTCATAAACTAAAAATGTATTTAAACTGCTGCCCTAAATCAGTTTTCCACGCGTACGAAGTCGCGGGCACAGCTAGTATTAAATAAATGAGTGAATTAAGTATCACTCATAGTATTAACTTTAGGGTGTGTTTGTGCCTACTATGTAGAGTTTACTTTTGACTTTCATGTTTGTATGAGAAATATCACAACATCATACATTTTCCGATACAATAATAAAAAAAGTACCTCTTTCAGCGCTGGTACTTTCACAGTAAACTTATACTTTTATAAGAATAGCAAT
Source organism: Celastrina argiolus (assembly GCA_905187575.2). Lineage (NCBI taxonomy): Eukaryota > Metazoa > Arthropoda > Insecta > Lepidoptera > Lycaenidae > Celastrina > Celastrina argiolus. The sequence goes on from LR994579.1 coordinate 23,101,945, forward strand.
TTACTTATAGGTATACCACTATCGCTGTATTTTACATGCTAAATGACAGTTTACATGCCAGGTGTACACGAGCTCTACATTTTACATGGTTCACGAAAATTGCCTACTCTTGGTTCACATGCAGGTGTATCACTGAAACTTTTTAGTGCCCGTGGTACACCCCGGTGAACTGCCTGGGTAGAGCGGGTAGGTTGCGGGTAAACACCCATCTTTACTTAGTAATAATACTAATGGCACCTGCAACTAACAATTTTAGAAATAATTTTAAGGCCGTTTTTCGCCAAGCAATGTTAAAGTTGACGCCATGTTAAAATACCATGGCATCTCATTCATTGACAGGAAATACGAGAGGGATAACATGATATTTAACATGGCGTTAACTTTAACATTGCTTGGTGAAACACGCCCTAAGGGCATCAAATGGGTCAAGTGGCCCAACACACATTCTGCAACTCCTTCTTTCTCTTTATTTCGCAAGGGATAACTCCTGTGTAGCCAGGATCGACAATGCCCAATTTCAAAAACTCTTGGATCTCAGAGGTGCCAGACGGACATGCCAGAGTGATAGATAGCTGTCTTGGGATCCGCAACGAAATTAATCAGAAGAATGAAGGAGGAGTGTGTAAATGGAAATATTAGTAAACGGAAAGGATGTAAAATATTGTAATCTGCAGCTATTAGCTCATTTAATTGTTTTGCCGAGTGAGTTTACACGCGTAGGATAAAATCAGGCGGTTGCTTCACCCGCCCGTCGCCCGTCGCCGTTTACTCCTCAATTATGAACGAACACATTACCTGCCGCTCTGTAAAGTGAAAGATAAGTAACAATATAAGTAATATTGCAATTACACGAGCGTTTCATAGTCGCTAGTGACGGAGCGAAGGTTACAGGGCAATACATTGAATATGATTTTATTTTTTCATACATTTTTTTCTCGATTTATTTTCTATATTTACATAGATATCGAAAATAAATCGTGCACATCTAGTGTAGGCGTAGAATGATTTACATTAGATTAGGCGCAGGTGATCACAGGGAATACTGTTTATCCGCCCAACACGACACGGACAACACCTAAAGCTGTTATACTCTAAATTTTATGTGTGTAATGTACCTTCTTTATTATTAATAATAATAATAGCCCCCCCCTCACCGATTTCGGTGTCGGTAGCCGATTTCATTGTAACCATGCCAGCTAGACAGGAGTTATTTTATAGTTCCCAAGTGTGTGCGCAATACACAATTACATTCTCTCTTCCTTTTACTCTCGTAAACCGACACGACTGGCAAAAGAACAGGCGCACTACCGACTTTTTACATACCCATCCGACGCATGGATCATCTTTCTTGTCAGACAATCAGGTGATCAGCCAGGATGTCCTAAACAAAATTGAAAACAACATTTTTTGTTGTTCCAACGCGGGAATCGATCCCATGACCTCCGGGTCGAGAGCGATGCTCTGAACCACTAGACCACATAGACGATTTTACCTATATTATGTAGATGTTCAGTTATTACATTTATTTTGTTAGGTTGTCTGGATGAGAATGCTTTAAGACCGGCTTTTTGTACAATTGCTCTTATTTCTTCATGATTATTGTTTTTTTTAATGTACAATAAAAGAATTTTCTTTTCTATTCTAGGACTCTATTACATATGATTGACTATAAAATGATATACAAATTTTAATAATATTAAAGTCGGTACCATCCAAACTGAATATGATTTCTTTATAACTCTTTTATTATTTTTAGTCGATTGACATTTCTTTATTTGGCTTAAAACAATTTTTTCCCTTTTTAATATTTACCTATTTCGTCATATTGTTATGATAGTATATATGGATACCTACTATCTGGTGAAGACAGAGGTGGTGTTGAGTACTGTAATTGATATAGTGGCATCGCTTAAAGTATGCTTGCAGTACTTTAAGCGATGTCGTAATTTCCAAACGTATAACTTCAAAGACTAAGCAGTCCTGTATGCCTGTTTCTGATCTATGCGGTATACCTTGATAGTTGATTCAAAATTATGTTTTTTTTAGACGGATATAAGCATATCGAATAACATAAGCATGTTACTCGAAAAAAATACAAAATTACTTTGAGTGTTCCTATAAATTTCGAGGAGTTCCCTCGATTCCTCACGACACCATCATCAGGCATGCACTTTGATAACTATGAGACCAAGTTCGACTGTAATTGACGTAGTGGCGTATGCTTGCATTTCTTTAAACAACGCTGAAATCTTCAAACGTGTATCTCTAAGGACTTAGAAGTTCTGTTCACTACTTTAGGTCCAGGATATGGTGCAAAATCTTTTGGTAACATATGCTTGGGCTACTTCAGAAAAAATCAAAATCGATATATGTTTCCATATAAATTTTGAGGAGTTCCCTCGATTCCTCACGGATCCCATCATCAGGTCACCACTTTGGTAAACACTGGTACAACACTGTAATTGACGTAGTGGCGTATGCTTGCATTTCTTTAAACAACGCTGCAATCTTCAAACGTGTATCTCTAAGGACTCAGAAGTTCTGTTCAGTACGTTAGGTCCAGGATATGGTAGAAAATCTTACTATTTGGTAACATATGCTTGGGCTTCTTCAGAAAAAATCAAAATCGATATAGGTATGTTTCCATATAAATTTTGAGGAGTTCCCTCGATTCCTCACGGATCCCATCATCAGGTCACCACTTTGGTAAACACTGGTACAACACTGTAATTGACGTAGTGGCGTATGCTTGCATTTCTTTAAACAACGCTGCAATCTTCAAACGTGTATCTCTAAGGACTCAGAAGTTCTGTTCAGTACTTTAGGTCCAGGATATGGTGCAAAATCTTACTATTTGGTAACATATGCTTGGGCTACTTCAGAAAAAATCAAAATCGATATATGTTTCCATATAAATTTTGAGGAGTTCCCTCGATTCCTCACGGATCCCATCATCAGGTCACCACTTTGGTGACAATGGGACCAAACGGGAAGCACCACCTTTCAAATAAAAAAAAAATCATCCAAATCGGTTCACCCAGGCGAAAGTTCTGAGGTAACAAACATAAAAAAAAAAAAAAAAAAAAACATACAGACGAATTGAGAACCTCCTCCTTTTTTTGGAAGTCGGTTAAAAATAAAACGCCTTATTGGCCGAAGATCTATTAGTAATATGACATTGATTAAATTGATGTATTTCGCAATACATATTTTTCTCTGTGGATTCGAACAAAACCTTTACAAGCCCAGTCTTACAAAAGACTCAAAGGTTAGATAATGTAGCGCGGTGAAGTAATGTTTTGTGAGTTGTGACTAGTCAGCTTGTGGTTTATACTTTAGAGCATCCTGCTATGGTTTCTGTAAAAAACATAATACGTCACGACACACATTAAGTAAAGTAGGAAGTTGGTTAAAATCAATTGAACAGTTTTTTGCATGTTCGATTAGGCTATCTACATAAGTAGTTCTAGTTAGTGGAGGCAAGTGGGCGTTAAGGGCAATTTCAGACCAATTAGAAGTCAGAGAACAGGATTTCAGGAGCGTCTATAATATGTTGTTAGTTTTCTACAGGATGTATACAATGTATAGGCAAGACTCAAGAGTAACCAGAAATATACCAAATTTATTAACGTTTTGAAGCAAACATTTTGTCGTTTACAAAATGATGACGCATCTTTTTCCGTTTATGAAAATTTTGTTACAAGAGGTGCGTTCCAGTTGCAAGGAAATAACGTTATTAACGAAATTTTCAATCACATTATGTTTTTTATTTATTTAACTTATGGCTATTTTCTTGCAACTCGAACGCAATTCAATAGGTCGCGGCGGCTAAATAAAAATAGTTCTCAGTACTTCAGTAGTTATACTAGGTATGTGCTTTACGAGTACAAACCTAAAAATGCAAGTTTAGGTACATGATGTTGTCACCATCACAAACTCATACGAGTTGAGTCAAGTAACCTTTTGTTGTTGACGGTTGGTGAATAACTAATCAGCTAATGTTTTAGCCGACTACACTACTACACGGTACGACGTACGATAGGGCTCAGCCAACTGCAGATATAAGTGGGGAAAATTATTATTTAGCAGTTTAATCGTCCTCTTAATTTGCCTTTTATAATATTTGGTGGTGTCAGTCGCTTCTCGTCCATATATATTTATGTGCTAAACATCATATATTCCAATCTGCTAAACATTTAGTTTTGCCGATCGTGCATATTAGGCGCGGACGCTGGCATTCCGGCTCGTACATTTAGGATGTATTTATTTAGGTGCAGATCTTGCGACACTCGGCGCAGGCTTATATTGAACCTGTAGGCTATACCTACTGCACTCTCGTGATGCATTTAAATCTTGATATTAGTGTAAATAGTAAATACGAACTGAATGTTAGTGACATCGAATATTTATATGTATCTAATATTTCTAACAGTAAAAAAATTAATATTAGGCATAATTTCGATTTCTATTCTATTAAATAGAAATTACCTCTTGCATAGAAGTCTTTTTTTAAACTTTTTGTAAATTGTAAGTTAATCTAAACAACAATAGTAAAAAAGTTTTATTATTTTAATTGTACTCTTGTACTTGTATCTGACAATTCTACATTTATAATTTGTATTTGGCACTTTTTAATCATAATATGTATTATGTAATATCATTGTTGGTCCATGGTAATATTGTGTGTCGGCGGAATTGTTGTAGGTAAGCGTGGATTATCTAGTATGTCATACAGTCGGTTTGTCACCCACGCCGGTTCACTTTAAGTTTCCCAGTTTCCACGCTAGTTAATAGCTATTCAATTGATTTTTTTCCTTTATTTTACATTAACTAGATGACGATTTTAATACCCCTTTTTCGCCATACAAATAGTCGGTCAACATCATTGGCGTAATACAAAGCCAAGCTAAACCAAAATTAAATGAAACATGATCACATAGCTTCGATCATTGCAGTATATCTACCGACCACCACCTCTAACACAATATGACCGGACCGCTGTCTGATGATGATGATTACGCGACATCTCGATATTGTCGTGCGATTTATTATGATTAAGTATTGCTTCATATAGTAGCTGTATGACTTACAACCGACGACTATTTGTAATCTTTTCGACATAAATACAACATTTTGTTAATCACCTTATCTTAATTCCTTAGTCATTTTTTGTTTTATAATAGTAATAAATTGCTCGTGTCTTCCCTGGGTTTAAACGTTTATTGCTTTGAGATTGAGTAATTTGTTTTGAAGTTAAATTATTTTAAATTGTGCTGTTGAGGTAATTTCAATGTAGCTGGGGTCACGAAGGTTTACTTGTCCTTATGAGCATATAATAGATGTATTCCATATTGCCTGCACTGCGTTCCGATTCAATGTGTTCTATATGCTAACAAAGCATAATATGGGTTATATTGGTTACCATTTTAAATGTCGCTTATTAATCGATGACCTCCGTAGCGTAGTGGTTCAGCGCGTTGGTGCTCGAACGAGAGGTTGCAGGTTGGAATTAGTGATGAGCATAGCAAGACCAAGACTAACACTTGGACAGTCCCATAATTTTTCTTTCGAACTTCGTTAGCGACAAATAGCAATGGCAGCTTGAATTAGGGCCCAGGGCCCTGTATTCAGCATCAATGACGTATTTTAAATAGGGAAGTGCCATACAGAGAGAACCCCGTCTGTACTGTGGGAACTAAAATTACATTAACATACAAATACACAATCAATATTACACTTTATTTTCATCTAAACGTACATAATATACAAAAATACCTAAGCTAAATGCGGAGACTGCGTCTTGTTATGAAGGGTGGTGACTGCGTCTTGTTATGAAGGGTACCCTTCATGACAAGACGCAGTCTCCGCATTCCGGTCTCTAGTTATAAAGATGTTGTAGATATATACCCATTCATTAGTCACAACGCATGTACTTTATAAAGACATTAAATATAACAATTATATACAATATTATTAAAGTAGCGTCAGCAAAACAACGTCGTGGCCAGTGGATCAACTCCGCTAATTAACTCGTACAATAATACAGCTACGGTACATCGTCGGTGACAAAACAGCGAAATGGTATTCTCATAAACGCCAGACTCGTTTTAGTTGGTCTTTCAAAATCAGCGTGTATTATAAGCAGCTTATATCAAAACTATTCATTTAAACACTTCGTCGAAAAGCTTACCACGGACGGTGACCTTCTGTACCACTATTCACTACACGGTTCTTTTATTACGTTAATATTAAATACAAAAGCAAATCTTAAATGCAAAACCATGGCCAAGGAAAATGATCTGGAGAATAAAAAAAACATATGAAGTCAGATCTATCTTATGGAGTACCTACCATGACTGTAGACCTCTCTGTGGATGTGCAGATTAACATGTTAAATGCCTGAAATGTATTTTTATCTTATAATAATATAATGGATGTGGACGCTTTACAACACGCCAATCTAGCCCCGAGCTAAGTATCCGAGAACTTGTGTTACAGGTACCAGACAACGGAAATACTTTTATGCTATAAACATGTTTAAGATTTTTATTACATTAATACAATAATTTAACACACATCCATGATCCGGAAACATAGAAAATTTTTGTTCCTTCGGCAGGATTCGAACCTGAGACCTACTGCTCGAGTAACACCGCGCTCGACCACTGCGCTACGGAGGTCGTCAGATCTGCTCATATCGTTAGAGCTTTGTCGGACCAGTTACTGTGGACCGGATTAAGACTGATATGAACGTTGTGTAAACATCCGTATGAAACGAACTGAACGAAAACTTTTTAATTTTGATTTCGGAGGGTTGCTTCATCGTAACTCGTCGGAGTGGTGTAAACTGTAAACTGCCACAAGGACGACAATTTGTACGAATTAATTACGAACGTGTTAATAACGTCCACATGCAATGTTGCACTCGCTCCGAACGTATAACAGTTGATTTCGACACAGATAATGATCACGAAACATAATGATCAAGGAAAATATAACCGACCTCTCTCTAGCGCCGATCTAGCGCCGAATTATATCATCGTCTTGAGTCTTGACCAGGTCATGTTACGATTTTAACAATGCTAGGTAAAGTTTAGGTTTAACAATTTATTTCCAACAATAATAATGTCTACGAATTATTATTATAACAGAAGCGAGAAACAAAAAGTAAAAAAACAAGAGTCGTCAGCGTAGAGCCTAGAAGGTTGTATTAGGAGTTAACCCCCAGTTTCTGAAAGGCTGATCAAATCGTCGATCAGCTAACATTCGAGTTACCAAACCATTCTGAACGCTCATTGGTGAAGATCACTCTCAACAACTTCACTCACTCGCTACGTTCAGAATGGTATGAATACCCAAATGTTAGCTGATCGACAATTTGATCAGCCATTCAGAAACCAAGGGTTAGTCTAATTTTATGTTATTAATGTAAATTAAGAAAAAAAACGTCTGAATTGGTCCCTGTGGAACACCACAGGAGACGAACTAAATTCTGCAAAAGTCATCCCACCAAAAACATTTTCATGTAAAAATGTTGCCAAGTCGCCTACATAGCTTACCCTCTGGAAAAGTTATCAGATATCATATAAAGCCAAGCTCTACACTACACCTTAATAAAAAACTATCAAAAAGTGGTCAGATCTCATGTAGAACCAAAATTCATGATCTGTGCACCCTTACTTCACCAGGCTTAACTTCACTTACGCTACATTGCAGTCAATACGTGATACTTGGCCGTTTTATTTTACACACGATACTTGAATCCCTATGAAATCTTCGTAACGGTAGCAAAACGGTTAAGTATCACGTTTTAACTGCAATGTAGCGTAAGTGAAGTTAAGCCTGGTGAAGTAAATATGTTGAAAATTTCAACTATTTAGCATCTTCCAAAGAAAAGTTATGAGATCTCAAAAAAACGACGAAACCTTTCGAGAAAAGGTAGGTAGTGCCCTTGCGCTTCGCTTGGCTCGTCTTGACGGGGGCACGACCGTGCCCGCAGATACTCTTTACTATAAATTATTATCATACTGAAACATTTAAATTAGTTTATAAACCTACATAAACTATATTTTATAGAGAGTCCCCTCTGACCTCTACGATATACTTACACCTATATGATACAATAAGCTATAGTTACTAATATATTTTTACAGGTATGAGTTTGAGTCTACTGCTGAGAATGTGCTAGATATAATGTATGTCAATATAAATATGTTATTGAATGTACTGTAGGTTTTTGAGGGAAATTCATGTTATATAGAAAACCACAAACTGCTTGCACTTTTTTCCACTTTATTTGTTATTTTACATTAATTATTAAATAAAATACACGACCGGTTTCGACATAGTCCTCGGTCCGTATCATAGTGATTATATTCTCTTTGGTCCGTCGAAACCGGTCGTGTATTAGTAATAATTAATGTAAAATAAGAAATAAAGTGGAAGAATTGCAAGCAGTTTGTGTTTTACTATATTACTCGTATGTTTATATTATCGTCGTATAATTAGTAGAAAAATCAAGAGATTTTTTCGTAATTTGATTCGTAAGAACGTTACGGTTATCAATTTATCGCACACTTCTTTACTTTTCACTGCATTCAGAGTTCTATTCGTGTGATTTGAATTGAAGACATGTAACAAAGGTGATATTATGTATCATATGTAGCAAAATTCAGATTTCAAGAAAATGGAGGTCCAACTAACACTTAAGTATGTATTTTAGAATACGTCGTAATATATTGAGAACATTAATCTAAAGAATCTAAAGTCTTTAGAATCAATGTTTAAGTGAACGTTTAAACTAAATTTTTCACGTCTTAAATTTTTTTGTGTCTTATCGACCGCTGTTACAAGCTAATTGCTGTTACATTCTACCACAAATCACAATCCTCATTCATTATGTAACCTTGGTATAAGTACTCAATGTACATCTCAAATTTCGTAACTAAACTACATATTTGGCTATTTGTGACTTGAGTGATGGCAAACAAATAAGTAAACACATCTGGCAAAATTAAACACATTAATATTAATTAGTGTATATAATAGTCTAAACATTATAAACATTTTTTTTTACTATACGATACGATATTGAATTCGATGACTTCCATTGCTGGATACAAGCCTCCCCCAAAGTATTCCATGGGAGTAGTTGCCTTTCCTCGCCGCGCTTGGTGCCGGGATGGCCAGCGCATAACCAAGTCCACAGGAACGCTGGCACTGCTTATTTCCTATATAATACTTTAAATAAAAACTAGGTATTTTTGTTACATATTTATCCTGTATAAATATGTAACAAAAATACCGTAATAATTGATAATTGATTCGTAGTTCATATATCAAGCCGAATATAATGTGAAGAGAAGTAGGTATGCGTAAAACATTTTTTGTTTTGGCCCCTGCATATACCCTCGTGTCACCTTTTACGATAACCTCTGTAGAGGTTAATGGGTAGGTGCTATTCTAACTCCGACACCCCACCACGGACAAATAATAATCTTTCGGGCTTATAATTTTTGACGTTTCATACAAATACTCAATACAAGTAATGGTATACAAAAACCAATTTTTATATGAAAACTAGCTGACCCGTGCTCACTTCGTTGAGCATAGAGACAGTTTGCGATGAATCGTTTAAATCTTCCCGGGACTTCCACGAGTATTTCCAGACCAAAAATAGCCAAATTGGTTCGGCCGTTCTCGAGTTTTAGCGAGACTAACGAACAGCAATTAATTTTTATACATAAGAGAAGAAGATAAGATATAAGATATGATAAGAAGAAGAAGATTTTGAGGTTACTGACTTGACAAGATAATGCTCTTTATTATTTATTAAAATCAATTACAGAAAAATTACCACCTGATTAATTGCTTCCTAAATACGTTTAGGCATTAAAAAATCGTAACTCGAAAAAAAAACTAAGGTTGCTTAGCACTGTTAGCTGATTCACCTCACAGCTGATTTAAAAAGTAAGTTTTTAGTAAAAAAAAGTACTATTAAATTAGTTGTAAAGAGAATTGGCTGATAGGGCGAAGTCAATGACTCCAGCGGCGGTGTATTTTCTACTTTAATTTTTTTCCTGTTCAATCGTCTTGACACAGTCACAATATGTAGCTATGTAGCCAATTTCTTGAAATTGATTTTAGAAATAAATACTCTGCTATACTTACTGTATAGTGAGTATTCACCCTCGTGAGAGTGCGTTCGATTCTAGATAGTCTTGTATCAAATACGGTTTAGAAAAACATCGCAAGCCTATTAGTTATAGATCCCCTATAACTAAAAGGCTTTAGGGCGTGTTTCACCAAGCTATGTTACAGTTAATCCTTCGTTAAATATCATGTTGTTCCTCTCGTAATTCCTATAAATGAATGAGAAGGTATGGTAATTTAGAAGCCATTAACACTAACATGCGTTGGTGAAATGGGACTTAGCATACAACTACATTCCTACTTTGACGAGATAGATAGATAGATAGATAATATTTTATTTGCTTAAAATAAGGTACAATAATTAAGATGTTACAATGTAGGTAAATTCTGTTCTAACTTATTTTGCCCAATTAAGGCGTGCAAATATTCAAATTTTGTAGTTTGTTACATAATAATATTTAAAAGGTACTTAGCTAATATACAATTCACAATTTTCACTTTTGTCACCTATTTTTACTTAAACAATTTGATATATATTTTTTTTCACATTTTATCTTAACCATCTAGGTATATGTAATGTAAGTATTTTTTTTTTGTTTAATTTAATATTTTTTATGTTAATATAATATTATTAAAAACAAACAATATTTTACACAATATGTCTACAGTTACATAAATTTATTTTCATAAACAAGTCACACTAAATACACACATAAAAAATTTAGGAAATCGTCATATTTTATATAATATGTATTTTTTCATTAGATTGTAAGGTCATCTTTTAAATAATCATCTACAGAGTAATAACATTTGTCTAGAAGTAAATTAAATATATATTTTTTGAATAATCTCAAATTAGTGTTTTTTATCTCGTCTGGTAGATGAGTGTATAACTTTATTCCCATACAGTAAGCATTTCTTTTGAATACATCTAATTTTTGTAGCGGTATACATAAATTATTTTTATATCTTAAGGACCTGTTTGTATTATTTACTTTTTTTTCAAAAAGGGAAATATTGTTTTTAACAAAAGTTGTAATTTCATAAATGTACATACTAGGCAAAGGTAAGATATTGTTATTTTTAGAGAGTCCCCAACCCCAGACGGGATCAGTGATGATGATGAATATAATCATCATGTAATTTGTTATGGCCTACACACAAAACAGTACATCACCTACTCGAGTGATGTGATCTCGGACGTTTCAAACAAAATATGATCCAACCTTGGTGTTAGAGATTGTAATAATTATAACTCTACTCGCCTTTGTGACCTTCTGTGCATAAAATAATCATCGTTCCACGCATTGAAATCAAGAAGTCCCAGTCTACAGACCAAAGAGCGTAATTCTCAACTCAAGGTTTACGGCGGAGGTGTCATCTAAGATATTATGTAATTTAGGAAACAAAGGGCGTGTTTCACCAAGCAATGTTAAAATTAACGCCATGTTAAATATCATGTTATCACTTTCGTATTTCCTGTCAATTAATGAAAATGAAAATGAAAATGAAAATTCTTTTATTTCCAAATAGGTTAGTTACTAACACTTTTAGAATTGTCCTACATGATGACCTACCACCGGTTCGGGGACTAACCCGGCGAGAAGAACCGGCGTAAGAAACTCGCTGATGAGATAGCATACTATTTTAACATGGCGTTAACTTTAACATTGCTTGGTGAAACACTACCTAAGTATTTAAAATTATGTATGATTATAAAAAAAATTGCCGATTTCTTAAAACAGTTCAGAAAAAAGGATAGAAATGATATTACGTAACATATCGGTGTATGATATTATTTATTGTGTACTTTGTGATATTACTAAGCAACGTACTGCCCAGTAGCCCAAGAAGGAACATTTAAAAGCTCCGTAAAGTAATCGAATGTCAATTAAAAAGCGCTTATGAAAAGCGCTGGCAAGCTTTTCATAAGTCTTTTGAATGTTTTTTTTAATTGATGTTATTTAGCCCCTGGTAAACAAATGATGTAAAACTAAAATATGTGCGAAAGAGTAGGGAACAACCGATTGTGACGTCACTTTGTTAAACTTACATGACTATGTAAGTTTAACAAAGTGACGTCACAATCGGTTGTTCCCTATACTGGAGTTCCCTACTGAATATTAAATTTATTTACTTTTGGGCTCATTCAGCACAAAATCAGAAAGATTAGCATAATCTAAAATAAGAATTAGGATAAGTTTTAAAACATTTGAGTTTTAAGCAATTAAATAAAGTTGTCTATCTCTTACTCGCAAAACTATATTTGTACGCAGATTAGTATAATGTCTATTATCCTAATTATTATTTTAGATTATGCTAATCTTTCTGATTTTGTGCTGAATGAGCCCAAAAGTAAACAAATTTAATTGAATATTAAATTAAGTCAATAATCCAATTGTCATTTCTGGTATGTATGGTATGTATGTCGCAGTCATCTGGATGAATCTGTTTATTTAATTGAACTAGCTGACCCTTGCCCACTTCGTTGAGCATAAAAACAGTTTATGATGAAATTCAACTAAAAAAAACAACCCCTAACTCGGGAACGCGGAACCCGCAACGCGGGAACCCGGAACCCGCAGCATGGGAACCCGAAACCCGCAACGCGGGAACGCGGAACCCGCAGCATGGGAACCAGAAACCCGCAACGCGGGAACCCGGTACCCGCAACGCGGGAACCCGGAACCCGCAACGCGGGAACCCGGAACCCGCAACGCGGGAACCCGCAACCCGCAACGCGGGAACCCGGAACCCGCAACGCGGGAACCCGGAACCCGCAACGCGGGAACGCGGAACCCGCAACGCGGAAACCCGGAAACCGCAGCATGGGAACCCAAAACCCGCAACGCGGGAACCCGGAACCCGCAGCATGGGAACCCGGAACCCGCAGCATGGGAACCCAAAACCCGCAACGCGGGAACCCGAAACCCGCAACGCGGGAACCAGGAACCCGCAACGCGGGAACCCGCAACGCGGAACCCGCAACGCGGAACCCGCAACGCGGAACCCGCAACGCGGAACCCGCAACGCGGGAACGCGGAACCCGCAACGCGGGAACCCGGAACCCGCACCATGGGAACCCGAAACCCGCAACGCGGAACCCGCTACGCGGGAACCCGGAACCCACAACGCGGGGACCCGGAACCCGCAACGCGGGAACCCGGAACCCGCAACGCGGGAACCCGGAACCCGCAACGCGGGAACCCGCAACGCGGGAACCCGGAACCCGCAACGCGGGAACCCGCAACGCGGGAACCCGGAACCCGCAACGCGGGAACCCGGAACCCGCAACGCGGGAACCTGGAACCCGCAACGCGGGAACGCGGAACCCGCAACGCGGAACCCGCAACGCGGAACCCGCTACGCGGGAACCCGGAACCCACAACGCGGGGACCCGGAACCCGCAACGCGGGAACCCGGAACCCGCAACGCGGAACCCGCAGCATGGGAACCCGAAACCCGCAACGCGGAACCCGGAACTTGCAACACGGGAACCCTGAACCCGCGACGCGGAACCCGGAACCCGCAACACGGGAACCCGGAACCCGCAACGCGGAACCCACAACGCCAAACCCTTCCGTGAACGTTGCTGGTTCTGCGCTGTCAAATGGAATAAATAGTATCCTATGTCCGTCTACTGGCTCTAAGTTACTTCCTCACCAATTTTCAACCATATCGATAAAGCTGTTCTTGAGTTATAAATAATTTAACTAACACGACTTACTTTAATACAAATAGCTGATGTATAGATGGAACTAACATAAGCTAACGCCCGGTGAATGCTCCCGTCACAGTCGGTCCAGCCGATCGGTGATCATTAGTTAGATAACTAATGATCACCGATCGGCTGATGATGATGAAATTAATCCTTATAACTTTAGCTATCTACCAGTGAAAGTCTCGTTAAAATCGGTCCAGCCGTTCCAGAGATTAGCCGGAGCAAAGAGACACGCTAACAGACAGACAGACATTTTTTTTAATTGCATTTTCGTTTTCAGTAGCAAGAAAAAAAAAGACAGAACAGACAGACGTTAACTTCGCACAAAGACAAATGACGACAAAAGACATAGTGGCGTCATATCATGACGTTTTCGATTTTTTTTTATTGTTCGTGAATTATGACCATGGATCTAACTCCTTCGATCTGATTTTTAAATTAACATTTATAATATATTCTTATTACAACTTATAAGTTAAGTACTTTTTTTAAATAGGTATATTTATAGTTGTTAAAAGATTAATCGATTTTTTGAGTAAGTCTCTAGTGTTTAATAAGAAAAAGTGTTAACTGACGTAACATTATCACGACGTTTATTTCATTAAATCATAATTTGTATATTATATTTAAGATCGTTTATCAGTGAAAGCAAATCGTAAAAAAACTCATATTGGTTATGTTGACAATAAATATCTAATAAAGTTTAGTAAATTCTGCAGTTTTAACAAAAAGAAAATATTTATTTTATTATGTCGTCGTTACAACGTTACGTCGCTCATTTTTGATAAACTGTCAAATGTTATCTACCTATTAAAATGACCCGACTATTTATTAGTGGTGGACAAATAGTATAACATAATAATATAACATAGTTTAATGAATCCAAATAGTTTAAGTTTATGTTAATACGTTATTTATAGCATTTCATAATTTTTATTTTCCATTTGTAAACAATGTCGTTACCATGAGACCCGTGTCATATAAACTGGCAACGACGTGAATCGATTGAGCCCAGGTTCAAACCCCGCGTGACCATCACGTATTTTCTTCTTTTTTCTAATTTTCTGCTTATTTTTTTCAACATTTTCTTTCATAATAACCTTTTCGTGACAATAACGAACATACCGTAAAAAAAAATTGCGAAATTGGTCAAGCCGTTGTCGAAGCGCACACGACGTAACAAATTTTGGAGGTCGTTTTTTTACACTTTGGGCTACATTTTTAGGGTTTTAGTAAGGAACCCTACTTTTTTTAAACATATAATATAGCCTATGTTCAGCGCTAGGAATGTAGCTTTCCAACGGTGAAAGAATTTTTCATATTGGTTCAGTGGTTTCAGAGCCTATTCCATTCAAACAAACAAACAAACAAACAAACAAACAAACAAACAATCAAACGTTACCTCTTTATAATATTAGTATAGATGACTAGCGCGGTCAAACAGCTCGTACAGATATCAATTTTTTGATTAATTTACTTTATTGTGAGTTATAATAGTACCTACACATACGGAAATTTTGAAGTTTAAAAATAAAATATTAAATGGTTGTACTAGTCTCGGATTCATTGAATTTGTTGGTAAAAATAGAATTCAATGAACGCGCTAGTCATTCAATTAAATAGCGAATTCAATGAGATGACTGCGACATGTACACCAACTATAAATTTAGTAATGATAAACATGGATCGTGAAGCACCTTGGCCTCCCAGCAGGAGCGGTGACCTGATCTTGTAGCTTCAATAACTTTGGATTTAGTGCGGTATGTGTATTAAACATTTACCATACACACAAACAATTCAATACTTTATTAGTCAAATATAGCAAAGAGTAATATATATGTATATAAAATTAATATAATAATAGAGCGCCTCCGTGGTCTAGTGGTTCAGAGCTCCGCTCTCGACTCGGAGGTCGTGGGTTTGATTCCTACGTTGGAACAACAAAAAAGACAGAAATAAAGTTGTCCATTTTGTCAAAAGTGATAGGAAACTTTTTATCTGTCAAATAGGTTCGCAGATAGAGGTTGTGCTCGCAATTCGACTGAGTCTAAGGTTGTTTTATTAATACGGAGTAGGTACGGACCTAGATTCTACTACGGATGATGGACAATGGATGGATGTGGGTGGGTATTGATCAGTTATGAATTGCAGTACCTACTACGGCTCTTGGTCCAAATCACAAAATATGTTGACGTGATTTTTAAGTATGCATTTAATGTTATTAGTCCCGATTTCACTAACGGATGTTGGTGTTAAGTTGTTAGCGCCTTATTAAATTACCATGCCTTCTCATTCATGGATAGGAATTACGAGAGGAACAACATGATATTTAACGAAGGATTAACTTTAACATAGCTTGGTGAAACACGCCCTTAGGTACCTAGATATTGATACGGAGTTGAAAATCTTATTCTGATAATGATTATCATCGTGTAACGTATTGCATGCGATGTATAGGTAACATTTAGCGAACATTTTAAAGGTAAAAGGCGTAAAGTTACGCAACGCATAATGTGCCTGCGATACGATCTCACTAATTTTATCTCGATTTAATATAACAAATCTCGGTATTGTTGAACATTGTAATCCATTATCTTTAGAAAATTGTAGGAACGGCCTCTACTCGAACAAAGCTATGGTGGTTTTGGTGATCTTTGTATGCTAATTGTTAATACAACATTGGTTTAGGGCGTGTTTCACCAATCAATGTTAAAGTTAACCCCATGTTATCCCTCTCGTATTTCCTGTCAATGGCATGGTATTTTAACATGGCGTTAACATTGCTTGGTGAAACACGGCCTTAAGGTAATAATCAGATAATTCTGTAATTGGTGGTTTTTATGGCATAGCCTTAATCACGTATACCTACCCAATAGTTAATTATAAGACTCAATTAGTAAGTATCTATCTAATAAAAAGTATATAAGTCTTTCAATTTAGTGTCGTCATTCGATAAAAACGCTAGTCACTTAATGAAATTGCGATTTCAATTAGATGACTGCGACATATACATTTTTAGGAAGTATCAATAGAGCCAAATTATTGCAATATGAGTTATGAAGCTCTAGCTCTTTCATGCTATTTTCTAATACCTACCTACTACCTAGGCATTGGGTAGGTATTCTATCCAATTATCTAGGTAGTGGTAGATATAATATGTCTATGAAATATCTATATAAGTACATTTTCTTTCTCATTTCATTACAGATTCAAACCTTTCCTTTCTCATAAAACAACACAATTCGAATGTCCTCTTAAACACATTAAAAATACCTACAATTTTTAATTCCATTCTGATTTTGGAAATATTTAAATGACTTATCTAGTTAAGGCAATTATCCTCATATCTCACCCGTGTAATTCTATTGTCCGCGGGAAACAGCAACTGAAGACTCAAGACCGACATGAAAACTGTGTCAGAAATTGAGCAATTCAGATTGTCTAACTTAATATGTAATTGTAAACGTATTTCACAAGCCGCAAATTTGAATAATATGGTAAGAAGTTAGGAACTAAGAATCATAATATTAAATCATCGCCTTGTCTAATTATTAATTAGTGATTATATTTTGCTAAGTTTCCTTATACAATACGATAAACTGTTCTTAACCAGGTGTACCTTAACAACTACCTCCAGCCTACTACCAGTGTTATCTATACTAATAATACAAAGCGGAAGAGTTTGTTTATTTGTTATGTTTGTTTAAACGCGCTAATCTCAGGAACTACTGGTCCGATTTAAAAAAATCTTTTTTGTTGGATAGTCCCTTTATAGAGGAAGGCTTTAGAATATAAAATTACGCTGCGACTAAACGAATCGAAGCGTCAGTGAGAAATGTTGCATAAACGGGGAAAATTATTCACATTTGAGGACTTTCGTTGCGTGCGCTGCATAAACGGTTATTAAAAAAAATATGTATGGAAGAATTATTCCTTTTTAATAATAAAAAAAAAAGTCCGCAACAAAAACCTACTTACGCAATGATAAAAAAAGATAATGGCGAATGTTTCCGACAACCACGCGAACGTGGTCGCGGGCACAGCTATAATGTATCTATAGATTTCCTAGATGGACCTACTCAAAACATAACCTGACAGACAGACATAACCTTCACAGAATAGTGACTAGGCCAAAATATAAATTTATCCTCAATACACTTACAGTAGATATAAGCTATAATATAATTTATTATCTACTTTGTGATATAAGCAAAAAGCTAAGATCAAAACCGATCAAGGTCAAAATATGCGCTCGCGATGAGATAACTCCAATACCAACGACACGCGGCGACAATAAAGCTAATAGGTACTCGCCCTGAATACGCACATCTACAGCATACAGATGTGTCTAAACGTCTGGGCCTAGGTCCTAATTTTGCCTGCATTAGGTCTAGCACACTACGCAGTCACCCTGCAGGTCACGAGTAGGGCTAACGACTATTAATCATTGTCCTCAGCACTGACATCAGTTTATTGCGAAATAAGTACTTAACATAAGGACAAACGTAAGTAAACAAGTGATCATGCATTTAGATTTTCATTTAGGCACCTGTGATGATGTCGCACATAAGTTTAAAATTAGAAGGTATGTACATGTCGCAGTCATCTTATTGAATCTGGTTATTTAATTGAATCACTAGGCGGCTATATAATGGTGTCAAACAGCTCGTACAGATAGCAATGTCGTGATATATTTTTTGATTAATTTACTTTAATATACGTTACAATAGTACACATTCGGAAATTTCGAAGTTTAAAACTAAAATATTAAATTGTTGTCCTAGTCTCGGGTTCTAAAATTTGTTGGTAAAAACAGGATTCAATGAAAGCGCTAGTCATTCAATTAAATAGCGGATTCAACCGACTGCGACATACATAAATTACATAAATATTTATTGGTGCGAAGTCCTCAGAACTGAGAAACGAAAAGAATAATGAATGATTGGGGATAAGTAAGATAATGTTCATGACATGCCTACCTAACTTATCCTAATATGGGGATATCAACGTAAACCGTCTGTAGTAAACGATATTCATGTAGCCACATACTAGATTTTCTAAAACAACAGAATGTGATCTTGATCTGGGTAACGAAAACAGGGGTTTGTCTGTTCTGTCTGTCCATGGTCTCGTAGCTAGTTTCAGTTTGTTTGAAAGTTGACGTGTTCTTTATTTTTGACTCGAGACTGGAGTCAGAGTGTTCTTAGCTATCTATGATCAATTATTTATCTATCTATAGCCTGCTTAGCTCATAAAGTAAATCTAAGACAGCTTGTCAATGACGGGGGTTACTTATTTGTTAAATACTTTATTATTTATCATTCGGGTAGCTAAGTAAATATATTTACTCGTTAAAGTAATTAGGTATAATATTGTAGAGCTATTGTTGCGTGTAGTGCACGCTGTTGATGCCTGCTGGCAACATTTGTATGCACCCGTAAGTAAGTCGGTTACTTTACTCGTGTCACGAATACGATCCGCTACCGTGAGGTTAAGATTAAGTAACAAAATATTTTTAAATAAGTAACTGCCCTTGGTTAGCCCGTATTAATTGTTAATTGTAGGTATGTTTCTTTTTTAAAACACGAGTGCGCAATAGCATTATCTGATCAAAGGAAGCGTTTTAGGAATCGACTGTATAGTCAATAGTGCATTATTTTAACTGTATAGAGTATAGGTATAATAATATACTACTAAGTAGGTAGGATATGTTAAATCAATTAAAATTGAAATAAGAACAACCACTTACTTAATTGTAAATAATAATGAAGCTTTATCGTCGTTTTATTCGCCTTCGTTTTTATATCTACTTTGTGCCTTCGTCAATTAAGTTACCGCCAATCGGTATAATTCGATATTCTATACAGGTTGATTCATGGGTCATATTATAGCTAGCCGAATGCGGTGTGAAGAGAATGACGCGTAGAGCATAAATATATTAGGTATACCTATACATATATTTAAGTTTTATTTACAAAAAAATAAATAAAAATCAATGGTCTAAAATGACCACAAGGAATGAATCTTACCATGCTGGGGCTCGAAGGCTCATAGTCTATACACACGAACGCACTGGTCGTTGGCCGAAGACCTTACTAGGATTGAAACTCATCTGTTTTGTGACTTTTATGGAGATCTTTAATAACGATTTGACAGACAAATTTATATGAGGTGCCAAGACAAAAAATGCTCTACGCGTCCTTTACTTTCTTTTCACACTTTATTCGGCTTCATATAAGCACCGTGAATCATTCTGTATAATACTTAGGTTATAGGCATTGTATAGAATGTCAAAAGATCCAGGTCACAGTGTAGTGTATGAAATTACCTGGTCCATAATCCATTATCACAACATAGGTAAGTACGCATTGCCGGTAACAGATGTAATAATTTATATATTTACTGCCTTCGTCCAATCAATAAAATTTTAAATTATTCAAATTGAGCTTACTTAAGAGGAAACACCACGAATTTTTTTCCATACAAAAATAGAGGTCTAGGGCATTTCTATTTCCTCCCTGGATAATTAGTCTAGAGTAACTATTTTTTCCATGAATATCTATGAATAATATTTGTACGTCCCTATTTTTTCCTTTTTTTAATAAACTAATTACATAAAGAGATGGACGTTCAAAAACCTAAAAAAAACCGCCAGACTCTCCGCCGTGTTTAAACATCCAGGAAACAGATTTGACTACATTATGCAACAAAATCAAAAAATAGGAACCTAGTTAATTTCTTTTTTTAGCTAATAAAGAAAGAATGATCTAAATCGGTTAAGTTTTGGAGGAGGAAATAGAAATCCCCTAAACGTCGATTTCTGGTACTTTTAATAGGTAATTTCAGTTCTAGCTGCAGTTGTCCCTATCGCACTATGAGGGGCGAGGCTTGAGGTAGGGGGACGCGGACAAATACGTACACACACGCGTGATGTGACACGTAGTCAATAATGATATCGATAAACTAGTGTTGTTTATCGATATCGACATTTCTAGTTTCTTACATCTTTTTCGTGAAGTCTATAGCTTTTTTCATATTTATTATTAAATTATTATACCTATTACACTAACTTTATTTATAAATAAATTATATTCAAAAAACAAAAACTATTATGCGTCCATCATTCTCTCATGCTTACTGCCAAATAACGAGGATCGTATTGGGCCATAACGTCAAATAGCCGGTCGACCAAAACGTTTGGTTGCCTTTACAACATTATAACTGAATAATTACAGCAATAATACTCTAAAAATGTTAGTAAAAAGTGTCCAAAATAATTTTGAGCTCGATTTGTATAAGTCTTAACTAAAATACCAATTTTATTTTTGGAGAAATAATATCTTATGAATGGACCCCAGTTGGTGTAAGTGTTTTGAATATTTTAGATTACATTATACATTTAAATTTTTTGTTAAAATAATTGTTAAGATTTCGGCTTGTTTGTGAGTTATAATATTGTTATTTTAAAGTCAATATATTTTTTAAATACTTTTTTCTATGTCGTTGAACATACTCCAGCGACTGTGGACCAATATTAGTTTTTTTTTGTGTTTATGAATATATACTGAAATAAATTCTTTAAAATTGTTTATTATCGTCAACTTATTAATTTCCTACGGCCGGTCAAATTTAAATTACTACGATAGACTTACATACTATTGAAAACAGACGCTTATATCTTGACTTATTATACTTATTCAAAATTATATATAATATTATTGATGCTCCAAATCTGCTAAGTATAATTTGCTCTACAAGTTTAAAAATCAACATCCCATTTTTTTAATTCATTGACAGGCAAGGAGGCTCTATGACAACTCTCATTTACATAACTTTCTTGTAGAAATAATATACTAGCTACTATATAACTTTCTTTTAATAATAATAAGCACAAGCTCATTTCTGGTGTTGTAGCCTTTTTGTTGTCTTTCCGAAAATAGCTTGTAAAAAAAATAACAAAAATATTGTGAATTTTGAATTAAGTAATACATACTACATATAAATAAAACGATCTCAACCTCAACCTCAAGTCAGTATTTGAGATGACAGTCGAATTAATAAATAGTACTTAAGCACTTAACTTAAAGACGGTGTCTCAACTGAGTATGAGCGTTATCAACAGCTGTCAAACTGCTACTTGAGTAGATGAACTTTCGAAAGTAAACAGTGATTTGAGAGTTGTTTTGAGGCTTATGTCACTATCTCATTCCGTTTTACCTATTTCTAGTTCCGAATATGAACTTTCTTTGTGATGGAATATTTTATTTCTACCAAAATATTAATGAAAAACTGGTTTTTAATGTAATAATTAAGATTAAAGTCTCTTTTTGATATTTATACTACAAAATTTTGTTACATTCATTTACAGAAATATTGATAAATATTATATTTGTTATGAAACTAATAAATCTGCTACTTTTAAAAGTATAACGAAACGTTATTTTACTAGTCACACATTAAAGAGCAGTTTTGAAAGGTTAGATCTTAGTTGAAACAGCGTTCCTAAAACCGGTTCACCTAATACGTCCTTGAAATCAAACTATTAATCAAATGAAGAAGCTAATCTTAGTATGAGTTTGTATCAACCAAGAGAGTCCTAGTTTTACACTTCTTTATTAATACGGTCATAAGTGTTACAGCAAGTCTGAGATACTTAATATACTTGTAATAAAAAAATAAACCGTTAAAAAAAGTGGGAAAAACTTTTTTAAGCTTTTTTTAATTACAATTTTAAACCAATGTACCCTAAGTTCAAAAAGTAACAAATGCAATATATAAATATGCAAAAGTAATTTTGCGTTGACGCTAAACAATTTACCACGGTTATGATCGCTCGCCGAATAATGCTTATAAATATTTTTTTCTGTGTTCCTAGAGAATACTTAATACTTAGTTACTTAACTGAAAATTTTCAGTTTGACTCACTATACATTGCTGTGTGTAAGCATAGCATATTTGTTTTCATTGGCTGGTTACTTGAATTTATGGCCTAGACTTCTATGGAGCATGATCCATATCCTTTCGTGTTAGACTAGACTACCTAGTATGTAGAATAAAAAGCATTTTAAACTTCTATAAGTTTAAAATGTTTAAAATACTGCGATTAAAATTACATAATATGTTAGGTTAGCTTATTCGATCCGATGATATTTAGATCATATTGACCATTTGATAATCATAATGATCGTAATGAAAAAATGAAATTTGCCCAAAAAAAATTCAAAAGTTATAAATAATTAACATCTTCAAAAATAGTGTTTGGTTTGTAGTTATTTATTCTATAAACGGACATTATTTAAATATTTTTTAGTTTAGAACGATAACGGAAGTTTGAAAAAAATATTCCTCCTCTTTAAGGAAATATCCTTCAAGAGGAGGAATATTTTTTCAATAATAATTGAAATATAATTTTTAAATGAAAAAATCCGACAGAAATCAATTCTTGTGAGTATTTAGATTATACTTTACATATTTTTATATTTTTCATTTAACTCTAAGTACTTAGGTACCTACTTTAAAAATATTAACTGACGCCTAAGAGGCCGTCTGTATGCAACAATGGCGCGGAGGGCTATTTTCAGCGTTAATTTAAAAATATAAATAATGGAGGTACAATTCCGGGAGTGTAACCTTTTTTTGGTAAATTTCCTCCTCTTTCAGGATATTTTTTTCAAATTTCGTAAATATTTATAGTTATCGAACAATAGCCTATAAACCAAACATTATTTTTTGAAGGTGTTTGAGTATATAAAACTTTTAGATTATTTAATGGGCTAATTTAATTGTGTGCCGAAATAGCACAATGATCTAGACAATTTCGGATTGAATGAACCACATACTTTAATCATAGGATGTAGAATTAACACCATAATATTATGAAACTATGGACTTCACTATACTCGGAATTTTAATTAGATTCCACATTTGACATTAGCTACTGTCATTTTGTAAAATAATGATACCACATTTATTAGCGTAGTGATAAACACAAAAATCGATAAACAATCGCGATTTATGTTAATAATCATAATAATGGTGTGCCAATTAAAGACTAAATCATTGATTTTTATTTAAATAAATACATTATTATTCATAATCAATATTTATTAATTGGTAATCATTGCTTCATTGTAATGGTCTAAATGCGTATCCCATGTGGTTAAAGAAGAGGAAAAAATGAGTAGGTTACATAATATGTTAATTGACAACATCAGACACATCTATACAAATAAGTGCCGATTTTTCAATCGTCAGATAACTTTTATATAAGGAATAAATATGTGACTTTGACAGACTTTGTATGGAACAAATGTCAAAGTCACATGTTTATTCAACAGATAAAAGTTATCTGACGATTGAAAAATCGGCCCTTAATTATATTGAAGTGTCTGTTTGTAACTTTCAATTAGCAATGTTTTACTAAATGCATATGAAGAATACTGAAAACGCCAATGCAATTAAAAAAAAATTGTCTGTCTGTCTGTCCGCATGTCTGTTTGTTCCGGCTCATCTCTGAAACGGCTGGAGGGATATTGACGAGACTTTCACTGGTAGATAGCTAAAGTTATAAGGATTAACTTAGGCTACTTTTCATCATCATCATCGTCATCAAACTAATGATCTCCGAATCGGCTGGACCGACTGTTTTTGGCCGGAGCATTCACCGGCTTAGCTTATGTTAGTAGGAGTAATCTATACATATAAATTAATAATATTATAAAGAGGAATGATTTGTATTTTTGTATGTAACTCAAAAAGTACTGGACCGATTTTAATCAAATTCTTTTTTCATTAGAAAGCTACATTATCACTGAGTAACATAGGCTATATAAAAATCAATGTTGCTGTTTATTAGTCTCGTTAAAACTATTTTTGGTCTTGAAATATTCGTTCGTCCCGCGAAGGTTTACACGGTTTCCATGCTCAACGAAGTGGGCACGGGTCAGCTAGACTATAATATATATAAAAGAAAGTCGTGTTGGGTACACTATTTATAACTAAAGAACGCGGGTCCCGCGTTGGGTTTTCCGCGTTGCGGGTTCCGTGTTTTTTTTAGTTTGTTTTAGTCATAAACTATTTTTATGCTCAACGAAGTGGGCACGGGTCAGCTAGTTTATAACAGACAGAACATGTTACAGAAATTGACAGCGATAGCGATGACGGCGACAATTTATAAAATAAAATATTACCAAAATACATATATTTGTTTTATTTCTCTTTTTTTAGATATACTAAGTACTATAAACGAGAGGAATCGATCCGGAAATATTCCATTTTCGTATCGAATAATTTCGCACGTCACTATTTAGTACTTGTCATAACGTTGCAACACTGAATGTGTCAAATCTGGAATCGAATTAAAATTCCGACTATAGTTATTGTATACTAGCTGACCCTTGCCCACTTCGTTGAGCATACTCGCTACTTCGCTACGCGGAACCCGCAACGCGGGAACCTGGAACCCGCAACGCGGGAACCCGGAACCCGCAACGCGGGAACCCGGACCCGCAACCCGCAACGCGGGAACCCGAAACCCGCAACGCGGAACCCGCAACGCGGGAACCCGTAACCCGCAACGCGGGAACCCGAAACCCGCAACGCGGGAACCCGGAACCCGCAACGCGGAACCCGGAACCCGCAAATCGGGAACCCGGAACCCGCAAATCGGGAACCCGGAACCCGCAACGCGGGAACCCGGAACCCGCAACGCGGGAACCCGGAACCCGCAACGCGGGAACCCGGAACCCGCAACGCGGGAACCCGGAACCCGCAACGCGGGAACCCGGAACCCGCAACGCGGGAACCCGGAACCCGCAACGCGGGAACCCGGAACCCGCAACGCGGGAACCCGGAACCCGCAACGCGGGAACCCGGAACCCGCAACGCGGGAACCCGGAACCCGCAACGCGGGAACCCGGAACCCGCAACGCGGAAACCCGCAACGCGGAACCCGGAACCCGCATCGCGGAACCCGGAACCCGCAACGCGGGAACCCGGAACCCGCAACGCGGGAACCCGGACCCGTAACGCGGAACCCGGAACCCGCAACACGGAAACCCGGAACCCGCAACACACGGAACCCACAACGCGAAACCCTAACGCAGAACCCGCAACGTTCACGAAACGCTGTCAAATGGAATTTATTCCATTTGACAGCTTTTTAGTATCCTATGTCCGTCTACTTGCTCTAAGCTACTTCCTCACCAATTTTCAGCCATATCGATAAAGCCGTTCTTGAGTTATAAATAATTTAACTAACACGACTTACTTTTATACATATAGATGTATAGATTACTCCTACTAACATAAGCTAAGCCCGGTGAATGCTCCCGTCACAGTAGTGACAGTCGGTCCAGCCAATTCGGTGATCATTAGTTAGATGATGATGATGATGATGATGATGATGATGAAAAGTAGCCTAAATTAATCCTTATAACTTTAGCTATCTACCAGTGAAAGTCTCGTTAAAATCGGTCCAGCCGTTCCAGAGATTAGCCGGAGCAAAGAGACACGCTGACAGACAGATATTTTTTTTTAAATTACATTTTCGTTTTCAGTAAATATCGTTGCCAATGCAAAAAAAAAGCAGAAGATATCGTTTAAAATGTCATATGCATTTAGAAAAACGTTGCTAAATTTATTGAAAGTTACAAACTGACACTTCAATTTTATTTATTTGTATAGATGTATAGATTTAGAAAACCTCCCCAATCTTGGCGTTTCCACTGACGCGGGGCGCATAGGAACTTAGTGGTTCCCAAGCGGAGTGGAGCGGAGATTTCGAGCATAGTGATTGGTCAATTCGGGTACCGCAAGCTCCTGTCCGCCTCGCCCCGCGTCAATGGAAACGCAGCCAAACGTCTATAACGTCTAACAGTCGTCATGGTAACAATGTTGTTTACAAATGGAAAACAAAAATTATGAAATGCTATACATACCGTATTTATATCAGCTTAAACTATTTGGATTCATGTTTTTGTTAATCCGAATAATTTTATTAATCCAAATAGTTTAAGCTGATATAAAAACGGTATTTATAGCATTTCATAATTTTTATTTTCCATTTGTAAACAATGTTGTTACCATGACACCCGTGTCATATAAACTGGCAACGACGTGAATCGATCGAGCCCAGGTTCAAACCCCGCGTGACCATCACGTATTTTCTTCTTTTTTCTAATTTTCTGCTTATTTTTTTCAACATTTTCTTTCATAATAACCTTTTCGTGAGTCGTGACAATAACGAACATACCGTAAAAAAAAATTGCGAAATTGGTCAAGCCGTTGTCGAAGCGCACACGATGTAAGAAATTTTGGAGGTCGTTTTTTTATACTTTGGGCTACATTTTTGGGGTTTTAGTAAGGAACCCTATTTTTTTTAAACATATAATATAGCCTATGTTCAGCGCTAGGAATGTAGCTTTCCAACGGTGAAAGAATTTTTCATATTGGTTCAGTGGTTTCCGAGCCTATTCCATTCAAACAAACAAACAATCAAATGTTACCTCTTTATAATATTAGTATAGACGAGCATCGACCATTTCTGGTACTAGGTACCTAGTCGAGGTAAAAACTAAAAAGTGTCTAACGAAGATTCCATTTCTTGTCATAATCATAAAATATAGGTAGTCCGATTTACTTTAAGCATTTTAAGTAGCGAGAGGCCCGCGTGGGCGGCGCGCGGCGCACGCACACATAGACGATCTCACTCACACATCGATAGCGGGCGTGAACCACGTGATCAAGGCGCATTGGAGACGGCAACAAACTTTTCAAATACCTATTTTTCATTTCTCTCGTCCGTGTGGTTTCCTCTTAACTTTAAACACGAATTTAACCGCCGAAGATTATTTATTTACTTTTAATGTCATTGGCGGTTACAAAAGCTTATATTTTAATAGATATATTTTGTTTGTAAAATCTCGTAAACTAATATGATTGTGTAACTTTTGTAACATCCATGATTTATTGCTTTTGCCTTTTTCGCAGATTAGATTAGATATACAAACACTTGCTGTCTCTGAACTTCGACAGTCTTTGTTCTGTATTTACCTACTACATCAGTCTACCCCTACATAATAAATTTTATAAGGTTCAAAATTAAAGGTTTATGTAGGTATTAAACATTAGATATTACAATACTAAGTAGCTACCTAATATCGCTAAATAATGGGGGTTTAGTTAGTTAGTTAGAATTCTTCAGCTAGGCCACCACTTAGGAGTTAGGGGTATGAAAATAGCTTACAATAAATTCATATACCTATTATATAAGAACCGCACTGCGGACAATATCGACAAAATATTTTGTGATACTTGTGCTTTTTAAATTGTTGAAGTCGGTTTTTTTAAACGTAGTTTCATTTAGATTTTTTACTTTTTCGTTTCTCTAAGCTATAAGTCAAAGTAGTAAACTGATAAATCCGTTTTGTAGCTACGATGCTACAGGCAGACTGACAGACACCATATTTATAATTTCCACCTCCTTTTTGTGTCGAGAGTAATTTATAAATGCGAAAGTGAAAAACTTCCAAATTAGCCGCACAGAAACTACATACTTACCTACACAAATCATCGAAATAAAAAATGTACCGACAAGACGTGTTAATTCGTTAAAATTTTTGGTATGGTATTTGGCTCATAAAATATAGTGTTGCAACAGAACTCTGCTTCCGCTTCCGCTTCTGCAGAAGTTCCGCATGTTTTTTCACTTCCGTTTCTGTTTCTGGTTCCGCAAACTTTATAACAGAACTCTAAACGGAAGCGGGCAGAGAGCGGTGAGGTGCGGTGCAGCCGATGCAACGGCAGGGCGGCGCGGGCGTTGCGATTGAAGACATTTTAGTGCAGCCTTCTACTTCTAAATCATCATCATCATCATTACAAGTATTGGAATCAATTTTAAGTGTAAATGAAGAAAAGGAAGAAGACTCTTCTACAGCTAATGATGGTGACCATTTACTTTTAGAGATACAGTCACACCTTCGGGATTACAAGAAAGAGAAAAGACATGAGGATCCTTTTATGTGGTGGAATGGAAATGCACACAAATACCCCCTAAATATATTTTCCCTATAGTTTGCCAATACTTATCAGCTCCCCCCAGCAGTGTAGCCAGCGAGCAATTATTTAGCGGAGCTGGTTTAATATAATAATATGAAGAACATCGAAATAGGCTAAAAGGTGAAAAAGCGGCCAAGTTACTATTTATTAAATATAACTTGCCTCTATTTAATTTTGACTACTAATCCTTTAAGGGAAATCCTTTAATCCTTGCCTCAAACCATTTATATTTTACTACTAGAAATTTAATAATAAAAAATCTAAAAAAAAATCAAAATTTTGCTTTTTCTATATAGGATTAAGGCTTCCGTTTCCGCTTCCGTTTCTGCTTCCGCATCCGTTAAGATTTACCTTTGACATCTGTTTCCGTTTCTGCTTCCGTTATGCCAGTTCCGTTGCATCACTAATAAAATACAAACTACAGCGCCAAACTATGTAAAGTTTTTATAGGACCAAATAACAGCTATTCTGCGTCGAATAAAAATATAATCGCACAAAACGGGTCATTAACCTCAGAGTAATCGGTGTACATACATTAAAAAAAGCCGAATTGAGAACCTTCTCCTTTTTTGCAAGTCGGCTAAAAATCAGTTGCGTTGTATTTCTGTCTAGCGAGCAGACACAGTAAGCCGACCTTGATTACCTCAGTAGCGCAGTCATGGTTGAGCGCGTTGGTCGCGAGAGGTTGCGTGTTCGAATCCCGCCGAGGGAAAAAAAAGGTTTTCAAATGTTCCTGGGTCATGGATGTAGGTATATTCAATTTGTGTATAATACCTATAATAAAAAAATTAAAATATGTGTAGGTATAGTATAAAAGTATTAAATATATTTCCGTTGTCTGGTACCTGTAACACAAGTTCTTCGGATACACACGGGGCCAGATTGACGTGGTGTGAAGCGTCCATAGATATTATTATTATTATTATTATTACAGTAAGCGATTTTAGCTGCCTATGGCTGGCCCACGTCAGTGAAGTTACATGGGATTTTAACTTCCAACCTATATTAGACTAGCTGACCCTTGCCCACTTCGTTGAGCATACTCGCTACTTCGCTACGCGGAACCCGCAACGCGGGAACCTGGAACCCGCAACGCGGGAACCCGGAACCCGCAACGCGGGAACCCGGACCCGCAACCCGCAACGCGGGAACCCGAAACCCGCAACGCGGAACCCGCAACGCGGGAACCCGTAACCCGCAACGCGGGAACCCGAAACCCGCAACGCGGGAACCCGGAACCCGCAACGCGGAACCCGGAACCCGCAAATCGGGAACCCGGAACCCGCAAATCGGGAACCCGGAACCCGCAACGCGGGAACCCGGAACCCGCAACGCGGGAACCCGGAACCCGCAACGCGGGAACCCGGAACCCGCAACGCGGGAACCCGGAACCCGCAACGCGGGAACCCGGAACCCGCAACGCGGGAACCCGGAACCCGCAACGCGGGAACCCGGAACCCGCAACGCGGGAACCCGGAACCCGCAACGCGGGAACCCGGAACCCGCAACGCGGGAACCCGGAACCCGCAACGCGGGAACCCGGAACCCGCAACGCGGAAACCCGCAACGCGGAACCCGGAACCCGCATCGCGGAACCCGGAACCCGCAACGCGGGAACCCGGAACCCGCAACGCGGGAACCCGGACCCGTAACGCGGAACCCGGAACCCGCAACACGGA
>LR994579.1:24552553-24553944 GCA_905187575.2 Celastrina argiolus
TTGGGGGGAACGTGTCAACATGTATATAAAACAAAATTATAATAATTTAAATTTGTATATATAAAATTATGTCTGTATAAGTAAGTTTGTCCACTAATTAAACTAGCAACTGCTCTTAATAAAGGGACAGCTGGTCTCTAAAAAAAAAAAGTAATATGTGTAAATAAAGGGACAGCTGGTCTCTAAAAAAAAAAAAAGTAATATGTGTAAATAATAAAAAGTAGAAGAGATATATATAAAATGTAAATGACCTCAATAAAAGTCTTGTCCTAGTATAGTATTAAAATATCCCTAGTAATAAAACTTATACCTAACAACTGCGCCAAAAATGACGCAGCTGG
Organism: Celastrina argiolus; assembly: GCA_905187575.2. Taxonomy (NCBI): domain Eukaryota; kingdom Metazoa; phylum Arthropoda; class Insecta; order Lepidoptera; family Lycaenidae; genus Celastrina; species Celastrina argiolus. The sequence goes on from LR994579.1 coordinate 24,552,895, forward strand.
TCCTACTTTGGTCAGTTATAAAGTGGTTCCTTATGTCACTAATAGTCGCCCTAATAAGGGACAACTGGTCCGTATATACTAACACCTACCTAGTTAAAACTTAAAACTAACAACTGCGTCTAAAAAGACACAGTTGGTCCTAATACTAGTGACTATTTGTTCGGCTTTTCGCCCCGTTTTAATACTCTAATAGTTGGTTTAAGTAACCCACCCCAAAAGAATGCGATTTAAGTTTTTAGTTTTAAGTTTTATATTTAATAATGTTCCTGTACGTTTTTAAAAGCAATGACACTCGTGCGTTTTCGATTTATTTTAAGATTTAATTTTATGTTTTTGCTTATATCTCTGTTATTTTGTTAAAAACTAGCCAAAAGTGTATTATATATTGTGTGTTATTAAATTTACTAATGTTTTTTACTGATTTCCGACCCTATAATTATCTATTTTTAGAAATAATACTACGGTTTTGAATTTAATAAAGCGCCTGTGGAAAAGTAAAAGCAACACGCCAGCCGCTCGGTGTCCTCGGCTTATCTCCAAGTTCGATCTTGGGGGCGTGTCGGGGGCGTGTCAGGGCTGCGTCGTGTTTGAAATTTAATATTTCTACAAACGAGCTTTCTTATTGCCTGATGGAATTAAGTGTTTTATTATGAATTGAATATGTGTTTTATTTAAATGTTGTTTATTATTATTATTTACCCGTATTTAAGTTATTTTGCCTACTAAAAAGTTTTAATATCTATTTATTTAATGTTATTGTTTATTGAATTCTAATAATTTTACTATTAATTTTATTTGCTATTTATTTATTTATTTATTTATTCTATATTTATGTTTTATTTGTTTATTACTTAAGTTTTATGTTACTAGAATTATTTAATTTTTATACTATTTATATATTCTAATTTATATATTATTAGTGTTTATTCACTTTATTACTATTTAATTACAATGGTGTTAATGAATTTATATTATTTTCTTATTTAAGTATTTTAGTTAAAATTTAATATTATTAATTTAAAGAACTATGTCATTTGCAGCCCTGAAATC
>LR994580.1:0-37500 GCA_905187575.2 Celastrina argiolus
ATCCGGAGAAAACTGGAGAAAACCTAAAAATCTAGATTTCGACCTAGGAGATCTAGATTCGCAAAGGAGCACCGGGCCGGCACTACGGGTCAACCCTAGCAGCCGGGAGAAGAAGAAACACAGTTAAGTGGGATTTAAGGACATTTTAGATGCAGAAATTTAGGATAGTATAAGAAATTGTTAAAAATTAAATAGAAGGGAAATAGAAGTAAAAGTAAAGTAAATATATATGGAAAGTAGACAGACTAAGGATTAAGGTAGAAAAAGCCCTATTAGCGTAAGTAGAATAGTTAAGTAGATATTTAAATTGTAAAGTGAGATTCTAAAATTAAGTGTAAGTCCATATAGAAAAAACAGTTGTGTAAACTCCGCCCACTAGGAACGCCCATTTATTGCAAAAAACGGCGGAACCGGCAGTTATTTTATATTTTCAGGTAGTCTACAGCATTACTGAAACCAAAAGGGACCCACCCCAAAAATTTCACAGTGAACCCTAGAACATAGAATCAGTTAGAAACAAAAAACAACTTATTATCGTGACGTCACAGAATAGGCGGAGTTTGGTCATTTTCAGGGCTGCAAATGACGAAGTTCTGAACCTTATATATTAAAAGTAATAAAAATTTAACAAACTAAATACAGTAACATACAGCAATATTATATTAGTAAACACTATTTATATAGTAATAAAAACAAATTAATAAATATAAAAACAAAATATAAGTAAAAATTAAAATTAAACATAACATAAATTAATAATAATAATAGATAAATAAATTAGAAAAACAGAACACGTAGTTTAAAAGATTAAAATAGTAAAAATCAATAGTAAATAGTAAATAAATAAATAAATAAATAGATACATAAACAAAAAAAAAAAAAAAAAAAACTTTTCCCAAAAAAAAAAAAAAAATTACATTATTACAATATAGTATACATTTTTAGCAAACCATACCCGTTACCATTCTTATTAAAACATATCAAAACTAACATAACTCACTAATATAAATAACAAAACATACAAATAATAGTAAATATATAGCAAAATATAGCATATAATATTAATAATATAATAACAAATCCTTAAAATACAATACTTCGAATATCTCAAATAAGTTTCAGGTGTAAGTCTAACCAAACATACAACATTAGCCAAAAGTCAGAACTTCATACTCCACCTATCGCGAAACACTTAAAATAAAGTCTTTTGGCAACCCTAACCCAGCCCTAGCACAACGCCCCGCCCTTAACAGATAACACAACCAACGCGATCGCAGTATTAAATAGGCCCCGCCCCGAACGTGTCATTCGTACATTAGACACTCGACGCCATCATAGTAACAGATAGGCCCCGCCCCGTACTCGTATCTATAGTCCAGCCCTACATTACAATTAATATTAACATTTATTAAAAACCTAAATTTAAGTTGAATTTAAATGATAAACAATTGGATTATTTTCAATAAATATAAATAAAAACAAACTTAATTAATTAAAACACAAATCTCATATTAAAACAGTAAATATAACTTTTAAATTCTTAAACAAATTAAAATAAATACCTAAATAACCAATAACATCTATACAAAACTTAAATCCCTTATAAATAATAAATAATATAAAATAAATTGCAGGTTAAAACACCCAAAACATTAAATAAATATTCTTAATAATAAAAGTAGGAATTCATAGTCTCGAACCTGACTATAGATACGGCCGTTATCTCAGATAAGACACTCGAAGCGGACAACACGCCCGCGACACGCCCCCTTGGAACACAAAGTAGGCCAAGGTCGAAACGTTTTCAGGGCTGCAAATGATATAGTCTTTAATAGATAATAAATTTTAACAAAAAAGTTAGAAAATATTAATAAATATTAAATATCATTATAATAGGTAAAAATAAATAATTAACTAAGAGTAGTAACATATAAACTAAGTAGTATAATAGTGCAAATCTAAATTAATAAATTCAAATAATACTTTTTAATAACACAAAAACTAAATAAATAGACAAATAATACGTAAAAATTTAAATAAATACATAAATAAATAATAAAAATAATAAAATAATATTAAAACTTTTTTTCGGAATTTAGTAAATAGTAACGTAAATAAATAGGTTTAAAACATCTCATCAGTCAAAATAGTTTAAAACAGCTAAATAATAATAATAAATAACATCCAAAACAAAATATACACATATTGAGCAATAAAATACTCATTCCCATCAGGCAACAAAAAGTTCATTTATAAGATAAACCAAAAATTTCTAACACGACGCAGCCCTGACACACCTCCGACACGCCCCCGTCACGCCCCCGAGATCGACTTGGAGACAGGCCGCGGAGCGTGCGGATTGCTTTTAAATATCAACAGGCGTATTATTAAAATCAAAAGTATAAGGTTTTTTCGGAAGATAGATAGATATAGGACAACATATTAATATAAAACAGTAGATAAATAAATAATACATATTATAATACACCTTCTCGACAAATAAACCTACGTAGAATATAGTAAACAGCATAAATAATAAATAAAATCGGAAAATAATTCTCAAACTCATAAAATAGATTGCTAATTAAAATTGACAGGAACTTCCCCTGAATATTTAATATTAAATTTAAATTGACACCCTCCTGTTTCTGGGGTGGGAACCTTGACTACCTGAATATACTTGATCATACCTGACTATACCTGATTATACCTAGAATTAAGACCACCTACTTCATTTTTGGAGCAGTTGTTAATTTTAAGGCTTAGCTTAAGGTTTTATTGTATACATTGACCAGTTCGTTCTTTATTAAGGCAACTGTTAGCGATTAAGGATAACATAAGACAGAGGACCTTTATTGAGGTCACTCTTACACATTTTAATCTTTACACTCACTAACTAGCTGCTTCTTATTAAGAGTAGCTTTTAACCTAGGTAATTGACCAACCTAATCTAATTAGAAAAATTTACTGTTTATAATTTAAGCTCCTTCATACATACATAATATACTAGGCAAATAGTACTAATTATTAGGTTAAATTTGACACTTTACAAATAGACTGACATTTTATCTAATACATTTTATCTTGTCTAATTACTTTATTCTATTATTTTATTATTTATTAATTACTTTTAATAATTACATTGACATTATAATTTTATTTATTTTATTTATTTATTTAGACATTTTTAATTTTGACACTTATATATTGATTCTATATAATATATTTGGACAGTGCCCTCTACACACTGTTCAAGTACTTACGGACGAATCCCCCTATCAAAATGTTTAGATCCCCAGCTCACACACAACCCAACCCTACACAGAGAGAAGCCGAAACCCCCATTTCCTGCATGAATAAAACCATCACAGTAAGGCGGAGTGTTGGTGAGATAGAGGCTAGGCTGACCCCTCAGGCAGACAAAATAGTAAATAAAACACCATTTTCGGAGGCCAAAGGTTGCCTAAGTAGTATCAGAATCCAAATAAATAACTCTAGGAACATTAAGACAGAGATTAAGAACACGGTGATTGAAAAGGCCGAAAGGCTCTTCCAGATAGTGAAGGAACTCCAAGGAGCACTTTCACTGCCTGAAAGAGGCGATCAAAGCCAGAACAGCGGAGTGGAGGGGAAGGCGAAGGCGAACAACAGAGTGGAGAAAGATGAATGTGAGAGATGTAAGAAAGGTTGCAACTTTGACCCGGCCCCCCTCGCTGGGAAGGTTGAGGAAACCAACCGACTGGTGAGGGAGAGCGAGCGAAAGATAGAGAGGCTGACAGAAATGATAGAAAGAGCTACACTGGAAAAACCTACCTATGCGAGTGCAACCTCGGTAGGGACGGACGGACGGACAAAGCGTCCAGAAACAACCGCACTACACTCAGTGGTAGTATCTGCGAAGGATGAAATGGAGACAGGTGATAGAGTGATAGAAAGGATAAGAGATGTGATGGATGCTACGGAGGGCTGGGTAAAAGTAGAGAGAGTGAGAAAGGTGAAGGATAGGAAGGTAGTGATAGGATGTGCGAACAAGGAAGAAAGAGAGAAAGTTAAGAATAGGCTGAAAGAGGCACCAGAATTGCAAGTGGAAGAAATGAAAAATAAGGACCCCTTGCTGGTCCTCAGGGATGTGATGAATGTCAATTCCGACGAGCTTATTTTAAAAGCTCTGAGGAATCAGAACAGTCACATCCTTGAGGGACTGCAAGGAGAGGAGGGAAGGATGAAAGTGATATACAGGAAGAGAGCAAGGAACCCCCTACAGAGCCATATAGTGATGAGGGTGTCCCCCGAAGTATGGAAGAGGTTGAAGAATGAAAGGGTGTATGTCGACTTGCAAAGGGTGGAGGTTCATGACCAAAGCCCACTCGTGCAGTGCTCCCGTTGCTTAGGTTATGGGCATACGAAGAGATGGTGTAAGGAGGAAGAGGAGAAATGTGGCCATTGTGGCGGTCCTCATAAGAGGACTGATTGCCAACAGTGGTCAGAGAGAGCACCCCCGATTTGCTGCAACTGCGTAGCGGCGGGGATAAGCAACGCGGAGCACGGTGCGTTTAGCGAAGAATGTCCGGTGCGAAAGAAGTGGGACACCCTCGCTCGCTCGATGGTGACGTACTGCTGAGGTGATTGCACGGGACAGTAGCAGGGACTTCCAGTACCAATTTCTGCAGTCGAACCTCCGGAGGAGCCAACTGGCTACTAAGGAGCTCATGCTCGAGGCCGCCAGGCGTAAGGCTTGCGTTGCGTTGCTCCAAGAGCCCTATGTGGGGGGGACTCGGAGTATGAGGAGCTACCCAGGAGTGAGGATCTTCCAAGGCACTGCTACGAATGGAGGCGTGGTAAAGGCGGCGATAGCCGTCTTTGACCCCGATGTCGATGTCGTCCAACATCCAACGTTGACGACAACGAACATCGTAGTCGTCAGCATTCGTACCAGAGCCTGGAAGATTAATGTAGTCTCCCTATACTTCGAGCCCGACAAGCCCATCGGGCCCTACCTTGACCGTCTTGTCGGAATAGCGGAGACGCTGGGAACCGACATGATGGTCATGGGGGGCGACGCCAATGCGAAGAGCCCGTGGTGGTGTAGCCAGGTGGAGGACCTGCGGGGAGTCGAGCTGTCAGGCGTGCTGGAAGGACTAGGAATGGAGATACTGAACCATGGCGACATCCCCACCTATGATGTAGTAAGGGGGGGTACTAGGTGTTGCAGCTACGTTGATGTGACGGCGTGTTCCAGGGACCTGCTGAACCGAGTGGTCAACTGGTCAGTCGAAGTCGGGCTTACAAGCTCAGACCATAATGGCATAGTGTTCAACATCAGACAACATAAATCAACAGGCACAGACATAAAACGAACAACACGCATTTATAACACACGCAAAGCAAACTGGGTGGAGTTTAATAATAAACTCCCCCAGCTAATGCAAGACAGACAATTAACTCTACAGAGCATTGACACAATACAAAGCACACAACAAATAGATGATACACTAGACAAATACACGGAGGCAATCACACAAGCATGTCAAAACACCATACCAAACAAAAAACACACACAAACACTAACTATGCCATGGTGGACAGAGGAACTCGCGGAGATGAAAAAACAGGTGGCCACAAGGAAACGCAGAATACGGAACGCAGCGCCAGTCCGGAGAGATCACGTAGTCGCGCATTACCTGGAAATGAAAGAGATGTATGAGAATGCGGCGAAGGATGCGCAAGAAAGGAGTTGGAAGGAGTTTTGCCAGAGGCAGGATAGGGAGGGGGTCTGGGAGGGGATCTACAGGGTGATGAGTAGAGCGAGCGGTAGAGAGGAGGATCTCCCCCTGGTTAGGGGAGGGAACCCCCTCGATGCCGCAAGCTCAGCTGAGTGGCTGGCTGAGGCCTTCTACCCGGAAGACCTGGAAGACGATGAAATCGAGTGTCATCGCCGCGTACGACGTCAGGCGGAGTCCTTGGACTGCGCGACGTCGGAAACGGAGAGTGAGCCCCCTTTCATCGTCGAGGAATTGAATAAGGCCGTAAGGTCCTTCAATCCTAAGAAGGCTCCCGGGTCGGATGGTCTCACCGCTGACATCTGCTCTCACGCTGTGGGTTGTGACCCTGTATGGTTCCTTGCACTGCTGAACAAGTGCCTCGCCCTAGCCTACTTTCCCAAAAGGTGGAAGGAGGCGACGGTAGTGGTGCTTCGGAAGCCGGGCAAGGAATCATACAGCGTCCCCAAATCCTACAGACCCATCGGCCTTCTTCCCGTCTTTGGCAAGATTTACGAGAAGATGCTGGTCGCCCGACTTAGGCACCACGTGCTCCCCGGCATCAATCCGCGCCAATATGGCTTTATGCCCCAAAAGGGCACCGAAGACGCGCTCTATGCCTTGGTGAACCACATCAGGAAGAAGAGGGAGGAAAGAAGGCTGACTGCTGTGGTATCGCTGGACATAGAGGGCGCCTTTGATAGTGCTTGGTGGCCGGCCATAAAGGTGCGGTTGGATGCGGCGGGGTGCCCGGGAGGCTTGAGGCGGGTCATCAGCAGCTACTTGAGTGAAAGATGCGTGAGTGTTAGATATTCTGGTCAGGAAGTGAAGAGGGGGACCAGCAAGGGGTGCGTACAGGGCTCAATCGGGGGACCGATCCTGTGGAACCTCTTGCTGGATCCGCTCTTATGGAAGATGATGGATGAAAGAGTGTATTGTCAGGCGTTTGCTGATGACGTGGTCCTCGTGTTCGACGGTGAGACCGCACTGGAAATCGAGGGGCGTGCCAATGCCGTACTCGCCAAGGTGCTGGAGTGGGGCGTCGAACAGAAGCTGAGGTTCGCACCGCACAAGACGTGTGCGATGCTGGTTACCCGGAAGCTGAAGTTCGACGTACCACGACTGCGCATGGGCGAGGCCGATATTGGCATGTCCGACGAAATAAAGGTGCTAGGTCTCATCATCGACAAGGGGCTCACGTTCAATCGGCATGTAAGTGAAGTATGTAAGAAAGCGTATGGTAGATATAAGTTGTTGGCCAGAACTGCAAAAGTGAGCTGGGGACTCAGTCCGGAGGTTATAAGGACCATTTATAATGCGGTCATAGAACCTACGGTCCTTTATGCGGCACCAGCGTGGGCACAAGCAGCGCACAAGATCGGGATAAGGAAGAGCTTTGGGACAGTACAGAGGGGGTTTGCTCAGAAGATATGCAAGGCCTACCGAACGGTCTCCCTGAACTCTGCACTCATCCTGGCTGGGATGCTCCCCCTTGACCTCAGAGTGCGCGAAGTCGCGGCACTTTATGAGGTCAAGAAGGGGCTGTCCCTTCCGGGGGTGGGAGACAGGGAGATCGAGCGGATGGCCAGCATACTTGAGGCACCGCATCCTGCCCGAGAGAGGGAACTGGTGTTCGGACTGGTAGACGGTGGGGATAGTGTGGATGACGTGGGTTCTTTTGACCTACGTATCTACACGGACGGGAGCAAGATTGATGGCAAAGTCGGAGCAGCGCTATCCCTGTGGGATGGCGATGCAGAGACGAAAGCCATCAAACTTGCCCTCTCGTCCTACTGCACCGTTTACCAGGCCGAGCTCCTGGCCCTCAACCGGGCGGTATGCGAGGCCTTGAAGAGCAAACGCCCCTCAGTCGGCGTCTTCAGTGACTCCAGGTCGGCACTCCAGGCGGTCACTCTCGGTTCCCTCCATCCCCTCGCCGTCCAAACCAGGCTAAGCCTGATGGACGCGCGGACCCAAAATAGGGAAATATCCCTATTTTGGATCAAAGCGCACGCGGGGATGCAGGGAAATGAGAGAGCGGACCAGTTAGCCAAGGAGGCCGCCCTGGGGTCAAGGAAGAGGCCAGACTACGACGCGTGTCCTGTCTCATTCGTGAGGCGAGACCTCCGGAGAGGGACGCTAGACGAGTGGGACAGGAGATACGTCTCCGAGAGCACAGCCGCAGTCACAAAGCTCTTCCTGCCGAATGTCCGCACGGCATACAAAGTATTACGGAACACCACTCCAAACCGACACACTACACAGATTATGACAGGACACGGTGGGTTCTCCTCATACTTGCATCGTTTCAAGCGCAAGGAGGACCCAACGTGTCCTTGTGACAACGAAACGGATGAGACAATTCCACACCTACTGTTCGAGTGCCCAATTTTTGCAAGAAATCGATATGATTTCGAGCAGGAATTGGGCGCAGAAATGGAGGTGGGGAATATGTCTCATCTGTTGTCGAAGGCAAATAAGAAAAGGTTCCTTAAGTTCTGCAAAAGTATATGTATTATTGTTAATAAAAGAAACGGCAGCAATGTGACAAAAATGTAAAAATACCCACTACAGTAAAAAATTAATGTTAATTTGATGTTGTAATAAGGAAATTGAAAAAAAAAAAAAAAAAAAAAAAAAAAAAAAAAAAAAAAAAAAAAAAAAAAAAAAAAAAAAAACCTTAAAAAAAATAATAAAAAAAAAAAAAATTGCAGAAAATAAGAACTTTTGACTATTTTATTGTGTGGATGGATGGATGAAATATGAATATGTGAAATTAAATGAATAGGAATATATGAAATACTTTTGAAAAAATAAGCAAACTTAGAATATGCAAAACAAACATTGTAAATGCCTAACAGGCAACATAATAAAAAATTTTAATTCAGAGAATAATTGATGATGCGCATGAAAGGACCTTATTTATGATAGGGGGATGAAAAGAAAAAAAAAAAAAAAAAAAAAAAAAAAAAAAACCTAACCTACCCTAACCCAACCTCACCTAACCTAACCTAACCTAACCTAACCTAACCTAACCTAACCTAACCTAACCTAACCTAACCTAACCTAACCTAACCTAACCTAACCTAACCTAACCTAACCTAACCTAACCTAACCTAACCTAACCTAACCTAACCTAACCTAACCTAACCTAACCTAACCTAACCTAACCTAACCTAACCTAACCTAACCTAACCTAACCTAACCTAACCTAACCTAACCTAACCTAACCTAACCTAACCTAACCTAACCTAACCTAACCGCCGGACAGATGGACGCCCTTCTGGCAGAGACAGCGAAGATGGTTAGGCAAAGCCTGTATTTATTAAACCAATCAAAAAATTTAAAAAGCGAAATTAAAGTAGGATTAACGGAAAACATTACAAGCATCACTAAAAAGATTGGAAAAATTGCGGTTATAAATAGAAAAAGAATGAGTTTAGATAGTAGCGAAGTAGGAAAACAGAGCACAGTAGGGATGGGAAAGGGGGGCCAAGAAAACAAGGAATGTGGATGTAAAAGTATGTTAAGGGAAATGTTCCAGGAATTAAGAAAAGAGTTAGAGGAAAAATTCGAGGATGTAAAGAAATCAAATAGGGACATGGTAGATGAATGCAAGGGGATCAGAGCGGAAGTGATAGGTAGAGTGGAAGAGATCAGAGAGAAGAATGAGGAAGTAGCTAAGGAAAATATAGTACAGTTGGAAAGGGTAGCTGAAGAGTGGAGGGGGGTTAGGGCTACGGCAGAACCGCAACTCGTGTCATATGCGAGTGCGGTCAGTGGTGGTGGGGCCCTTCAGGCCTCACCATCGGAGCCGAGGTGCGTGACCCTCCACTCTTTAGCTGTCACGGACAAGGAAGATTTTATGACGGGAGCGGAAATAATAACAGGACTAGGAAAAATTATAGACGCGAAAAAAGAAGGAATAAAAATAGACAGAATCAGGAAAGGAAAGGGGAGAAAAGTCATTTTAGGTTTTAGTAACAAAGAGGACAGGGAAAAAATTAAAAGGAAAATAGAGAAGGGTAATACAAATTTGAATGTAGAGAGAATGGAGAATAAGGATCCCCAAGTGGTGCTGTATGGGGTGCTCAAGACGAATTCCAACGAGGATATCCTCGGGGCAATTCGGTCCCAGAATGAGCACCTCATACAGTCGCTACTTGGTGGAAAGGAAGATAGGATGAGCGTTAAATATAGAAGGAAAGGTAAGGACGTTGACACAGAACACGTGGTGTTGACCGTGTCCCCGGGGCTGTGGCTGTGCCTCACAAAGGCGGGGCACGTCTATATAGACATCCAACGCATCCGCGTCGCCGACCAGTCCCCCCTAATACAGTGCTCGCGCTGTTTAGGGTACGGACACGGAAGGCGACACTGTAACAGCAGCGAAGGGGAGAGGTGCAGCCACTGCACCGGGGAGCACCACCAATCACAGTGTACAAGCTTAAAAGAAGGACTAACGGCATGGTGTATAAATTGTAGGAAAGAGGGGACAGATATAGGAAAGCAAGACCACAACGCGTTTAGCGCGGAGTGTCCTATTCGGCGTCGATGGGATGCCATAGCGCGAGCGGCGGTGGCTTACGCCAGTGACGATCCACACACGTAACAATAGCACTCAATTAATAATATGATATATAAATAATATAAGTATATAATAGAAGTATTAATGTAATAAAGAATATATATAATAAGGCAAATGTAGTAAGCATTGGGTGTTAATAAAAGTGTTTTGTTGCATCCAATGCAACCCTAGTAGGAAGTATAGCATGAATGTATATATAAATAATAGAAATGTATAAATATATAGTATTGGTATATATAAGTATGTACGTATTTATATTGTGTTATGAATAGTGTGAATGTAAAATAGTAGCAAGCATTGGTGACGTCAAAATGTATTTGATATTCCCATATGCAAAACGTGTATGTAAAATTTAAAAAAAAAAAAAAAAAAAAAAAAAAAAAAAAAAAAAAAAAAAATGTATTTGATATTCCCATATGCAAAACGTGTATGTAAAATTAAAAAAAAAAAAAAAAAAAAAAAAAAAAAAAAAAAAAAAAAAAAAAAAAAAAAAAAAAAAAAAAAAAAAAAAAAAAACCAACCCACTTCGCATATATATGGTTATGGTGATGCATAACAACAGCATATATGGCAAAGTAAAAAGGTATGAAATCAAGAAAGAAGAATGAATAGAAATATAATATATATAAAATATGTGTAGTATAAGAGTGAATGTAATTTAACATGTATATATACAGAATTGTAATTCAGCACAAAAACATACATGACAAATGTAATAAGTAAATAGTTAAAATAGATAAGTAATAAAGTATAATAATGTATAAATATATGAGTCATATGTAATCATTTAAAGCATAAATATGTAGCAGTATCAAATATTAAGAAAAAATTAAAATTATATAATATAACGTGTAAAAACATATCCCAAAAAGTGTAAAAATTAAGTTAAATTGTAATAGAGACAAAAAATCATCATAAATGTAAGCGATGCTGAGACGTGATGTGGATTGGGGTTGGCGTGGGCCGGTGGCAGTGGTGTGGCAGACCACAAAATTGATGTCACTACTTGTTGTAAATAAAGAGTCACAATAAGAACCGATGGGAGACTCGGCGCTGGGCGCGTAGATTTAAAGCACAAATAAAAGAGAAATAGAAATGTATGGAAAATAAAACGAATAGGAACTGAAGTAAATAAAAAGTTGTATAAGTATGTATAGTCAAAAATAAATAAATAAGAAATTAGATGGAAGGCAGACAAATAAATCGTAATCAAATAACAAATGTAAAAACTTTAAATAAAAAATGTCATAGTAAAATAGATAAGAAAGCAATTGTCCCTGTTTACGATAGGGGGAACAAGTGGGACCCACAATTTACATGGGTCCATCAATAAAAAAAAAAAAAAAAAAAAAAAAACCTAACCTAACCTAACCTAACCTAACCTAACCTAACCTAACCTAACCTAACCTAACCTAACCTAACCTAACCTAACCTAACCTAACCTAACCTAACCTAACCTAACCTAACCTAACCTAACCTAACCTAACCTAACCTAACCTAACCTAACCTAACCTAACCTAACCTAACCTAACCTAACCTAACCTAACCTAACCTAACCTAACCTAACCTAACCTAACCTAACCTAACCTAACCTAACCTAACCTAACCTAACCTAACCTAACCTAACCTAACCTAACCTTTTTTTTTTTTTTTTTTTTTTTTTTTTTTTTTTTAGGGAGGGGAAATACGTTGCGTATCCCCACCGACTCCGGGGGAAGGCGGCGGGGTATGTCGGACTCCCTCGGCGCGTGTAGAGTGCGCCGAGGTTTACCGACTAAAACCCCTCCATGCCACCTTCTGCGCCATACTGTGGGCCACGGGTACTATTACATTCTTCCGCGACCCACAAGCGCTGCCGCGTCCGGCTCTCTTCGTTGCGGCGGCCAGATACAATGCCGCCGCCTGCCTTCACCGAGGACTCCCCGGGCACCCAGGGAGCTTCTCTCTCGGGACCCTCACAAGTGGGCGGCCGATCCCCCGATCGCCGCCCACGGGTCTAGGCCTCAACGTCCATGGCTGGGGCTGGCTGAACCGCCCCCGCGACCGTGGCCTTCGGCTTTTTATGCCGGGCCTTTTTGGACGGAGCCTTACGCTTCGATTTCGTGCTGGGGGGCGGCTTCGCTGTAATACAGCCGCTACTACCCAGCACGTGCTCCTTTGGCTTGCCCGCGGCCTCGCAGACCGGGCAGCTTGGAGCAGACTCGCAGGCGGGCGCCTTGTGCCCCGGCTTCCCACAGCGGAAACAATTCCGACTGAGGTCAACCGGGCACTTACACAGCGCCGCCACGTGGCCGGTGTCGAGGCATCTGTAGCACCGCTTAGGCCTCGCGGCCAGCAGCACCACCTTCGCCACGACCCAGCCGACCTGCAACCGCCCAAAGCCCACAAGCTTCTTGGCGGCCGCCATGGGGACATAGAGCCAGAGGGATCGATCACCTCTGGGTCCCATTACGACTTTGCCCGACCGGATATTGGTGGTCGGGCAATTTCCTTCTTTGGCGACCGCCTCGACAACCTCAGCTGCCTCGGTCGCGTCGTCCAGCCCGGTGACTCTCAACTCCACACACTTCACCGGGCGACTGACCTTCGCCACTTCCGGGCCAATCACCTCTCGTAGGCGCGCCGCAAATGCGTCCGCCTTTTCGTGAGCACCCTCACCCGCAATCGTGAGGATGCGACCTCCTGTTTGGCTCTTGGATATCGTCAACCTGGGGATTTGGAATTCACCCAGGTCGACCCTCAGCCGTGCCTCCCGCAATAAGTTGGCGTAGGTCGCCCCCTGCTTTACAGCCTCCGCCTCCAAGGTGAGGGCGACGGCCGCAGTAGACGGAGGGCGGAGCCTCGCTTTCTTCTTCTTGGGGGCGGTCTTAGGTGAAGTGACCGCCCCTTTCTTCTTTTCAACCCTGCGAGCTTTATCGCGCGGGGCTTCGGCAGGCGGAGGCGCTGTATTCGCGCCCCCTTGTGCCGCTTCTCTGGCGGCCATTGAAGGCCGCTTCTTCCTTCGTGCCGTCTTTGGCGGAGCCGGTGCAGCTTGGGCCGTTTGATGGGCCGGCGCTATCGGGGCCGCCACTTCGGCAAATGTGGGCGCCGCAGTTTTTATAGACTTCGGCGTCTTCCTCTTCTCCGGTACTGGCGCTGGCGCCGGTGTGTCTTCGATGACATCGACACTATCCGACGCCAGCGGAGGTCGTCTTCTCGGCTCCGGCAAGAGCCGGTCTTCCAGCCCTGCGAGCCGCGCATTCAGCATGTTGCCGAAGGTCTCGATATTGGAGCGCGAGACCTCCGACAACATTAGCTTGATGTCTTCCTGTGGGGCGGCGGGCTTGGCCGCCTGACGCCGCAACTCTTCCAACTGGCCGCGTAGGTCGTCGACCTGTTGTTGGAGCCGCGCGTTCTGGCTCTCCAAAGCCCGCAGCTCATCCGACTCGCAGCGGCCCCTCATCTCGGCGACGGCCGTACGGATGTTGACGACCGCGTCCTTGAGGAACCGCTGGAAGGTACCCTTCAGATTTGAAGACTTTGAAGCGACTAAAGAAATCGACTCCAAAGCCCTCTCAACGCGAGCACTGAGTGCCGCGTTTGTGTCCTCACCGGTAGTTACAGAGACGGGGGGAGCCGAGCTAGACTCTCGCGCCTCCCTCGCCGCCCGTATCAATCTTGTTGCCAATTCGGCTTCCGCTTCAAGTCGAATGGCCTTCTCCTTTTCCTTATTTAGCTCAGCCTGTGCCTTGGCCAAGCCGACGTATTGGCCGGTTGTTGGAGGCCGGCCACGTCCCTTCTTTGATTTGGGCACCGCACCTGATGAGGGCGGCGCCATGTCGTCAGAGTCGGTGTTTCGTCTTTTGCGAAGACGCAGAAAATCCGGTGTTGTGGGCAGGCTCTCGGAGTCCATCGATGCGCAAGACACATCGCTGGAGTCCGAGAGACAGTCCTCACTTGTCCTGTCCTTGATACTCGCTCGAGACGACATTCGCACATCGCGCGTGAGGAGCACGCGCGGCAAGTCAGCGTCCCCTCGAGCCTTCTTCTTCTTCATCAACGCGACCATCCGCTCGAACCCATTCGGCTGCGAGACGGAAAAGTCCACGTCCTCGTCCGTCAATAAATCCGCCCCCGACGCGGTTAGGTGCGCCGGTTTCGAACTTTCGCGCGTACTCGCGCCACTCTCCTTCACCACCGCCGAAGCGGCCGCCTCTTCCCTCAACGTAGTAGTTGGCCCCTCCGTATACACGGGCCTGACTCCCGCCGAAGCGGAAGTGTGGGATTCCCCGGCATTACTGCCGGGACCCACCCGGAGATTATTTGAGCTATTACGTTCTGCCATCATTCAATCTTCGACACCCCGGGTCGCGGGCTTTTAATGTGTGTGCTCACCGTCAGAAGAGTTAAAATAAAACGAAAGATAGCGAAGTGAAGATGTGGAAAAGATAGAGTAACAAAACATAACAAAAACGAGAAGAAGATTATAAAAAGATGAGAAAATAGGAAAGACCGGCGTTCAGCCGTCTGAGTGCCTCCCCCCGCAAAAGACGCGACGAAAGGCACTCAGCCGTTGCCCAGGGACACCACGAGGAGGAACCGGTATCGCCCCCAACCTAACCTAACCTAACCTAACCTAACCTAACCTAACCTAACCTAACCTAACCTAACCTAACCTAACCTAACCTAACCTAACCTAACCTAACCTTTTTTTTTTTTTTTTTTTTTTTTTTTTTTTTTTTTTTTTTTTTTGCGACGGGGAATGCTTTTACGCATCCCAAGGAGAACGGGGACCCCCCAAGGGTATGTGGGGCTCGCTGCGGCCGAGAAGATGGTGAATTGGCCACAGCCCTACCCACTAAAACCCGTCGGTACTCTTCCGCGTACCGCTATGCCGGACCACGGGAACGCGCGAGCTTACTCCGCGACCCGACGAGCGTGCGCCTGCGTGCTAATAGCAGGCCCCTCTTCTGTGGAGCACTCGGAGGCTCCTAAGGCCGAACAGAGGCCCTTCCAGGGCTTGCGTAGGCCTAACACTCTGGTGTCGCGATGCACGAAGAGTACGCTGTGCATCGCGACCAACTCGGGAACTCGGTGCAATGAGTGACGGCGTCCCCACGCCGTCACCCCAAGTTCTTCCGCTAAGGCGGGACACTATGGCCATCTTGATTGGCCCGTCTTCGCCTTGGCCGGCTTCTCCGACGAGGGTCGAGCGCCTCCCTCTCTCTAATGCGCTCGGCCTCCTCTTTTGCGCAGATGACCTCATTGCTGAAGTCCTCCAGCGCCTTCCATCCTTGCTCACTGCTCAGCATTGCACGTAGTAGTGCTGGCAGCGAGAGGTCCTGTCCTATGGCAGCAGTGAGTGCCGCCCGTTGTCCACTCCAGGAGGGACACGCCGTGATAGTGTGCTCGGCCGTGTCCGCGTCGTTGTCGCACTGGTGACATCGCGTGTCCTCTTCTCTGTTCGCGATCTTGCACAGGTATTGACCGAAGCAGCCGTGCCCGGTCAACACCTGTGTAAGTCGGAAGGAGAGCGCACCATTCTTCCTTTGCAGCCACTCCCTTAGTACTGGGCGTATAGCCAGCACCAAGTTGACACTAACTTGAGGCTCTTGCAGCCTTTCTTCCCACAGCTGGATGCACCTCTCCTTCGCCTGGTCCCTCCACCGACGTACGGCGTCCGGAAGGGGGTTGCTGCCCCCCGCGCGTATCTCAGCGCCACGCCAGTAAACGTCGGCGAGGGCACGAGCGTCCAGGTCCCATGGGACGCTCCCGGCGAGCAGGCATGCCGCATCCTTCGATATGGTGCGGTAGCCACGCACTGCCCGCGTCGCCATCATCCTCTGGAGTCTTCCAAGGGCGAGTCGATTTTGGGACGACAAACCTTCGGCCCAGATTGGCGCACCATACATCGCCATTGAGCGCACCACTCCTAGATACAGGCGCCGACAACTTAAACTAGGGCCCCCGAGGTTCGGGAGGAGTGACGCTAGGGCCCCCGCTGACTTGCTGACCTTTTCTGATAGGCGACGAAAATGGTCCCTGAAAGTCCATCGCCCATCGAGGACCAGGCCGAGATACGTCATGGAAGACGCCACGTCAATCCTCGTTCCGCTTACAATGACTGCTAGGCCGGGCGGAGGCGCCTTCCTTGGCCCGTGGAACATCAGAGCCTCGGATTTATTGAGCGCCACCGTCAGGCCCAGCGTCTGAATCCGCCGAACAACTTGCGCGACCGCCGCTGTCGCGAGGATAGCTGCTTCGCGGTGGTTCCCGCCTCGACAGACGACCAAAGTGTCGTCGGCGTACGCGATCAGCTCCACTCCAGGTAAGTTGGCGCCGCGCAGCACAAAGTCAAATCCAATGTCCCACAGGGTCGGACCGAGAGCCGACCCCTGTGGGACGCCGCAGACCACTTCCTGCTCCTCCCAGTCCCGTCCGGTAGGGTACTGCACCGAGCGTGCCGAAAGGTAGTCGCTGATGACGTCGCGTAAATACCTCGGCACGCGGTGGTACCTAAGTCCCTCTTTTATGGTCTCCCAGGGCATGGAGTTAAAAGCATTGGAGATGTCCAGCGATACAGCTAGAACTACCCTGCCCTGGGGGATCTCCTCCTCCGTTATGGCCCTCAGCCTTGCGACCGCGTCGATTGTTGATCGACAAGATCTGAAGCCGTACTGAGCTGCGCTCAGGTCCGGGCCGACGTTCTCGAGGTGGCGGGTGAGACGCGCCACTATGACCCGCTCCAGAGTCTTGCAGATCTCGTCGATCAACACTATAGGCCGGTAAGCGGACGGCTGGTCCTCCGGTCTCCCTTTCTTTTTCAGCAGCACGAGTTTCCCGGTCTTCCAGCGCTGCGGTACTCTTCCCTGGACCAGGCATCCGGTCAAAACGGTGAGTACGTGTTCTTCCAGGTGCTTTAACGCCAGCGTCCAGACCTTTCCGGGGATGCCGTCGAGGCCGGGAGCCGTGTTTTTCAAGCCCATTTTTAGAACTGCCGCTGCCAGTTCCCCCGTCGTAACGGGCGGCACTTCCTCCGCGATGTCATGTTCCTCCGTTGGTGGTCCCATTGATGGCGGAGACCACTCGGCCCTAGATGGAAATAGGGCCGATAACACTCTGTTGCGGAGATCCGGTTGGAGGCTCTGGGTGATCGGCGGGGCAGCGGGGCGAAGCTTCTGCCTCACCCATTTGTAAGGCTTGCCCCACGGATCCTGCTCCAGTGTCTCAAGCCACTCGTCCCAGGCCTCCCTCTTTGCTGCTCGGATAGCGTCGCGAAGGGCGTGACGTGCCGTGCGGTAACCGTCGTAGATGGCGGCCTCTTCGTCGTTGGTACGATTTCGTCGCCTTCTGTATCTTGCGTAGCGACGACGGGCCGCTACGCAGGCACACCGGAGATCTCCAAGTTCAGGACGCCACCAATATGTTTGGCGCCGGGGCCTGAACGGACCAGCGCGGGGCATAGAGGCGTCGCAGATGTTATGCATCGCCTCTATCAACCACTCTACCCATCCCTCTATGTCTTCTCCAGCTGGGAGAGGAGCCCACGACGCTACAATTGCGGCCTCTTCCAGCAAGCCGCGGTCCAGTTTCTTCAGGGACCATCTCGGACCGCCGCCAGATGGAATGGGGCGATACAGCTCCGACGAGTGAGCAGAGACGTCGAAGCGGATGTACCTGTGGTCCGAGAGGGTCTCCGAGTCCCGTAGAACCCTCCAATTAGCGACACGACGGGCGACAGATGTGCTAACGAGGGTGAGGTCCACGATGGACTCACCTTGCTGCCTGACGCAGGTGCCAACAGCACCCCGGTTTGCCACGACTAGGCCATTGGCCGTCAGCCAGTCAACGACCGCGCGACCCCTCGCATCCGACGCTGGAGAACCCCATAGCGTTGACTTCGCGTTGAAGTCTCCGGCGACAATTACGGGACGAGACGCACCCTCCACGAAGGCGGTCAGACGGAGCAGGAATGCCTCGAATTCGGCCAGAGGCTTGTTTGGGGAGAAATAAACACCCACGACAGTGAAAGACCCCAAGATGACCACTACAAATCCACGGCCTCTTATTGTGTCCCCGGAGAATGGAGGCACGACTTTGGGGCCAAGAACCACAGCGACCGACGAGTCAGCGTCCCCGATCCAGTCACCCCTGGGCAGAACGCGATAGGGTTCCGCGACAACGGCGACGTCTATTCCCCACTCCAGCCTAACCTGATCCCAAAGATCCTGCGCCTGGGCGCAGTGGTTTAGGTTGCCCTGAAGGAAACGTTGGGTGCCCGTTATTGGGCTTCCATCGGGGCCGCTCCGGAGCCTGACGCCACCGTAGGTTGTGTGGCAGCGTTCGTGGGCACCCGGCTCTTTTTAGAGCCTTTCCTTTCCTTCGGGGCAGCCTTGGGGCAGGGCTTACTACCCACGCTGTGGTCCGCCGGTTTGCCGCCTGCCGCGCACAACGCGCAGTGAGGCGGGTTTCCGCATTGTCGCGACGAGTGGCCAGACTGGCCACAGCGGAAGCAGAGCTCGCCGCGGTCGGTGTCGCTGGAACAGGTCGCTCGCGTGTGGCCAACTTCGTGGCAGCGGAAGCAGCGCATAGGGCGCGCGGACAACAGCGACACGCGTACCACGACCCAACCGACGTAGACTTTGGTGTTCGGCGCCGTCACTTGCTTAGCGGCATCGACGGGGCATTTGACCCACGCCGTGCCACAACCCCTCCGGTCTAGGCGAATCTCGCCCACCTTCACCTCGTCAACTGTGCAGCCGCCCGGTCTAGCAATGGCGGCCGCTATCTCTGCCGCGGAGGCTGTGTCGTCCAGGCCCGTTATGCGGAGCTCTGCGCACTTTTGTGGCCGAGAGATACGGACGTCCTCGCCCCCCAGTATTTCTCGGAGTTTGCTCGCAAGAGCGTCGGCCTTCTCTTTGCAGGCAGAGCCCGAGACCTCGTACATCCGAGCCCCAGTCACGGCCCGCCTGAATTTAACCGCCGGGATATCGAGCGCGGTTATGTCCAACTCCTGCTTAGCCTTGGCGAGGACCTTATCATACGACACGCCGCGACTCACTGCCTCCGGTTGCAGCGTCAAAACAACTGCCGCCGACTTAGGAGCGCGAAGTCTGTTGCTCCTTCTCTTTTTAGGGCCCTTCTTTCCCTCTTCACCTTTCTTTGCAGGACCCTTTCCCTTTCCCTTCTTTACCACCTCCGTCCATTCGGATTGGGCGGCGAATTGCGCGGTCGCCTCTGGTATCGCGGTGTCGCGTCTCGCGGCAGCCGCTTCACTGGCAGCGGCGGTCTTCTTCGTTTTCCTCTTCCCTTTTTTCGGCGCCGGGCCGGGGTTCGTCGGAGGCATTAGTGTTGTTACCGATGGCTCCGGTGGAGGCGTCCTCTGTTCCTTCTGTTTCTCCTTCTGTGACGGTCCTACAGGTGTACTTGCAGGGGCCGCACGATCCCTCTTTCCATCCGCGGCTAGGGGAGGACGTATGCGCGGCTCTGGCAGCAGCCGGGCCTCCAGGCTCTCCAACCGAGCGTCCATCCGGGCGCTCGTCAAAGAGACCGCCTCGCGCACCGCTCGCTGCAGCAATTCTTCCACATTCGGCTCCTTGATTGTGGGAGCGGACTGTGGTTGGGTCTCGGCCAGCTTGCGCTTGACGGTCTCCAACTCCATCTTCAAGAATTCGAGGTCCTTGGAGAGGCGTGCGTTTTCCGCCGCCAGGGCCCTCGTTTCGTCTGTAGCCGAGCGGCTGAGCAAGGCCACACACGCCTCCTGTATGGCTTTGGTCGCTTTTTTGAGGGCTGCGACAGACGTTCCCTTCAAATTTTTGGACCTTTGGGTCACATTGGCGATGGTCCCTAAGCTCTGTGTGATTACCGCGCCGAGAGACGCTGCGGTAGTCACATCAGCCACCATTGTCACATCCGAGTTATCAGAGGTATCCGACAGCCGGTGTGACCGTAGCTGTGGGATCCTCTTGGCCATGTCCAGAATTTCTTGTTCTGCCTCGAGCTCCAAGGCCCTCTGTGTCTCGTCCAGAAGGTCCCTCTTAGCCTTGGCCAGACCGACGTACTCTCCTGTAGTCGGGGGTCTTCCCCTTCCGCGTTTTGACGTGGACTTTCGGGTCACTTTGTCCTTTTCAGGGCTGTCCGGCGTTCCGCGCCTCTTGCGTAGGAACCTTTCTCTTTCCCTCTCCTTTTCCCTATCTAATAGTGAGGCGGCACTCTCGCTGCCACTCTCATCCTCGACTCCGCTTCTGAGGGGTCTGCGGAAAAACCCAGAGCCGCTGGATGAAGGTGTCGCTGACCGCGATCTTCCCTCTCCTTCGCTCGCCGTAGTCATCACAACCAAATCGTCATGCAGGTCGTTCGCCGTTAAAACATTGCCAAGGTCTCTTTCGTCTTTTCCCTTCAACTCCAGCTTCTCCACCAAAACAACTGGTGCCCCCCCAGTATACACGGGGCTATCTCTCGCCGAGGCGAGAGTGTGGGATTCCCTCCTAAGAGGACCCACCCTGGGAATAGTTTCCTGGTTGTTCGTTTCCATAGTTGATCAGTTTTAGGGGTGATTCTGCCCCACATCCTCGGTGCGTAGCCGCCTGCTCGCCATGCACCCCATCGCCGGACGTCACCAGCTTAGGGTTAGGGACCCTCGGGTCCATCCATCACGCAAACACTCACAGAAAAATACAATACAAACACACACTGTTGTAAAGAAGAGTTAACGAAAATGGAAAGATAGTAGAAGATGAAATAAAGTAGGTGAAAAGATAGATAAAACCAAACTAAAGAATACAAAAACAAGAGTGTTACATAAAAAAGGTGATGAAATAATAGAGGAGAAAAGATAGAACCAGCCTTCAGCCGTGTGAGCTCCTCACCCCGTGTAAAGAGCGGAGTGGAGCGCCCACACGTTGCCCAGGGGCACGAACGTGGACGAACTGGCAGACCCCCAACCTAACCTAACCTAACCTAACCTAACCTAACCTAACCTAACCTAACCTAACCTAACCTAACCTAACCTAACCTAACCTAACCTAACCTAACCTTTTTTTTTTTTTTTTTTTTTTTTTTTTTTTTTTTTTTTTTTGTACGATGGGAAATTCTTTATGAATTCCCGGCGGCGTGAGGGGAGTAGCCACCGGGATATGTGGGACTCGCCCGGGTGACGCGGTGAGGAGCGCACCCGGGGTTACCGCACTAAAACCCATCGGTGCCTCCTCCTCCGCTTGTTGCTGGGCCGCCGGACCCGCCTGTGGCGATAACTGCAGCGGCCCAGTTAGCGGTAACCTGCCGCAACGCAGATCCTCCTCGCGACTATCGGAGGTCGCTGACACCGGGAGAGCAGTCCGAGGCACCGGACGCTCTACGACCGGTCGGGCTCGTGCAATGGGCGACGAACTCCCCAGTCCGTCGCCCGAGACCCTCTAAGGCGGGAGTTGGCGCTCGTGTTGTGCGCGCCTGCGCCCTCCACGCCTCCTTCTCATGGGAGCAGCGGCTTCGTCCGCCTCACGTTCCCTTTCGGCCGTCTCCTTCTGCGATATTACGGTCTCGCAGAAGGCGACGACGGCTTCCCAAGCTTCCCTCGACCGGACCATGGCTGTTAGTATGGCCGGGAGGGTGAGGTCTAATCCTATGACGGCGCAGAGCTCCGCTCGCTGGGCCGCCCAAGCGGGGCAGGTCAGGAGCGTATGCTGCGCCGTGTCGTCTGGGTCCGGGCAGTGGTGGCACTGGGGCGTAAGCTCTCTCCTTGCCGTGTGGTGCAGATAGTGCCCGAAACACCCGTGCCCTGTCAGCATCTGCACCACCCGGAAAGTGAGGGCGCCTCTGCAGTGCTGCAGCCACTGTTGTAGTATGGGCCGTATGGCTGCCACGATATTGCGGCCAGCCATTGGAGACGCCATGCGGTCCTGCCAGGTGCGCACGATAATAATTCGCGCCTGGCGGCGCCATCGGGATGCCTGTTCTGGTGGCACCCGTTCTCCTCGCTCTTTCACCTCGGCAGTGCGGTGATACACCTCGGATAGTACCCGAGCCTCCAGGTCCCACGGAGGGGACCCTGCCAGCGCCAACGCTGCATCGCCTGCCACCGTGCGGTAACCTCTTATCATCCGCAGCGCCATCGTGCGCTGCGGGCCTTTCAGGAGCGCTCTATTGGCGGCGCTCAGATTGTCCGCCCAGACTGGGGCTCCATAGAGGGCCATGGATTGGAGGACCCCCGTATAGAGCCGCCTACACGTGGACCCCGGGCCTCCGATGTTGGGCAGGAGGCGTCCGAGGGCCACTGCCGTCTTCTTCAGCCTTGGTGCCAATCGGCGGAAATGAGGTGTAAATGACCACCTGGGATCCAAAACCAGACCCAGGTATTTCATCTCCGATCCGATTGGCACATCGACATCTCCAATGTGGAGTGACACTCCGGCAGGGGGGCGTTTCCGGGGTCCATAGAAAAAGATGGCCTCCGTCTTCTCCAACGCGACTCGCACCCCCTGTCTCTCAATTCTCGCCACAACTAGCGACGCTCCAACTCTCGCCAGACGAATGGCTTCCTCGAAAGTTTCTCCGCGGGCTAGAAGTAAGGTGTCGTCTGCGTAACAAATTACGCGTAGCCCACGGAGAAGCGCCGCACGCAGAACGCGGTCGAATCCGATGTTCCACAGGAGCGGACCGAGGACAGACCCCTGTGGAACGCCGCACTGAGTCACGATTCGTAAGACGACGCCATTACGCCCGACACAAGTTATCGTCCGTCGCCTAAGGTACCCGCCGATGGTTCTACGGAGATACCATGGCACCTGATGGTGGCGGAGACCCTCTTCGATCGCCCTAAAGGGCAGGGTATTAAACGCATTGGCGATGTCAAAAGACACCGCCAGCACCACTCCACCACGCGCCGTCTGTTCTTCAGAGAACTGCTTGACCTGGAGGATCGCATCTATGGTCGAGCGTTGGGCGCGGAAGCCATATTGGGCCTCAGAGAGGTTAGGTCCTTCCCGCTCAAGGTGTTTTGTGACCCTAGATGCGATCACTCTCTCCAGCAGTTTCCCGGCTTCGTCCAGCAAGACGATTGGCCTATAGGCCGAAGGCGAGTCAGCAGGCCGGCCGTCCTTCCTCAGCAAAACCAATCTTCCCTCCTTCCAGCACTCAGGGAATTCAGCTTGCGCGAGGCACTCACTGAACAGGTCCCGCAACCTGTCTTTGAGTGGACCCATGGACTTAACCCAGACTCGGCCGGGAATTCCGTCCGGGCCCGGGGCAGTCTTGCGTTCGCCGAGTCTGAAGATGGCTGCGTCAAGCTCTCCATCTGTGACAGGAGGCACCTCCTCAGGAAGAACCAGCTCGGCCTCGTCGGACGTTTCCGATTCGCCGGAAGACGGGAACAGCGTCGTCACAATCCGAGGCAGCTGTTCCGGGGACAGCATCTCCAATGCTGGAGGACCGCGGCCGATCTTGTTCCGCACTACCCGATACGGGCGACCCCAAGGGTCACGATTTAAGTCCTCCAGCATTTCCTCCCTGGCAGCGTCTTTGGCCAGCGTGATCGCGACGCGCAGCGCGTTCTTAGCCGCCTTATATTCTGCCCCGAGCCGACTCTCCAACTCCTCATCTCGCACTCTTCGCGCTCGCTGCCGTTGCAATGGCCGGCGTGCCCTGACGCACTGGTGCCGGAGCTCCGCGATCACCTCCGACCACCAGTACACCTGCCGCTTAGAAGGGCGGCGTTTGACGCGAGGCATAGAAGCATCGCAAACCCTAGTGAGGGCCTCCCTAAACCAGAGCGCCTCCTCATTTACAGCTACTGGTGCTGTGGGCCTTGGAGTCCAGGCTTCCACTTCCACCGCCTCATCGAATGCCTCCTTATCCATCCTCGTGAGTGCCCAGCGCGGGAATTCCGGAGCACTCGTCGAAGGTGGCGGGACTGTCTGAGTTACCCTCGAGGGGGAGACACTGAACCGAATGTACTGGTGATCCGACAGTGTCTCTACCTCCTCCACCCTCCAGTCTTGGACCAGCTCTCCAACCGCGGGACTGGCGAAGGAGAGATCAACAATCGAGCTCCCCTGCGGCCGAACGCATGTAGGTGCGTTCCCGCGGTTTAGAATCGAGAGACCGGTCATGAGGGCCCACTCCAGCACAGCGTCGCCTCGAGTGTCGGTCACACCCGAGCCCCAGGCTGAGTGCTTGGCGTTAAAATCGCCGGCGACAAGAACGAGCCTTGGAGCCGCTCTTAAAGCTGCCGCCTGCAGCTCACCCAGGAAATCCTCGAATTCGGCGCGGGTCTTATTGGGAGAAAAGTACACCCCAAAGACTGTGTACTCCCCCCAATCCGCCGCCACAAATCCCTGGCCTCTCTCCCGCAGTAGAAGCGGAGGGCCTGTGTCACAACAATGGATAGCGACGGTGCCGAGCAGGTCTCCAACCCAGGTGTTGCGGGCTGGAACATAATAAGGCTCGGCCACTATCGCTATGTCTATCTGCCACTGAACCAGCGCCTGGAAGAACAAGTCCTGGGCGCCGGCGCAGTGGTTCAAGTTCGTCTGGAGACATTGTAATGGGCGTCTATCCATTGTGGACTTCCATGGCTTCAACCTGTTGGCCTTGCGGCCGACCCGTCCCTCGAGCTTTAGCTCTTCTATTCCGTCCCCTCTTTGGTGGGGCACAGCCTTTTCCGCCTATCGTGTGGCCAGGATCGCGTCCAGCCTCCGAACAAACAACACAATGAGGCCTCGCCGCGCAGAAAGACGCTTTGTGCCCAGCTTGACCACACCGGAAGCACAATTGACCCCTATCTACTTCAGACTTGCAGAGCCTAGCCATGTGACCAACCTCCAGACATCGGAAACACTTCATGATGCGGGGCTCCAAGGTCTGCACGCGCGCCGAGCTCCAACCGACAAGCAGGCGGCCCGCAGCTGCCAAGGTGTTAGCGGCAGCCACGGGGCACTGCACCCACATGGTGCCCGTTCCTCCCGGTCCGTCGCGAATGTCGCCCCCCTTGACATGTTCTGGGGAACAACTTGTCTTAGCCACGACCGCAGCCAAGACTTCTTCTTTCGTGACCGTGTCATCCAAGCCCGTGATACGAACGTCGGAGCATTTGACCGGCCTAGCGACCCTCGCAGCACCGCCTAATACACCACGCAGCCTTATGGCGAATTGCTCCGCCATTTCGCTGGTCGCACTTCCGGGGAGTTCCATTATGCGAGCCCCTGTGGCCGCCTGTCTTACTCGAACGCCCTCCGACAAGCCTAACTCCGCCAAGTTAATCTCTTGGCGGGCTTTACAGATGACGTCCTTGTAAGTAGTGCCGCGCTCGACTGCTTCATGCTGCAGTGTGATGACCACTGCAGCCGTGGCAGGAGCTGCGTTTCTCCTCCTTCTTGCTCTCTCTTTTGACTTTGGCTTTTGGGATGCCGCTGGTGCCACCTTTTGGTTTGTCTTTGTCACGTCCGGGTGCGTCTTATCCGTGTGTGTATTCGGTATCTGTTTTCCCTTTCCTTTCTTTCCCTTCTTCACAACTGTGCTCCAGCCCTCTTTTTCTGACGAAGGGCCGGGAGCAGCTGCTACTGTCGGAGCCGGCTGTTGTTCCGCCGGCTTTTCCTTTCCTTGCTTATTTTTCTTCTTCTTGCTAACCTTCTTTTCTTTTTCAGATACTGCCACCCCAGGAGTTGGAGCTGCTGCTGTCATCGCCGGAGCCGGAGTCGCCGTTCTTTTGGAGGGACCAGCCTGTGGTAGGTTGGGCAAACCTTCAGTCGGGTGAGTATCGGCATTTATTCTGTCCGCAGCCAAAGGCGGTCGGAGTCTTTTGGCTGGGAGCAGGCGATCTTCAATCACATCGATGCGGGCGTTGATCATGTTTGAGGTCCTCTCCATTATGGAGTGAGAGAGTTCCTCAAACATGGCCCTCAGTCCCGCAACCGTTATAACTTCTGAGCCTTGTTGTGCTGGAGTGCTAACTGATGGCGGCGGTCTTGACAGCGACTCCTGCGCCTGACTCGCCTTTTCCCGCAGTAGCACTATCTCCTCTCTTAGACGAATATTCTCCGCCTCTAGCCTAAGCGTGTCTTCCTTGAGAGAGGCGAGGCCACGGACTGACTCCTCGACCTTAGCTTCACCTTCTCTGAGGGCCTTTATAAATGTACCCTTCATGTTTCCGCTCTTTGTGCGGACCATCTTGATGAGCTCCAAGCCCTGCTCGCCAACCGTTTTAAGTTTGGTGGCGGCCGGGAGCCCATCAAGCGTCGCCTTTTCAGCCTGTCTTTTGGCTTCTTGTTCGTCCCTCCGCAATGCTCTTTGAAGAGCCGCAGCAACTTCTTTCTCGGCCTGGAGCTGCAGATCTTCGCGCTCCAGGTCCAGCAGTTCTCGTTTGGCAGCTGCTATATCAGTGTGCTCCCCAGTAGTAGGTCGACGACCCCGTTTAGCAGAGGCGAACTTCCTACCTCGAGTTTCCGACCGATACGATCGCTCTGAGCCACCATCATCCGAGCCCGACCCAGAGTTCGTAAGCCTACGTTTAGCCGCTCCATCGCGCGATGACGCGCGAGAGCTCGCCGCGGTCCTCATCGTGGACTGCGAACAGTCCGAATCAGACATCCTCTCCAATTGCACAATCGGAATCCGTATATCATGCATTAAGTCATCGGGTTTGGGGACATTGATGTCCCCGGAGATCGCCATGTTTTCAAGCAAGTTTTTGCCCCCCTCAGAGTACGTGGGGCTGGACGGACCTGACGGCCCGCCGAGGGATTCTCCGGTTACGGTACCCTCCTGAGGTATAACATTTTTAAAAGTTGCCATTCATACATTTACTTCGACACCCCGGGTCGCGGTCTCTTTTTTCAGGTGTGAGCTCACCTATCACCAAGAGTTAACAAAAACGGAAGATAGTCAGAGAAGAAATAAAGGTGTTGAAGACAGATAAAACCAAAATAAAACGACGCGAAAGAAGAGTACTAATTAAACAGGAGTTGAAAGACAGAGTAGTGAGAAAGAAAGAACCGGCGTTCAGCCGTCTGAATGCCTCACGCCGCAAAGGACACGACGTGGGGCACTCAGACGTTGCCCAGGGACACCACGAGGAGGGACCGGCTTCGCCCCCAACCTAACCTAACCTAACCTAACCTAACCTTTTTTTTTTTTTTTTTTTTTAGGAGGGGAAATACTTTACGTATCCCCACCGACTCCGGGGGAAGGCGGCGGGGTATGTCGGACTCCCTCGGCGCGTGTAGAGTGCGCCGAGGTTTACCGACTAAAACCCCTCCATGCCACCTTCTGCGCCATACTGTGAGCCACGGGAACTGGTTGCATTACTTCCGCGACCCACAAGCGCTGCCGCGTCCGGCTCTCTCCGGTGCGGCGGCTAGATAAAATGCCGCCGCCTGCCTTCACCGAGGGCTCCCCGGGCATCCAGGGAGCTTCACGCTCGGGACCCTCACAAGTGAGCGGTCGATCCCCCGATCGCCGCCCACGGGTCTAGGCCTCCACATCCATTGCAGGGGCGGGCAGAACCGCCCTGCTTGAGGCCTCCGGCTTTTTGTGCCGGGCCTTTTTCGATGGGGTCTTCCTCTTTCGCTTCGTGCTGGGGTCCGGCTTCGATGCTGTTATGCAGCCGCTATTCCCCAGCACGTGCCCCTTTTCCTTGCCCGCGGCCTCGCAGACCGGGCAGTTGGGTGCCGCCTCGCAGGCAGGCGCCTTGTGCCCCGGCTTTCCACAGCGGAAGCAATTCCTGCTGAGGTCCACCGAGCACTTGCATTGCGCCGCCAGGTGGCCGGTGTCTAGGCAACGGTAACACCGCTTAGGCCTGGCGGCCAGCAGTGTCACCTTCGCCGTGACCCAGCCTACTTGCAGCCGCCCAGTGCCAAGAAGCTTCTTGGCGGCTGCCATGGGGACGTAGAGCCAGAGCGTTCGGTCGCCTCTGGGTCCCACCACTACTTTGCCCGACCGGATGTTGATAGCCGGGCAATCTCCTTCCCGAGCGACCGCCATAACTACTTCCGCCGCCTCGGTTGCGTCGTCCAGCCCGGTGACCCGCAACTCCGCGCACTTCACCGGGCGACTGACTTTCGCCACTTCTGGGCCTATGACGTCCCGCAGCTGAGCTGCGAAGGCGTCGGCCTTCTCGCTTGCACCCTCACCAGCGATTGTGAGGATGCGACCACCGGTCCGACTACTACGAATCGTCAGCCCGGGGATTCCCAATTCACCCAGACTGACTCTCATTCTGGCCTCACGGAGGAGGTTCGCGTAGGTCGCCCCCTGCTCTACTGCCCCCGCCTCCAAGGTGAGGGCGACGGCTGCAGTTGTGGGAGGGCGGAGCCTCGTCGTCTTCTTCTTCGGTGCGGCCTTTGGTGTTTTGGTCGCACCTTTCTTCTTTTTGGCCTTGCGTGGGCCGACGGTGGTCCACGGTGCCTCTGCGGGGGAGGGCGTTGCATTCGCATCTTCCCCGGCTGCTTCTCTGGCGGCCATTGTCTGCCGCTTCTTCTTCTTCGCCTTAGGCGGCGCCGGTATGGGCCGAGCCTCTTCTGGGGCCGGAGCAGTGGGTGCCGCAACTTCGGCGAAAGTGGGCGCCGTCGCCTTTTTCTGCTTCGGTGCCTTTCTCTCCGGAATCGACGCCGGCACCGGAGTGTCCGAAGCCAGCGGAGGTCTTCTTCGGGGCTCGGGGAGGAGTCTGTCCTCTAACCCGGCTAACCTTGCGTTTAGCATGTTGCCGAAGGTCTCAATGTTGGATCGAGAAACCTCCGACAACAGCTGGCGCATGTCGTCTTCTTTGGGAGGACCTGGGGCGAGTCTACGCAACTCGTCGAGCTCGCGGCGCATCTGCGCCACTTCCTCTTCCAGCCGCGCATTTCGGGCCTCCAGACTCCTTACTTCCTCTGTGGAGGAGCGGTTCCTAACCTCGTTGAAGGCCGTCCTTATGGTGCCAGCCGCCTCCTTAAGGTGCCTCTGGAAAGTCCCCTTAAGGTTAAGCGATCTCGTGGCGACCATAACGATGGCCTCCAACGAGCTCTCCACTTTCCGCGCCAATTCGGCGGTCGACCGCTCCTCATCATCTATGGCCGGTAGTTGGACGGGGGGAGCCGGGCCAAACACCCGCGCCTCCCTTACCGTCTTCAAGGACTCCGCCAATTCCGCTTCAGCCTGCAGCCGAAGGGCCTCTTCCTTCTCTTTGTTCAGGGCCGCCTGCGCCTTTGCCAATCCGACATATTGGCCGGTCGTCGGCGGGCGCCCTCGCCCTTTCTTCTTCTTGGACACCGCTCCCTTAGAGAGGGGCGGTCCCATGTCATCGTCCGAGTTTCGCCGCTTACGGCGTGTCCTGTCCGGTGTTGCGGGCAGCCCCTCGGAGTCCAGTGACAAACAGGACATGTCACTGGAGTCCGAGAAACAGTCCTCGCTTATGCTCCTGTCCGATATCTTGGGTGGCATGATCACATCGCGCGTGAGTAACACGCGCGGCAAGTCAGCATCACCCCGTATCTTCTTCTTCCTCATCAACTCCAGCATGCGCGTATACCCATTAGGCTGCGACACACTGAAGTCGACATCTTCGTCTGTTAGAAGGTCCGCCCCCGGCGCGGTTAGGTGCGCCGGTTTCGACCCTGTTTGCGCTATCGCGCCTCTCTCTCTACTCGTCGCCGCAGCGACCACCTCCGTCAACGCAGGTTGTGCCCCCCCCGTATACGTGGAGCAGACTCCCTCTTTCGAGGGAGTGTGGGATTCCCCAGCATTGCTGCCGGGACCCACCCGGGGAATATTTTTCAATCTACGCTTATCCATGACTCAAAACTCCGACATCCCGAGTCGCGGGCTAGTTCTAGTGCCAGCTCACTATCTCCGGAAGAGATAAAATAAACGGAAAGACAGAGTAGAAAAGACGGTGAAGAGAAAGAATAACAAAAACAAAACGAACACTAGAAGAAAGTTAATAAAAAGACAAGAAAGACAGGAAAGACCGGCGTTCAGCCGTCTGAATGCCTCCCCCCGCAAAAGGCGCGACGAAAGGCACTCAGCCGTTGCCCAGGGACACCAACGAGGAGGAACCGGTATCGCCCCCAACCTAACCTAACCTAACCTAACCTAACCTAACCTAACCTAACCTAACCTAACCTAACCTAACCTAACCTAACCTAACCTAACCTAACCTAACCTTTTTTTTTTTTTTTTTTTTTTTTTTTTTTACGCCGAGAAATGCTGTTGCCGCATTCCGCGGGGGATTGAGGATTCCACCCGCGGATATGTGGGGCTCGCTGCGCCCGAAGAGATGGTGAGTGGACGCAGCCCTACCCACTAAAACTCGGCGATACTCCGCTACAGTACCGCCGTTGGCAGAGCCACGGGGACATCGTGGGACTTCCGCGACTCTGCCGACGGTTGCCTGCGTTGTGGGACACTTGCAGGCCCGTCTCTGTGGGAGCGCTTTTTGTGCGCCCCTCAGGCCGAACAGAGGCCCCTAAGGGCTTGCATGGGCCTACCAACTTCTGGTGTCGCGATGCGCAGGAGTACAATGCGCATCACGACTCTCTCGAGGACTCGGTGCAATGGGCGACGGCCTCCTCAAGCCGCCGCCCCGAGTTCCCGGTTTATGGCGGGACGTACGGGTCATTATGGTTGGCCCGACGTCTACGCCTTGGCCGTCTTCCGCTCTGGAGGTCAAGCGCCTCTCGCTCCCTCGTTCGTTCGGCCTCTTCTTTGGCCGAGACGACCTCATCGGCGAACACCTCGACCGCCGTCCACTTCTCCTCGCTCTCCAGCATGGCACTTACGATTGCTGGGAGCGCTGTGTCCTCTCCGATGGCGGCTGTAAGAGCCGCGCGTTGCGTCGTCCACGCCGGGCAGGCTGACACTGTGTGTTCAGCAGTGTCCCGTTCCTCCTCGCAGTGGTGACATACTGCGGTACTCTCACTTCCTGCTATCTCGCACAGATACCGGCCGAAGCAGCCATGCCCGGTCAGTATCTGTGTGAGGCGGAAGGACAATGCGCCGTGTCTCCGCTTAATCCACGCCCTAAACACGGGGCGAATCGCCGTCACCAGGGCCACGCTTACGGTTGGCTCTTCAAGCCGCCCTGCCCACAGCTCCGTTGCCCTTTCTTCCGCCGAGTTCCTCCACCGACGTACGGCGTCCGGTAGTGGGTTGCTGCCCTCTGCGCGGACCGTTGCGCAACGCCAGTATACGTCGGCGAGAACTCGCGCGTCCAAGTCCCAGGGTAGGCTTCCCGCGAGCAGACACGCAGCATCCTTAGAGATGGTGCGATACCCGCGCACTGCTCGCGTCGCCATCACCCTCTGGGATCTTCCCAACAACATCCGGTTATGGGGTGAGAGACGGTCGGCCCAGATCGGCGCGCCGTACATGACCATCGACCTGATCACCCCCATATACAAACGCCGACACCCGATGCTCGGTCCCCCAAGATTCGGAAGGAGTGAAGCAAGACCTCCCGCTGACTTGGAGACCTTCTCAGTGAGCCGACGAAAGTGCTCTTTGAAGGACCACCTGCTGTCCAAAACCAGGCCCAGATACGTCAGAGATGGGGCGACGTTTATCCGGGTCCCGCTGACCACGACGGCCGAATCCGGCGGCGGCGAGTTCCTCGGCCCGTGAAAGCATAGGGCCTCGGACTTCTCGAGAGCGACCTTAAGGCCCAGCGCGCGTATCCGACTAACAACATGCGCGACCGATGCAGTCGCCAGAATTGCCACTTCGCGGTAGGTCCTGCCACGACTGACGACCAGAGTGTCGTCAGCGTAGCAGATGACCTCTGCGCCGCGAAGATTTGCGCCTCTAAGCACCGGGTCATACCCGACGTTCCACAGTGTCGGGCCGAGAGCCGACCCCTGCGGAACACCACGATTCACCTCCTGTTCCTCCCAGCCGTCTTGGGTGGGGAACTGCACGGAGCGTTCCGAGAGGTAGCTGCTGATGGTGTTGAGCATGTATCTCGGAACGCCGTGATGTTTCAAGCCGTCCTTTATTACTGCCCAGGGCAGGGAGTTGAAGGCGTTGGAGATATCCAGTGACACTGCCAACACTACCCCACCTCGGGACGTTTCCTCTTCTACTATGTCCCTCAACCGACCGACCGCCCCTATCGTGGCTCTACCCGATCGAAACCCGAACTGATTTTCGCTCAGGTTCGGCCCTATGTTCTCCAGATGCTTGACTAGACGCGCAACCAGGACTCGCTCTAGTATCTTGCACACCTCGTCCAGCAACACGATGGGGCGGTAGGCGGATGGTTGGTCCTCCGGACGCCCAGCCTTTCGCAGCAACACAAGCTTGCCGGTCTTCCATCGTCGAGGCACTCGACCCTGGACCAAACAGTTGGTCAATACGGTGAGCACCCGCGACTCCATCTCCTTCATTGACAACACCCACACGCGACCAGGGATGCCGTCCAGGCCAGGCGCCGTGTTCTTTAATCCCATCCGGTTGACTGCCATCGCCAATTCCGCAGGTGTTACAGGCGGTATTATTTCATCTCCGATCTCAAGTGTCTCCTCCCGGTGAGCCGTCACGAGTGGACTCCACTCGCCCCCTGAAGGAAAGAGGGTCCTTACGACTCTGTGTCGGAGCTCCGGTTGGAGACACTGAGTGATTGGCGGTGCAGCCGGGCGCAGTTTTTGTCGTACCCATTTATAGGGTTTGCCCCACGGGTCATCATCCAGAGCCTGCAGCCATTCCTTCCACGCCTCCGCCTTAGCCTCTATGATGCTGTCGCGGAGGGCCCGGCGCGCTGTGCGGTACGCGTCATACATCTCCGTCTCTTCTTGCGGCACCCTGTTGCGCCTCCTTCTACAGCGCGAGAAGCGGCGGCGGGCCACTGCACATTCCCGTTCCAGTTGCCGCATTTCAGGACGCCACCAGTAAGCTTGGCGCCGAGGTTTAAAGGGCCCGGCGCGCGGCATGGAGGCGTCGCAGATGTTGAGCAACGCCTCATTTAGCCACTCTGCGCACTCCTCTACGTCATCGGAGGGGAGAGGGATACAGGACGCGACGATTGATGCTTCTTCTAGAAGACCCTTGTCCAACCTTTTAAGGGACCATCTCGGACCGCCGCCGGGAGGCATGGTGCGACCTAATTCCGTAGGATGTGCAGTCATATCGAACCGGATGTACCGGTGGTCCGAAAGGGTCTCTACGTCTTCAATAACTCGCCAATCTTTGATTCGACGTGCGAAGTTGGAGCTTGCCAGCGTCAAATCAACGATCGACTCGCCCCGTTGTCGGACGCAGGTGCCAACGGCACCGCGATTCACAACTACCAGGCCCGTCGATGCCAACCAATTTGCCATTGCGCGACCTCTTGCATCCGTCGCCGGGGAACCCCAAAGTGTTGACTTTGCGTTGAAGTCCCCGGCGACGACTACAGGACCTGACACATCGCCCACGAACGGAGTCAGCCGCAACAAGAAGGCCTCGAAGTCGACCAGAGGCCTGTTCGGGGAGAAGTAGACCCCCACTATCGTAAGGGCCCCCGTTTTGGCGACAACAAACCCTTGGGCCCTAGTCGTGTCCCTTGATGATGGAGGCACGAATTTGGGGCCAAAAACCACAACAACCGAGGAGTCAGCGTCTCCGATCCAGTCGCTTCTGGGGAGTACGCGGTACGGCTCCGAAACGAGCGCGATGTCTACTGACCACTGCGCCATCTTCTGAACCAAAAGATCCTGCGCCTGGGCGCAGTGGTTCAGGTTGCCCTGCAGGAAGCGGTGAGTAGCCGTTATGAGGCTTCCATCGGGGCCTCTCTACTATTTCCAGGGCCCGCCGTAGTTGGTGTGGCAGGCTTCTGGACCGTTTTACCCCGTTTGGAGTTGCTCGCTTTTGGTGCCGGTCTTCCGCAGGTCTTGCTGCCGACACTATGCTCCGCTGGTTTGCCACTTGCCGCGCACAACGCACAGTGAGGTGCGTTTTGACACTGCGCAGCTGAGTGGTCTGGTTGGCCGCAGCGGAAGCAGAGCTCGCCGCGATCGACCTCGTTTGGACATGTCGCTCGGGTATGTCCGGTCTCGTGACACTTATAGCAGCGCATGGGACGCGTGGATAGGAGCACCACGCGCACCACGGTCCACCCCACGTACACCTTCATGTTAGGCGCCGTCACCTTCTTCGCTGCTTCGACCGGACATTTGACCCAAGTCGCGCCGCGGCCCTTGCGATCCCTCTTAATTACGCCGACTCTTATGTCGCCGACGGCGCAGCCACCAGGTGTTGCGATGGCCTGCGCTACTTCCGCTGCGGTGGCAGTGTCGTCCAAGCCCTGAATGCGTAGCTCGGCGCACTTCTGGGGAACGGAGATACGGACATCCCCCTCCTCCATGACCTCCTTCAACTTTTCGGCCAGAATCGCGGCCTTGTCACGGCCGGCCCCCGGGATTTCGTACATTCGGGCCCCGGTGGCCGCCACCCTAAACTTAACCGCCGGAATGTCCAGCGCTGCCCAGTCGAGACGCTGTTTGGCCACCGCGAGGACGTCCGGATAAGAGACGCCCCGCTTCTCGGCTTCCGGACGCAGTGTGATGGTCACGGCCGACGATTTGGGAGCGCGGAGTTTGGTCCTCTTTTCCTTCTTCTTTCTAGGCTCCTTTTTCCTCTCCTCTTCCTTCTTTTGCGTCTTTCCCTTCCTCTTCACTACGTCGGTCCATTCCTGACCAGGACCTCCCGTTGCTGCCGAAGATGGGGCACCGTCGCGCCTTGCGGCTGCTGCTTCTTTGGCAGCAGCAGTCATTTTCACTCTCCTCTTCTTCTGAGCCGGGCCTGGGTTGAGCGGAGGTGACAGAGTCGAGACCGCAGGTTCCGGGTCAGTGTTCCTCTTCTTACTATTTGACACCGCTGTAGGAGTGTCTTGGACTTCCTCCGTCTTCTTGTCCATGGCAAGGGGTGGTCGAAGACGTGGCTCGGGTAATAACCGCGCTTCCAAGCACTCCAGCCGTGCGTCTAATCGGGCGCTTGAGATTGAGATCGCCTCCCGCACCGCCTTGTTCAACATTTCTTCCAACGCAGGCGCCGCGGAGAGGGCCTGCGGACGAACCTTGGCGAGCTCGCGTTTCACCGCTGCAAGCTCGTCTCTCATCTCGTCGAGCTCTTTGGTGAGGCGCTTGTTTGCCGCCACCAGAGCTTTGTTTTCGGCAGAGGCCGTGCGGTTAAGCAATTCCGAACACGCCTCCTGGATACTCTTTGTAGAGTCCTTGAGGTGTTTCACCATAGGTCCGCTGAGGTTCTTCGACTTTTTAGCCACACTCTGGATGACATCTAAGCTCTTGATGATAGTGGAGCCCAGGAAAGCCGAAGTAACCTCCTCTTCCCTATCCGACATCGACATATCCGTGTAATTGGAAGCTACCGACAGCCGGTGTGACCGTTGCTGTGGTAGCTTCTCTGCCATCTCCGAGATTTCGCGCTCTACATCGGCCTGGATGGCCCTACGTTCGTCGGCGCGTTGAGCCTTCTGTAGAGCGACCTTGGCTTTAAGTAGGCCGACGTATTGTCCGGTGGTGGGTGGTCTGCCCCTGCCGCGCTTACTGGCCTTAGGGGTGACCCTGCCCTTGTCCTTGTCAGAATCCTCTTCTTCGACTTCACTACCGCGTCTTTTGCGATATTGTCGTCTCCTCTCTTCCATTCCCTTCTCCTTTTCACTTTCCTGAGTAGCGATAATCTCTTCGTCGCTCTCGCCGTCCGAAATTCCGTAGAATTTACTCGCGGACGCGGGCGTCGCCACCCGTGATCCGCCCTCTCCCTCACTCGCTGTTAGCAAATCCAATTCGTATTGCCTCTCGTTATCCGTTAAAACATTGCCTAGGTCACTTTTTTCACTCTTCTTCAACTCCAGCTTCTCCACCAAAACAACTGGTGCCCCCCCAGTATACAAGGGGCTATCTCCCGCCGAAGCGAGAGTGTGGGATTCCCTCCTAAGAGGACCCACCCTGGGATTAGTTTCCATATTGTTTACTTCCATAATTGATCAGTTTTAGGGGTGATTCTGCCCCACATCCTCGGTGCGTAGCCGCCTGCTCGCCATGCACCCCATCGCCGGACGTCACCAGCTTAGGGTTAGGGACCCAAGGGTCCATCCATCACACAAACACTCACAGAAACATTAAATACAAACACACACTGTTGTATAGAAGAGGTAACGAAAATAGAAAGACAGTAGGAGATGAAATAAAGTTGGTGAAAAGATAGATAAAATCAAAACAAAGTATACAAAAACAAGAGTGTTATGTAAAAAGACGGTGAAATGATAGAGAAGAAAAGAAAGAACCAGCCTTCAGCCGTGTGAGCTCCTCACCCCGTGTAAAGAGCGGAGTGGAGCACCCACACGTTGCCCAGGGGCACGAACGTGGACGAACTGGCAGACCCCCAACCTAACCTAACCTAACCTAACCTAACCTAACCTAACCTAACCTAACCTAACCCAAGTAAAATTATTAGAATTCAATAAACAATAACATTAAATAAATAGATATTAAAACTTTTTAGTAGGCCAAATAACTTAAATACGGGTAAATAATAATAATAAACAACATTTAAATAAAACACATATACAGTTCATAATAAAACACTAAATCCCATCAGGTAATAATACAGCTCATTTATTAGAAATATTAAATTTCAAACACGACGCAGCCCTGACACGCCCCCGACACGCCCCCAAGATCGACTTGGAGATAGGCCGAGGACACCGAGCGGCCGGCTGGTGTTGCTTTTAAATTTCAACAGGCGCTTTATTAAATTCAAAACCATAGGATTATTTCTTAAAATAGATTAATATAGGATCGGAAATTAGTAAAAAACGTTAGGAAATTTAATAACACGTAATATACACTACTTTTTCGGCATCTTTTCATTCACATAACAAAGATATAAGTAAAAATACAAAATTAAATCGTAAAATAAATCGAAAACTCGCGAGTGTGATTGCTATTAAAAACAGAAAGGAACTTCATTAAATATTAAAATACAAACTAAATACTTAAATAACACTTTAGATTGGGGTGGGTTACTTACGGTAATATTAGGACATTAAAACGAGGCGAAAAGCCGAACTATTTAGTCACTAGCACTAGGACCAACCGCGTCATTTTTGGCGTAGTTGTTAGAGATAAGTTTTAAATTTAGTTAGTATATACATTGACCAGTCTGTCCCTTATTAGGGCTACTGCTAGTTTAGTTTAGGGGTTATACTACAGG